>OY288285.1:51775107-52354978 GCA_958450335.1 Hibiscus tridactylites
GTCCTATCCCTAGGTCCAAGTTATATTGATGAGCACGTCTTGGATGATACCTCCCAACGTGAATCAAAGCGTGAACACCATGTTTGTGAATTCTTCTTTAACCACTTAACCTTGTACTTATCCCTAAGCCAAGACGGTTTAACCATAAACTGGAAAACGTGTATTTACCCCTTTCGTATGCTTAACTCTCCCGATATCAAGCAAATTAGCAATGATAACCTCACAATGCTCTCCCGATGCTCTTATGAGATATTGAAAAACCAGAGTAAATAAACTTGAAGTTTTATTATTTGAACAGAAAAATCCTAAGAACAATACAATCCTCACAACTACTTTACAAGATCAACCCTTAGCCCTTTGGGGGAGTTTAGAACATGGTAGAGAGAGAAAACGACTAGGGTTTTGGGGGAAGACGACGAGGAGTCATATATCCTTCCTTAGGTCGAATTACATGCCTTTATATAGGCCTTGGGTCCAAGTTTTCTAATATGGTAAGAATACAAGTTTACATTAAAGTACAACTCTATTAAAGACTAGATCTTCTGAGTAGATGCCTTTAATTCGTCATCTTTTCTTGCTTTGACTTTCTTCCTTGAACTTCAGGCATGGACTTTCTTCTGCTTCAGGGCTCAGAAAAATATAGGAGTGATCCACGACAGACCGGCTTGAAATCCTCTATTTGTCGAGCTCCACTTCACTTTTCCACCTCAGAGTTTCTCTGTCGTCATAGCTACCACGGTAGGTGTCACGACAGACAGTGCTTTATGTCCTTTAATTCCATATCCTGAACTCGCCTCTGCTCCTTTGCTGCCCTGGATTGCTATCGCGGCAGATACCTGCAAAAGTGACCAATTTCAGAAACATGTATGCAGTTTTATCTAATTGTGATGTGTATGCAAAAATCTATCCTAAATGCAGTTAATCATGCTTGAGTGCAGCAAAAATATGGGTAAACGAGGGGTAAAATATAGAACTTTTATGCACTCAACACACCCTCAAACTCAAGTTGATACTTGTCCTCAAGCAGACGCAACCTAACTAAGTATGAAATTTTTTTACTTGACTTAATTCATTGAACTACCATTACCTACAACCCCTTCTCTATCAAGGGTAATACCTTTTTAATTGTTTATGGATTTATCCGGAACAATGTTATAATTCGTGTGCAAGTGTGTGCAGGCTCTGTGAAAAAATATGTGTCTAGACTCTTTTAGCAACCAAAATAGTTATGCTACTCACTCGTTTTTTATGCCAAACTATTTTTTTCTTGGAGGCAATTTTTAGGCTCCTTTAGTTTTTTTTCGAATTTAGACTCAATGTTCTTTTTATTTTGACTTTACTAGAGCCTTTTTTGGGGCACCTCTAGCTATCTTCCTAGAGCCGGTGTTAGGCACTTCTAGGGGTATTGAGTCTAAGTTTTTCTTTTCTTTTATTCCTTTCCTAGAGCCAACGTTAGGCACCTCTAGGGGCAACTCAAGTGATTAAGCTTTTCTACTCTATTTTACTAACAAAAATCTAGACATCATAAAAGTCACAAAAAGTGTTTTTGAAGTTCAGAACTATAGCAAGGCTCTAAATAATTCCTAAAACATTCTAAAGGCACTGCCACGACAGAGATTGTCACGGCAGGTAAGTGCAGTTCAAAGACTTAAGCCATTTTATGACACAAAAAATGAGCTAAGATGAGACACAATTTAAAAAAGTTCATTAATTAACTGAGGACTGCCTACCCCCCAAACTCAAGGGTTGCATTGTCCTCAATGCATGACAACAAAATAAAAACAAAAAAACATCACAAAAAGATAAAATAAACAGCAGGTACAACAAGAATAATAGAAAAACACTTACGTTGATGAGCTATCGTCGCTATTGTTGCTGATTTGGAGCTGTCGGCGGGCAGTGACCTTGACAACAGAGGTTTGCTTAGGGCTAGGAGATGGTGAGGCTATCTTCTTTTTGGCCTCTTGAGGTGGCTAGACTCGGGTAGGTGAAATCTTTGAGGCCTTGTCCAGGACCTCGAGGTCATCATCACTGCTGCTGCCGTCCGATATGTCGTGGCAAGGTCCCTCTACAGTTTTGTTCAACTTCTTCTTCTTCATCGGAGGAAAGTCTTTGGATATGTCCCGGACGACAGATGGCTCCGAGTCAGAATCATCCTACCAGACGGAAGAGGAGGAGAACCCTTCAAAGTATTTTAGGTCGATCCCCGGTAGTGGTTCCTTCTTTTTTTTTCTCCTCGAGGAGTGGCAGATCTTCTGTCGCCATCTCCGATCGTGGAAGCTGATGAGGTGGAGGCAACAGTGTGCGTTATGGGGCTAGCAGAAGGTGTGGGAGTGGCAAAAAGAGATTTTGGGAAAGAGGGAAACTACACGTTGGGAAAATTTAAATTAGTCTTAATAAAATTTACCGTGGCTGTAGTGAAATCCCTCATGAATCCCATGAGGCCTAGCTGGCGTTCCTCCATCTTCTTTAGCATCTCCAAGATTTGGTTGGATGTGTCTATCAAAGGTGCGGCCGTTGTCTACTCGGGTTCTGTCGTGATAGGTTCAGTGGATTCAGGCTCTGCTGTTGGTTCTGTCGTGGCAGATGGGTCCACAAAGGCCAAGGGGGTTGTAGGCTTCAGCTCCATCAAACTGTATATGTTTTGTTGCTTCCATCCATTGCCTTGGACTTTGACGTCCTCATCAATTTCTTGAACCTTGTTTGCCCAGCAGAGGGTGGTGATGAGGTAAGGGAAGAAAAGGGACCCCATCGGTCTGAGTGCACACTCGAAAATATCGTCAATAATGTACATGCCGACGTTGATCTGCCGCTCGTTGAGGATTGAGTACGCGAGGTCTAGTCTTTGTCGGTCCACGGTAATGTTGTGCGATGTGAGCATGAGGCGTTTCTTCATGAAATGGTTCCAAAGTTTTGCTTGCGGGGTGAGCTGGGTCCTTCGCATTGTCCATTTGTGCTTGGGATCCTCGTTCCATTGGGTGCCTTCCTTCGTCTGTTCTTCCAGGATAGCATCATAGTCTGCCGGCGACAGACTGTTGACAAACCTCTTATGGGCATCTTCCTTTTTGCTGACATATATGTCGTACAAGGTGTTGATGTAGGTCGGTTCTAAGAAGATTTCATTTCCCCTAACAATCGATGTCGTGGCATCTTTTGAGGGGACGATAGCATAGAACTCTTGAACCAAAGTGACGTTCATCTCATCGGGCTGGACGGTGAACATCTGCCATTTGAGGGAAATAATTTTCTTTGAGATGAAACCCTCGAGCCCTAAGTCTCTCGTCTTGGTGGTGTATGTGAAATCTCTCTCTTCCCACATTTCTTTTTTCTGGAACGAGCCATAATATCTCATTTCCGAGTCTGTCGATACAAATCGCCTTGGAATTTTTTCGTGGCTGGGTGTGGACATTGCCGTGGTAGAGGTGGAGGCAACACTCTTTCGGGTTGATCTAGTAGTCATTGCAAGGAAAACTGTAGCAAAATAAAAGAAAATTTCTGAGAGCTAAATTCTGGAAAGCAAAGTAGAGAGTATGAGAATAAGGTGAAAAATGAGATGGGAGTGGGGGTTTATATAGAACGGGATTTTCTGCCTGTTGGGACTGTAACGGCCGACGCGAATAACGAAGCCAACTGTCATGCAGTTTCCTGACACGTCTGTCACACGACTTTGTGTCTGCTGCGCGTCTGTTACGCATTTCCGTGTCTGTCACGACAGTTCCGTGAATGCGGTGGGCTGGTTCATTCCTCCTCTTTGCTTTGCTTCCTTTATTTCCTGAAAAATAAAATAAACAATAAATTAAAATCTTATTTCCTAAAAATAAATAAATAAATAAACTGAATAAATTAAAATTAAGTTAAATTAGGGATGCCTTGTGGGGTATCTCCTAAAGTAACTACTTCTTGCATCCTTGGGGCTTCAGTCCCCTGATAATGCTTGAGCCTTTGTCCATTGACCTTGAATTGATGCCCATCCTTGATTGATATGATTGTAATGGCACCATGGGGAAAACTTGGACAACTTGGAAAGGGCTAGACCACCTAGATTTAAGCTTTCCTGTGAAGAGCTTCAACCTAGAGTTAAACAACATCACATGCTGCCCTAGGTAGAATTGACGTGGCAACAGTTTTTTCCTTGTATATCTTGGCGTTGTCGTAGGCCATTGCTTGAATTTCTTAAATTTCATTCAAGTCCAGTAGCCTTTTCTGCCTGCCTTGTCCCAATCCATATTAACTGTCTTGATAGCCTAATATGCTTTGTGTTCTATTTCGACAGGTAAATGGCAAGTTTTTCCGTAAATGAGGCGGTAGGGTGACATCCCCATTGGCATTTTAAATGCAGTCATGTAGGCGCAGAGTGCATCATTTAGGTGAAAAGACCAGTCCTTTTGAGTTGGTTTTACCATCTACTCTAGGATGTTCTTCACTTCTCGATTTGAGATTTCGGCCTACCTATTGGTTTGCGGGTGATATGCTGTTGCAATATGGTACCTTACTCCATATTTCTTTAGTGCACTAGCAATTACCCTATTGTCAAAGTGCCTACCCTCATCGCTAATGATCGCTCTTGGAATGCCAAACCTTGAGAAGATGTGCTTGTGAAGAAATCTTTGCAAAGTCTTGGCATCGTTCTTTTGAGTAGCGATCACTTCTACCCATTTAGACACATAGTCTATTACTAGCATGATGTATAAATTCCCAGAAGAGGCTGAGAATGGCCCCATGAAGTCGATTCCCCAAACATCAAATATTTCGACCTTAAGTATGTTCTGCAGTGGCATCTCATGCCTTCTAGATATGTTTCCAGTCCTTTGGCATTTGTCATAGCTCTTGTAAAAAGCTTGTGCATCCTTGAACAGTGTAGGCCAAAAGAAACCAGATTGCAGAACCTTGGCAACAGTTTTATTTCCTCCCAAGTGTCCTCCATAAGGGGCAGCATGGCAGTGGTGAAGCACTTCTTTCTGTTCCTCCTGTGGTATGCATCTCCTGATTATTTGATATGCACAGTGCTTAAAGAGAAGAGGTTCGTCCCAATAATAATGTTTTGCATCATTTTGGAACCTCTCCATTGCTTGGTAATTAAGTTCAGGAGGTAATAACCCACTTACAATATAATTGACAATGTCAGCATACCAAGGGGTTTTAGAAAGCTTACCTGCCACCATGGCTGTCGTGGCAGTGCTGGTGGCAGCGAACAACTGCTCATCTGGGAAGGTTTCTAGTATGTTGGTCTTGTCTTTCTCTTGATTCCTTCCCATCTCCAGCCTTGACAAGTGATCTGCTACTTGGTTTTATGTCCCCTTTTTGTCCTTGATGTCAATGTCAAATTCTTGCAGCAACAGAATCCAACATATCAATCTTGGTTTGGCATCCTTTTTGGTGAACAAATATTTAAGTGCTGAGTTATCTGTATGGACCACCACTTTTGTTCCAAGTATATAGGGTCGAAACTTGTCAATTGCAAACACCACTGCATGTAACTCTTTTTCTGTTGTGGTGTAGTTTATCTGGGCATCATTGAGAGTTTTGTTGGCATAGTAGATCACATAGAAGAGTTTCTCCTTCCTCTGCCTTAGTGTTGCCCCGACAGTATAATCATTGGCATCACACATTATTTCGAATAGTAGGCTCTAGTCGGGTGGTTGCACTATTGGGGCTGTTACCAGCTTTTCCTTTAGGATCCTGAATGCTTCAGTACATTTAGTGTTAAAGTCAAAGGTTTGATTATGTTCCAACATGAGACACATGTATTTAGTGATTTTCGAGAAATAGCAATGAATCTTCGATAGAACTCTGCATGCCCTAAGAAACTTCTTATTCCTTTGACTATGATGGGTGGCGGCAGTTTTTCAATAACCTCGATTTTAGCTCTGTCTACCTCTATGTCGCGGAAGCTAACCTTGTGGCTCAACACTATGCCCTCGTCCACCATAAAGTGGCATTTTCCTAGTTTAAAACAAGGTTTGCCTATTCACATCTTTCAAGAACCTTATGTAAATTGCCAAAGCAACTGTCGAAACTGTCTCCAAAGACGGAAAAGTCATCCATGAAAATTTCTAGGAAATCTTCCACCATGTCGAAGAATATTGCCATCATGCACCGTTGAAAGGTTGTTGGTGCATTGCAGAGCCCAAATGGCATTCTTCGAAAGACATATGTTTCGTATGGGCATGTGAAGGCGGTTTTCTCTTAGTCCTCCTGTGCTATTGCGATTTGGTTATAACCTGAGTAACCATCAAGGAAACAATAGTAAGGTTTTCCCGCTAATCTATCTAACATTTGATCGATAAAAGGTAAGGGGAAGTGGTCCTTCCGGGTAGCTTTATTGAGCTTCCGGTAGTCCATACAATCGGTCACAGTCCTGGTTGGGATTAGTTGGTTTTCCTTGTTCGTTACTATGGTTATGCCTCCCTTTTTGGGTACGCATTGCATCGGGCTCACCCACTTGCTACCCGAGATGGCATATATTATTCCAGCATCAAGCCACTTCATGATTTCTTTTCGTACCACCTCTCGCATGGCTTCATTCAGTCGTCTTTGGGTATCAATTGTCGGCTTATGATCATCCTCCAAGTGGATCTTATGCATGCATAACGTCGGACTGATGCCTTGGATATCAACAATGGCCCATCCAATTGCCTTTTTATGCTGCTGTAGCATTTTGATCATCTGGTGTTCTTGTTCCTCTATCAACTTGGAAGAGATGATTATGGGCAACGTATCATTTAAACCAAGAAAAACATATTTGAGTTTCCCTGGAAGGGGTTTAAGGTCTAAAACAGGTGTAACATCCCAAATTTGGGCCTAGATGTTTAGATTTTGAACCGGATTGGTCTGGAAAACGGTTCGAATTTAAAAGGGAGTTTTAGGGAACACCTAGTTTGGGATGCTTTAAAAATATAGAAAAATATCTAAAAATCCTCATTTAATATATAAAAGAGAATGGTGAAATTAATTTTACGAAATTAGGTTTGGAAATACTACATTTCAGTGTAGTGACCAAATCTCAGTTTTTGCAAAGTTAAGTAGTGACTGTTTTGCAAAGGATTGAAACTTTGAATCTTTAAGGAGCTAATTTTACCAAAAATATTTTCATCAGATTTTTCCTTAATTTGGGTGATTTAATTAATGTTTTAATTAAAGAAAATGAAGGTGATTAAATGAGAAAACCACCTTTGACTTTTCATAACTACTTTTCACAAAATTTCCCTCATTTTATTTTCTCTCAAATTCCTTTCAACCAAACACTTTCTCCCCAGCAAATTTACTTTGATTTCCACTTCATTTGATGAGATTTCAACCACTCTTTGATTCTTAGTCAATTCCTCATCAAATCCACTTGATTTCTACATTGAATTTTTCAAGGAAACTTGCCCAAATCAAGGAGAAATCATCCACTAGAGGTAAGCTTCGTCATTCTCCTCTAATGATCAGTTCTTTAATGAAATTTCCAAGTTATCAATCATTTATTAATGATTTTTAAGTGATTTTAATGTTAGAAACAAGATTTTGGAAGAGATCTTGAAGATTTTCGTGGTGGTTGATTGGGCTCTATTTTGAGATGGTTTTCTAATGTATTTTGGATGTTAATTGATGTTATGAATGATGTTTTATCAATCCAATCCCGAATAGGTTTGTTTTTCCTAAGTTTTGCTTGTTAGAATGATGGTTTTTGGGGTGATTTTGGTGTTTTGTTATAGCTGGAGGTATAAGGACGTGGTTGTGTTGGTTTTTTATGTTAATTGATGTTTAGAAATGATTAGAAGTGATGGATCTTAGCTGGGTTTTGTTTTGGAAGAGTTTGGAGGTGATTTCGGTAGTGTTTGGTAGCCGAAATGTGGCTTTTGGGTAGAGCAGTGAGTTTAGGTGTGTGGCTGATGATTTCAATGCATGATGATGCATTAATCCTCTGCTCTGATGTGTTTAAAATAGGGGAGACATCTTCGAACACCTTTGGAGTTGATCCGAAAGCTTAGATAGCGTTTTGGCGAGCAAACGAAACGTAATCGATAAGTGTGTATGGTTTTAGAAGTCCTTGAGGGACAAAGAAACAAGGTTTGGGGATTTAGGAAAGGTTTGAAATTGAAACACCTTCCTAAGTCCGAAAGTAAGTATTGGCTAGATTGCTCTCTTGAATGTGGTGATTTCCCCTAAAATGCTTTTACATGCTCATGGTTTTAGATTGATAAATTCCTATTGTTTTTATGCATGAATTATAGCATGAGATGATGCTTGAAATGATTTCATAAAGTAACATGTTGCATAGTTGAGATTTGAGCTTTTATGTTAAAGCATAGCAAATGTTATGATTTTGAAATGAGATAAGAATGTTTGAGATTTAATGCATGAAAAACAGTAGGTGAGATGATGATTTGACATACTATATTGGCATAGATGTTGAGATACTTACCGAGTATAATTGATCAATCAATAGGATCAGAGTGCACTATAAACTAAAAATTCGTACGTGCTCTTTGGTTAAGCCAAAGGGAGAGAACCGATGATGGGCATTCCATCGGGTAGGACTTGGTGAAATACCCAAGCTTTGTGGCGATGAGAGATTCCGCCATGTGAGTATGGTGATGTGAGATTCCACCGGAAACTATGTTGCTAGACGAGTGAGTACGGTGATGAGAGATGTCACCGGAAGTGTCTAGTGAGATATCCGCATATCCGAGTAATAAAGAGATGTGAAATGCCAATATAAAATATGTAATGGTTTTGATTCACATGTACCTTTGATGAAATGGTTTATGCTATGAGAAATGCATATGTGATTTGTTTATGAAATGCTTTAGAGTACAAGCATGAGTATGGCTTTGACATGAGTTTTGCATTGGTTTAAATGCATGAGATAGAATGAAGGTACATGTGTTTTCAATGACAAGTTGCTTTGAATGGGTTTTAAAGCATGAGATAGAATGAGAATGTTGTTTAAAAGCTTTTGAGAAAGTGTTTTCAAGATTTTCATTATTGTGTTGATTTTGTTTAGAGCACGCCTCACTAAGCATTTGTGCTTACGCTCTCTCTTTTACCAATAATGCAGATAATTGAGGTGTTTTTGGGCATCAAAGAAGTTAAGATCATCCAAGGAAGTCCAAGCTCATGTATGGTGAAGTTTTCACAAACTTTAGTTTTGTTATAATGGCAATGGGAAACCAAGATTTGTATTTGGGAGATATGTTAAACTCCCTAAGGTTGTGGCATGTTTGCTTTAGCTTGTTTGAGTTGTAAATGACCTTAATTGTTTGATTTGAGGTTGGATTGCTTATTTTGGTTTTGAGATTAGGAAGCATGCCTCTAGACTAATGAGAATTTGTGTTTGATGCTATGTTTGTGTTAGGATGTTCCAAATATGTTCCTTATATGTATGATGACTTGATGGTATGATTTTGGAGTCTTTGGGGCATGTTCGAGTATGTTATTGAGTGAAAAACAAGCATTTGCTGTTGTTTCTGGGCAGGGTGTATCGAAACACCCTATGGTGTTTCGGAACGGGGGCCTGAAATGGCTTTGGCATTTCGAAACGTAAGGGGTTGTTTCGATACATTTTAGATACTAGAATGACATGTTTCGGAATTGGTCTCGGAACATACCCGCATACCGAAACGGTCAATGTCGTTCCGATACAACGTTTCGGTACGGTGAGTAGGCGTTCTGAAACTGGTTACCGTTGGACCCAGATTTGAATTGTTCTGATGTTTGCATGCTTTGCATTTTAGTCCTAAATGTTGTGATTGCAATTACTTGAGCTTGAGATGTCTTTTTAAGATGAAATTTGGCAGAGAAGCATGTAACATGAATAATTTCATAATGGTAATCCTAAAATCAATGAAGTCCCTCTAGTTTTTACAAAAATTACATTTTGGGTCCTAAACTTGTATTTAGTGCAATTGAGTCCCTAAATGTTATCTGATCGATGTGCCTTTCTCAATTAGGACTCGTGAGTACTCACTTAGGGTTAACATGTATTTAGACAAGATTAAAATGAAAAAAAGGTCGTTAATCAAGGTTGACTTTTGAGTTGACTTTGATTTTCCCTGTGTAATCTTCGTAGTTTGGGTCAAGCGTCTAGGTCGGGCTAAGGGGGTTACATTTGTTGGTATCAGAGCCAGGTTATTGAATAATTGGGGTTTGATATGTGTGTAATGTACGAGTTTATGCATGATGTGTCTTTTTGGTGAAAGATTGATGTATGGTTATTGGTGTATGCTTCAATTGAGATGATTTTGTGATGCTATGCTATGTTTGGAGTGTGGTTGGGGATCCCATTTCCATATCAAAACTAATGAGAAGAATTGTTTTCGAAAATGAGCTTGAGTACTTGGATTACTTACCTTATTGTGCTTAATTGTGTTTATTGCATTTTTGTCAGTGCATTGTTTTCTTTATAATGAGGCCACGTAGAGATATGAGAATCAATACTAGATCGATGGCTGATAATGAGAATGTCGAGAATGCTGAAGATTTACCTCCTCCTCCTCCTGGTGGTGGACAACCCGGTGGTGGTGGTGCTGGGGTTGCTGGACCCGAGGGTGTGCAGGGGCAAGCTGCTCCTGACATGACCATGTTGATTCTGGCTATTGTTGGAGCTTTCCAGGCAGTAGTAGCTGGAGCTCATGGAGCTGCGCATCAGGATGATGCTAATGTGAGGTTACCTTTGGAACGTCTTCGCAGTCTAGGAGGGACTGAGTTCAGAGGCTTATCTCTGGAAGGATCTGTGTCTTGGTTGGAGAGCACCAAGCGGATTCTGGGTCAGATGAACTGCATCAATGTGCAAAAGCTGGGTTGTGTTGTGTCACTGCTACATGGTGATGCTTATACATGGTGGACAACCACTATCTCCGGGATGGAGGATGACGAGGTGACTTGGACGTTCTTCTTGAATGCGTTCAAGTGGAAGTACATGGGAGTACGTTACCTCGATGAGAAGAAAAGAGAGTTTATGTCTCTCATGCAAGGTAACATGTCAGTAGCTGAATATGAAATTCAGTTTGTTCGCCTCAGTCAGTATGCGCCTGAGCTAATCCCTAGTGAGCGGGAGAGGTACTAACGATTCCGTTATGATCTAGTAGCGAATGTCAAGACTTATATGCTTGCGGCTGAATATACGGATTTCGATGTCTTGGTCACTAGAGCCAAAGACATTGAATCGAATCCTGGTTTGGCTGGTCGAGTTAGTGGCTCTAGCTCAGGGAAACGAGCTGTGGAACGCGATTATGGTAGAGATCGCAACAAGAGGCATAAGGATAGGAAGCCGCATTATGATGCTAGGCGTGGGGGTGGTAACCCTGGTAGAGGTCAGCAAGGACCTAATGCTGTTCTGAGGACTCCTGAATGTAACCGTTGTGGTAGAAGGCATTATGGTGAGTGTTGGGGTAACCTTGGGACATGCTGGAATTGTGGTAACCGAGGGCATTTGAAGAAATATTGTCCTCAGCCTCTGAGAGAGGGACAGGCTCCGGTGAGAGCAGTTGAGCTATAGAGGGGTCGTGGGCGCGGCCGTGGTAATTTTCAGCGTAGGGATGATGGTGGCAGGAACGTAGCACATGTTGTGGCCGTTCAACCTGAGGGTGGCGGTCAGGCTCGAGTGTATGCCCATCGTGAGGGAAGGAATGATATGGATGTGATCGCAGGTACCTTTACTTTGCAATCCTTGTCATTACTTTCTTTGATTGATTCTTGATCTACACACTCGTACATATTGCGTGAACATACTCAAATGCTTGGTTTACCTGTTGAGTCTTTGGATGTTGGTATGCGTGTGACTAGTTCCTTTGGTGAGACGGTTGTAACAAGGAAGTTGTATAAGAGATGTCCCTTGAAAGTGCAAAATCATGTTTTTCTTGTTGATCTCATGGAATTGCCATTCTTTGGCTTTGATGTAATCCTTGGCATGGATTGGCTTGTTGAACATAGAGCCGTGGTGGATTTCAAAAGAAAGCGAGTTTCGTTGAAACTAGCGGATGATTATGAAGTGGTGGTAGTGGGCGAGAATGTGAAGTTCCTTGCCAATGTGGTGTCTACATTGGAAGCAAGTCGAATGTTGCGGCAGAGTTGCGAGGCTTACCTAGCCTTTGTGATGAATCCTAGTTCAAAGGAGTTGCGAGTTCCGGATATAAGAACTGTACGTGAGTTCCCTGGAGTGTTTCTAGAGGAGTTGCCAGGATTGCCGCCTAGTCGAGAGGTGGAGTTTGGGATTGAGTTGTATGAGAACACAACTCCGGTGTCCATTGCTCCCTATCGCATGGCACCCAAAGAGTTGAAGGAGTTGAAGACGCAACTTCAGGAGTTGCTTGACCGTGGTTTCATTCGGACTAGTGTGTCACCTTGGAGTGCACCGGCCTTGTTTGTGAAAAAGAAAGATGGCACAATGAGGATGTGCATCGATTATCGTCAGCTGAACAAATTAACCATCAAAAACAAGTATTGTTGAGTGTGCAAAAGTTCTACTTTTTACCCCTTATTTACCCCATATTCCTGCTGCATTCAAGCACATTTCATTGCATTTAGGATAGATTTCAATTATACATCACAATTATATAAAAAGCACAGTTGCTCCTGATTTTTGTTACTTTTACAGGTAGCTACTATAGCAGACTCAGGGCAGTGGAGAAGCTGAGCTTGAACATAAGACTGAAGTAAAGAAGGACGATGTTGCCGAGGCCGCTGCCATGGCAGCTAAGGACGACAACATTAGTGAAGGAAAAAAGTGAAATGGAGCTCGACAAAAAGAGAATATTAGCCGGTCTATCGTGGAGCACTCATAAATTTTTCCGAGCCTTAGATCAAAATGAAGGCCAAGCCCAAAGTTCAAGGAAGAAACTCCAAGCAAGAAAAGAGGACAAATTAAAGACATCTACTCTAAATATTTAGTCTTTAATAGAGTTGTACTTTAATTTAAACTTGTATTCTTGCCATATTAGAAAACTTGAACCCAAGGCCTATATAAAGGCATGTAATTCGACCTAGGGAAGGATATCTTATTCTCTATCGTCTTCCTCTAAACCCTAGTCGTTTTCCCTTTCTCATCATGTTCTAAACTTCCCCTAGGGCTAAGGGTTGATTCTGTAAAGTAGTTGCAAGGATTGCATTGCTTTATGATTTTTCTCTGTTCAATAAAATAGACTTCAAGTTTGCTTATTCTGGTTTTCAACATCTTGCAAAAGTATCGGGAGAGCATTGTGAGATTATACATTTACTTAATATCGGGAGAGTTAAGTATACGAAAGGAATAAGTACGGGTTCTCCAGTTTATGGTTGAACTATCTCGGACCTAGGGATAGGACGAGGTTATGTGGCTAAGGAAGAATTCAACAACATCGGTGTTCATCCTTCGATTCACGCCGGGAGGTATCATCAAAGACGTGTTCATCGACAGACTTGGACCTAGGGATAGGACAAGGCACAACAGGGATTCTTGCCAAGCTTGAAGTACAGAGTTGTGTGATCGATGCCGCGACATCAACAGACCTCTGTCGCCACAGGTGCTGCCGCGACACGGGCAACGACAGAACAGAAAGTCCTAGACATTGCAACACCTACACTACTGAGCAATTCAATACCGGCCTATTCTCTCTATCCTGATTTCTTTAATCCTTTATCTTCAGTATTCTTTAGTATTCCCTTACAAACAATTAAAATTATCTTCTTTCTTGTGCAGCAATTAAATGTTAAGGCTATTTCCAGTCCATGTGGATTCGACATCTGATACTTCGTGTATCACTTTACTACTTGCGTCGTGTACACTTGCACTCTATTGTGATAGACTATTTTACACGCAACAAGATTTTGGCGCCGTTACCGGGGACTGGCAACATATCTTTACCCTACTTTTACTGCACATTCTTTTTAATTTTTCTATTTTTTAGTTCGATTGTTCACCCTGTGCTTTTCACAAGGTCTTTTGTTTGCTTATGTGCAGATCTCAACAAGGCAAAGAACCTGAGCACAAATTAGACCTTGAAATTGAACGAACGTGCAACCTCAGTAAACGAGTCCTCTTCCTAGTAGAAAGAAACGAGTTCCTGGAGGAATAGTTAGAAGCAATGGTAAACGGAAGACACGAAGACATGAGGAACAACCAAGGGAATCCCCAAGATCCTAACGATCCTATCAGAGATGGAGGAGACGGACAGCCTGCCGCTCCTCCTGTTGCTGGGGCCGCACGCCGGTCATGCCGTGATTACATGATCGATGATCATGTGGAACTAGAGACCACCCTGCCAGATGTGAAAGCTGAAAATTTCGAGCTGAAACATGTCATGTTCAACATGATTAATTTCGCTGGCCAATTTAGTGGTGCTGATACAGAGGATGCTAGGGAACATCTGAAAACGTTCCAAGAAATATGTGGTTCGTTTAGACTACCATGAGTAAATCCGGAGATACTGAGGCTTCGGTTATTTCCTCATTCATTGAGGGACAAAGCTAAAACTTGGTGGAATAAACTAACGCCGGGTTCAATACGAACTTGGGTAGATTTAACTCGTAAATTTTTATCTCGTTTTAATCCTTCCCATTTATCTGAGCGATTACGTAACGAAATTGCTACTTTTCAACATGAAGATGATGAGCCAATGCACGAGGCATGGGACAGGTTTACCACTCTTCTGAGGAATTGCCCGATGCACGGATTCCCTATTTGGAATCAAGTCATCAAATTCTACAATGCTGCCAACCTACAGACTCGCATGAGAATCGATTCAGCAGCCAATGTGTTGCTATTGGATAAAGATCCGGATGAATCCATGGTAGTATTAAAGAATTTGGCGAAGAATGAAGAGCAATTCCCCACAGCAAGGAGAGGTAAACGAGTACTAGTTGTAAAGGATTATGAGGCTGATAACTCTCTAAAGACACAGGTTGCGTACCTCACAAAGGCAGTAGAGAATTTGCTAGAGAAAGATTCAAAACCTGTCTACTCTGCAGAAGAGGTATGTGAAACTTGCAATGGGAATTATAGTTCGGAAACTGCCCGCTACAGCTAGAGGAAGGGATGTATGTTGGAAACTTCAACAAGCAAAGGAACTATGACTCCAACAATTACAATCCCAACTAGAGGAAAGATCCCAAATTCTCTTGGAGCAACCCAAACAATGCCCTGAATCCTCAAGTATAGAACACTCAAAATCATGGGGCACCTAGAATTCTGACTCGGCAGAAACATCAACAGCAGCCGCAACAGCCACCAATAGCCACACCTAGTATACTAGAGCAGACCTTGGCCACGTTTATGTCACAGACAGGAACTTACATCGCAAACATGGATCACTTCGTCAAGAAGACTGAGTCGTTCATGGATAAAACAGAGATGTGAATGACTAACCATGAAGCTACTCTGAAATCACTGGAGACACAGATGGGCCAAGTTTCCCAACATATTAAGCCAAGGTAGAACGGAGGATTCCCTAGCGATACTGAGGTCGCTAGACATCCCACACATGAGCTGTGCAAAGCTATCACAACTAGGAGTGGGAAGAAATTACCAGGGCCGGAGAAGAAAGCTGAACCAGCCCGAGAATTGACTACCGCCAACGCTGCCCCAGCAGACGATAAACAGCCTGCTGCCGCCACACCTATTACGACAGCAGAAGGGACAAAGAAGAAGGATGAAGAACCTAAGCCTCCTTAGATCCGAATACCATGGGAAAGACGCATTGAAGATTATCGTCCTCCGCCTCTTTTTCCACAACGGCTATAGAAACAGAAACATGAGTTCAAGCTTAAGAAGTTCGATGATATTTTAAGCAGGTCCACATCAATATTCCGCTGTTAGATGCCATCAAGGAGATGCCCGGTTATGCCAGATTTCTCAAGGATTCTATGTCGAAGAAATCCAGACTTGGGGAATTTGAGACGGTTAAATTGACAGAAGGATGCATGACTATTCTGCACAAGCATTCACCCCAGAAAAAGAAGGATCCTGGGAGCTTCATAATACCATGCATAATTGGTGATAAATTCGTGGGTAAGGCACTTTGTAATCTAGGTGCTAGTATTAATTTAATGCCAAAATCTATATTTCAGAAACTAGGTATTGGACGAGCACGACCCACGATAGCTATGTTGCAGCTGGCAGACCGCTCTTACGTGCAACCAGAAGGGAAGATTGAAGATATTCTGGTGAGATTGAATAAATTTATTTTTCCTGCTGACTTTCTTGTTTTAGATTGTGAAGCAGATGAGAATGCACCAATCATCCTGGGGCGACCCTTCTTAGCCAAAGGCAGATCACTGATTGATGCAGAAAAAGGAGAACTCACAATGAGAGTGAATGATCAAGAGATCAAGTTAAATGTTCTCCAAGCAATAAAACACGTTGATGCAGAAGAATAATGAAAGGCTATCACTGAAGTAATCCTTGATCAACCCTGCATCAGGTCTTGCTGCCATGACATCAAGTTTGGTCACTGCCACACCAGCCACCTAGAAGACTGTCACGGCAGCGACGGCGATAGCAGCTCCTCAGATTCTGACATATCAGACACTGAAAGTTATGAGGAGGTAAACTGGATAGGCAATCGTCCAGGTAAGTTATTCGAGCCCTTAAGTTATACCTCGAATGAACATATCATCCAAAAGCAATCAATTGTAGAACCACCTGTTCTAGATCTTATGCCCCTGCCATGGCATCTCAAATATGTTTTTCTTGGATTAAATGATATGTTGCTCGTAATCATCTCTTCCAAGTTGATGCAGGAACAGGAAAAGCAGCTGATAGAGATGCTGCACCAGCACAAAAAGGCTATTGGATGGACGATAGCTGACATCCAAGGCATCAGTCCGGCACTATGCATGCATAAAATTATCTTTGAGGATGATCATAAGCCGACTATTGATGCCCAGAGACGCTTGAATGATGCTATGCGAGAAGTGGTTCGGAAACAAATTATCAAATGGCTAGACGATGGGATAATTTATGCCATCTCGGATTGTAAGTGGGTGAGCCCGGTGCAGTGCGTTCCTAAGAAAGGAGGAATAATCGTGGTGACAAATGAAGAAAATGAATTAATCCCAACCAGGACTGTGACCGGTTGGAGGGTTTGTATGGACTACCAGAAGCTTAATAAAGCTACCCGGAAGGACCACTTTCCTCTGCCTTTTATTGATCAAATGCTTGATAGATTAGCGGGAAAGCCTTATTACTGTTTTCTTGATTGTTACTCAGGTTATAACCAAATAGCCATCGCACCGGAGGATCAAGAGAAAACGACTTTCACTTGCCCATACAGTACTTACGCTTTTCGGAGAATGCCATTTGGACGTTTCAATGCACCATCAACCTTCCAGAGGTGTATGATGGCAATATTCTCCGACATGGTGGAGGATTTCCTGGAGATATTTATGGACAATTTTTTTTGTCTTTGGGGACAATTTTGGAAGCTGCTTAGGTAACCTACAGAAAGTGCTCGAAAGATGAGAAAAAGCGAACTTAGTATTAAACTGGGAGAAATGTCACTTCATGGTAGATGAGGGGATAGTCCTAGGCCACAAAGTAAGCTGATGTGGCACAAAAGTTGACTGAGCCAAGATTGAGGTAATTGAAAAGCTGCCGCCACCCACCACAGTCAAGGGAATTCGAAGTTTCTTAGGGCATGTTGGTTTTTATCGAAGGTTTATAACAAATTTTTCGAAGATCACCAAGCCTTTATGTCATCTACTAGAGCAGAATCGTCCCTTTGACTTCAATACTGAATGTACTGAGGCATTCAGAATCTTAAAAGAGAAGTTGGTCACAGCCCCAATCGTACAGCCACCGGACTGGAAGTTTCCATTCGAAATTATGTTTGATGCCAGTGATTATGTTGTAAGGGCAGCACTTGGGCAGAGGAAGGACAAATTGTTCCACGTAATTTATTATGCCAGCAAAACACTCAACGATCCCCAAGTGAATTACACCACAACAGAGAAGGAACTGTTAGCAGTGGTGTTTTCAATTGACAAGTTCCGATCCTACATACTTGGAACGAAGGTGGTGGTCCACACAGACCACTCTGTACTGAAGTATCTGTTTGCTAAAAAAGACGCAAAGCCCAGACTGATTCGTTGGATTCTACTGCTACAAGAATTTGACATTGAAATCAAGGATAAAAAGGGGACAGAAAACCAAGTTGCAGATCACTTGTCAAGGTTAGAGAGGGGAAAGAGTCTTCCAATAGATAAGACACACATATTGGAGACCTTTCCTGATGAGCAGCTGTTCGCCGCCACCATCACTGCCGCAACAACCAAGGCGACAGGTAAGTTTTCTGAACTCCCCTAGTATGCTGATTTTGTTAATTATTTAATTAGAAGAATAATTCCTCCTGAACTTAATTATCAAGCCAGGAAGAGGTTCCAAAATGATGTTAAGCATTATTATTGGGACGAACCTCTTCTTTTCAAAAATTGTGTAGATCAGATTATTAGGAGGTGTGTACCACATGATGAGCAAGAAGTTGTGCTTCATCATTGCCATGTTTCACAATATGGAGGACACTTAGGAGGTAACAAAACTACTGACAAGGTGTTGCAGTCTGGTTTTTATTGGCCTTCACTGTTCAAGGATGCCCAAGCATTCTACAATAGTTGTGACAAGTGTCAACGGACTGGAAACATCTCAAGGAGACATGAGATGCCACTGCAAAACATCCTTGAAGTTGAGATCTTCGACGTTTGGGGGTTGATTTCATGGGACTATTCCCAGCATCATGTGGGAATCTTTATATCCTCCTGGCAGTGGACTACGTGTCCAAATGGGTTGAAGCGATCGCCACACAGAAAAAGGATGCCAAGACTGTTCAGAGATTTCTGCATAAGAAATTTTTTTCCAGATTTGGCATCCCTAAGGCGATCATTAGTGATGAAGGGAGACATTTCGACAATAGGGTAATAGCTGCAGCCTTAAGGAAATATGGCGTTAAGCATCGGATCGCAACAACTTATCACCCTCAGACCAATGGACAGGCCGAAATATCCAATAGAGAGATAAAGAACATTCTTGAGAAGATGGTTAAACCAACTCGAAAGGACTGGTCCTTACACCTCAATGATGCACTCTGGACCTACAGAACAACATTTAAAACTCCATTGGTAATGTCACCCTACCGGTTGATATATGGAAAAACATGTCATCTACGTGTTGAGATAGAGCATAGAACATACTGGCCATCAAAGCAGTGAACATGGACTTGGAAAAGGCAGGACAGAAGAGGCTACTTGACTTGAATGAGATTGAAGAAATTCGAGCAATGGCCTATGACAACACAAGGATTTACAAGGACAAGACAAAGATGTGGCATGACAAGAAGCTGCTGCCACGATAGTTCTGCCCTGGGCAGCTTGTGTTGTTATTCAACTCTAGGTTGAAACTGTTCCCACGGAAGCTGAAATCTAGATGGTCCGGCCCATTTCAAGTTGTGCAAGTTTTTCCTCATGGTGAAATCACGATCAAATCCTTAAAAGACAGAAACCAATTTAAAGTCAACAGACAGAGACTGAAGCATTATCAGGGGACTGAAGCCCCAGGAATGCAGGAAGTGGTTACTTTAGGAGATGCCCCTCCTGGCATCCCTAATTTAACTTAATTTTATTTTTATTATTATTATTATTTATTTATATTTATTTATTTATTTATTAGGGAATTAGAATTATTTTATTTTTTAAGAACTAAATTTTTATTTTAATTATTTTTAGGAAATAAAGGAGACAGGGAGAGGAGAAGAAGTGAACTAGCCCACCATCTAACCAGCAGCCCAAAAAGCCCAAAAGAGAGCATGTCGTCACAGCTGTCGCGATAGATGCGTAAAATACAGCCTGTCAACATGCTGTCGCGACAGACACACAAACGTGTAACAGACGCGCAGGAGACACAGAAACGCATGACAGACGCGTCAGAAACCGCGTAACAGCTGGCCTCGTTATTCGCGCCTGCCGCTACAGCTCCAACTGGCAACAACCTCTTCATCTATATAAACCACGTTTTACTATTCATTTTTCACCTCACTTTTACTCTCTCTACTTGCTTTCTCTCTAGATTCACTTTTTCTTTCATTTCTACAGTCTTGCAACTATGAGTACCAGAAACACAAGGAGAAGTGCTACCTCAAGCTCTGCTGCAGCAGCAGGCACCCCCAGCCATGACAGAATCCCAAACCATTTCGCCACTGTAGATTCTAATGACCGGTACTACACCACCTTCCAGAAAAGGGAGATGTGGGAAGAGAAAGGGTTCATCTACACCAAACAAGCGGAGAACCTCGGGCTCGAACCATTCATCGCCCGCAAGATCAGAGCACTTCAATAGCAGATGTTTGCTGCCCAACTTGAGGAAATGAATGTCACTCTGGTCATAGAATTCTATGCTGCTGTCGACAGCAAAGACACGACGGTCGTGACAGTACGTGGTAAGGAAGTCCCTCTTGAGCCGGAGTACATTAATACCCTCTACAGACTCTACGTCGGCAGAAAGGAAGATGGGCATAAGAGGTTCGTGGAGAGCCTGTCAACAGCAGATTACGTGCTGTCATGGCAGAACTAACAGAAGAAGGGACCCAGTGGAATACAGACCCGAAACACCCACGAACGGTGAAACGCGCCCAACTCACTCCTGAGGGAAAATTGTGGACCGCTTTCGTGAAAAAGAGGATTATGCCTTCCTCACACAACAGCAAAGTGGATCAACCCAAGTTAGCTCTCGTTCATTCCATTTTAAATGAGAGACCCATTAATGTTGGCCGCTATATTCGGGAGGGGATTTTGGACTGTGCACTTCGGCCATCGGGACCCCTTGTCTTCCCCTACCTCATCACAGAAATCTACCGTGGCCACAATGTCCCTGAAATTGTTGAAGATCTCAAGATTCGAGGTAAAGGATGGACGGAGAAAAATATCTTCAGTTTGATGGAGCTGAAAGCTGCAACCCATCTCCTGCTTCAACCCGTCTGCCGCGGCAGAGGAGCCAAAAGAGCCTACCCATACAGAACTTGCCGTCGTAGAACAACAGCAGCCCGTAGCAGCAGCTCCCCCAGCAGACTCCTCCACTAAAATCCTAGCCACCCTACAGAAAATAGAGGAATGGCAGCTGGGCCTGATGAGCTTTGTCTGCGATTTCACAACAACAACAGTACATTTCATTCAAAGTAATTTAAATTTCACAAATGTACAGTTCCCTGTTTTCCCCGATCATTATTTTGCTGCCCCTAAACCTGCCCACACCCCTACCTCTGCCGCCACATCGAGAACACCTTCTGTTGCGTCCACTCCAACCCCAGTCGCGACAGCTGCATGTGGCAGCCAGACCGCCACTGCCTCCGCTAGAGGTGAAAAGCGAAAGGAGCCACCGTCCGACCTTGACGAGTTCATTGCTGGTTTTTCCACCTCCTCAATCTGGGAGGAATCTGATGGCGAGCACTCTGTCAAGAGGAATCTGTCAAAGGAATTCACTCAGATGAAGCGGTAGAAGCCCAACACCGGTGACAGACCATCCGACCAAGGGAAGTCAGACAGCAGTAGCGGTAGTGGTAGCAGCAGTTCTTTCGAGGAGGCACAAGTGCTGGAAAGACCACCACAAATTTCACCTACTCGCATCCAGACCCTGAGGGAAGCTAAGAAGAAAACTGCCTCCGCCTCTCCGAGTCATCTGTCGGCACCGACTATGAAGGTCACTGCCCGCCGGCAGGTACAGATCAACAGCAGCAGCAGCGACGACAACACTTAAATTTAAGTTTTTATCTTGTCTTTGATGTCTGTTGTCTTGTTATAATTGTGATGTTTTTATTTTCTTCTCTTATCTTTCATCATGCATTAAGGGCAATGCAATCCTTGAGTTTGGGGGTGGCATCCCTCCATTAATGAAGTGTCTTTTATGTTTAGAAATCGTGTCTAAGTGTTAATTATTATTTAAGCTTATTTTTGTCAAAAAATGGCTTAATACTTTTTTGAACTTTTACTATCTGTTGATGCCATCTCTGTCGTGATAGCCCTTAGAAATATTTTAGGATGTAAGTAGAGCCTTAGTATAGTTCTGAAAAACTAAAACACTTTGTGACTTACTTGATAAAAGACTTTCTCTAGCATACCTAGAATAGAAAACTTAGAACTTAGAGTAGAAAGAGACTAGAAACTCAGGAAACCTAGAGGTGCCTATCACTGGCTCTAGGAAAATTACCAGAGTAAAACTTCTAGAGGTGCCTATCACCGGCTCTAGATAAGTTAACTAGAGGTGCCTGAAATACTGGCTCTAGTAGAAAAGAGAAAAATTTCGACAAAGAAGGAAAACAACTAGAGGTGCCCATTACTGGCTCTAGTGAAAAAATAAATTATGTCTCGAAGGAAAACTCTAATCAAGCTAAGTATAATATTCTAATTGCTAGGGAAGTGTATATTCAGGTATGTTCACAATAATTGCACACACATGCACGAGAACTATACTTTTGCTCTAAGTAGATCCTTAAATACTTGAACAGGTGCTAAACATGATGGGGATGGTATTGTGGATAAGGATTGTACACTAACTTAAGCCAAGAAATATATATATATATATATATGTATGTATGTATGCATGCATGTTAGTTAGGTTGCATTTGCTTGAGGACAAGCAAGGATTCGAGTTTGGGGGTGTGTTGAGTGTGCAAAAGTTCTAATTTTTACCCCTTATTTACCCTATATTCCTGCTGCATTCAAGCATATTTCATTGCATTTAGGATAGATTTCAATTATACATCAAAATTATATAAAAGGCACAATTGCTACTGGTTTTGGTTACTTTTATAAGTAGCTGATGTAGCAGACTCAGGGCAGTGGAGAAGCAGAGCTGGAACACAGGACTGAAGTAAAGAAAGACGATGCTGCCGAGGCCGCTGCCGTCGCAGCTAAGGACGACAGCAGTGTTGAAGGAAAAATAAGTGAAATGGAGCTCGACAGGAAGAGGAAATTTAGCCGGTCTGTCGTGGAGCACTCATAAATTTTTTCGAGCCCTAGATCAGAATGAAGGCCAAGCCCAAAGTTCAAGGAAGAAACTCCAAGCAAGAAAATAGGACGAATTAAAGACATCTACTTTGAAGATTTAGTCATTAATAGAGTTGTACTTTAATTTAAACTTGTATTCTTGCCATATTAGAAAACTTGAACCCAAGGCCTATATAAAGGCATGTAATTCGACCTAGGGAAGGATATCTTATTCTCTAGCCGTCTTCCCCTAAACCCTAGTCGTTTTCCCCCTTCTCATCATGTTCTAAACTTCCCCTATAGTTAAGGGTTGATTCTGTAAAGTAGTTGCAAGGATTGCATTATTTTAGGATTTTTCTTTGTTCAATAAAATAGACTTCAAGTTTGCTTATTTTGGTTTTCAACATCTTGCAAAAGTATCGGGAGAGCATTGTGAGATTATACATTTACTTAATATTGGGAGAGTTAAGTATACGAAAAGAATAAGTACGTGTTCTCCAGTTTATGGTTGAACTATCTCGGACCTAGAGATAGGACGAGGTTAAGTGGCTAAAGAAGAATTCAACAACATCGGTGTTCATCCTTCGATTCACGCCGGGAGGTATCATCAAAGACGTGTTCATCGACAGACTTGGACCTAGGGATAGGACAAGGCACATCAGGGATTCTTGCCAAGCTTGAAGTACAGAGTTGTGTGATCGCTGCCGCGACATCAACAGACCTCCACCGTCGCAGGTGCTGTTACAGCAACGAATTCAAATTCCCATATTCTTTTTCTCTTACAGACAATGTCTTTAAGAAACTTGGTGTAGTTCAGCATTTGCTCAATTTCTTCTACCAAAGGCAAATTGATGTGGACTTGCTTTAGGATGTCTAGAAACTTCTTGAATTGGTATTCTTGTTTTTTCTGTTTCAACCTTTGTGGGAACGGTGGTGGAAGTCGAATGTCTTCAATCCATTCCTTGTATAGGAATTTGAATTGAGGCATTGAATCAAGACCTTCAAATGCCTTCTTTTTTTATGCGGTCTCTTTGTCGAGGATTGTCGAGGCAGTGTTATCGTGCATTGCCGAGGCAATGTTGTTGGGTATTGCCGAGGCAACGGTACTGGGCATTGCCGAGGCAATCGACTCCTTTGATTCGGTGTCCTCTGTTTCATTGACTCGGGGTTCCTTGACTTGTTTTCCACTTCGTATGGTGATTGCCTTGCATTGCTCATGAGTTGTTCCCCTTGCGACCTCAGTATCGTTAGGCAAACCACCCATCAGTCACGAATTCAGGATATGAGCGAATTGCCCAACTAGGGTTTCTAATGATTTCAATGTTGCTTCATGGTTCTGCATTCTCATCTCAGTCTTGTCCATAAAAACATCAGTTTACTTTATGAATTTATCAATATTAGTCATATATGCACTAGTTTGTGACATGAAAGCATTTAGAGAGTTTTCCAAAGAACATGATGGCATTGATTGTTGTTGCGGCATCGATTGTCGTGGCATCGATTTTCGAGGCATGATCTGTTGGAATCCCAATGCTGGAGCATTCCGATTGTTCTGATTGAGGGCATTGTTGGGATTTGTCCATGAGAAACTTGGATGTTTCTTCCAGGTCGAGTTGTAAGTGTTGGACATCACGTTGTTGTTTCAGTTGTAGTTTCCAACATAAAAACTAGACTATGGGTTCTGTGGAAACTTAGAAGAATCATGGTTACCATTACATAAATCACAAAATGAACCTACTACCTTGACCTCATGTGTGTTGCTTGGTCGTTGCATGTTCATAACCAAATTTGTTAAGGTAGCCAACTGCGAGAGAATCACATATGATAACTCAAGCTCGTTTATTGTAGTGTGGCGCCTGACTCCTCCTCTTCGAGTAGTTGGGAAATTGTAATCATTTTAGCTAGGGTTTAAGGATCCCAATAGGGGAAAATACCTGAGGCTATTGATGCTTTGCCACAATTTCCTTGGATTTCTTGTGCCCACTCAGGGACTCAAGATGAAGCTGCCCCATCTAAAGCCAAGTTTTAGCTCCATCTGGGAGGATCTTCTGCCAATGCCCCAAAAGTGCATGGGTCTAATAACGATGAAACCTAGGATTACGAGGTACTTGACCTCGACGAAGTCACCGATAAGGCTAGAGCGAACCAAAACCTAGACGATCGTTGTGACAAGCTGGAGGGAATCATTAGAGCTTTCCAAGAGGGGAATATCCATTGTAGTATGGATGCTAGAGACCTGAGCTTGGTGAATGATATGGTGATCCCCCCGAAGTTTAAGACCTCTGACTTCGAAAAATTTGATGGAACCACATATCCTTCGGCACATCGAACTATGTATTGTCGAAGTGTAACACCCTAATTTTGGGCTTAGAAGTTTTGGGTTTGGACCGGACCGGTCGGATCGCGGTTCGAATATAAAGGTGATTTTTAGGAAAGCATAGTTCGGGTTGCATTAAAAATATGGAAAAATGTCTTAAAATCCTCTTTTATTATATATAAGAGAATGGTGAAATCAATTTTACAAAATGAGGTTTGGAAGTGTGACATTTTGGGTTAGTGACTAAAATGTAATTTTCGAAAACTTGGTGACTGTTTTAAAAAGGATTGAAACTTTAAATCTTTAAGGAGATATTTACCCAAGAAGAGTTTCTCCAGATTTTTCTTAATATTAATCAATTAATTAATGGTTTGAAATTAAAGGAAAAGGAGGGAAAGGATATTTTTGTTCTCATAACTAACTTTTATCAAAAATTTTCCATTTCTTTTCTCTCAACTTTTCTCTCAACCCAAACACTTTTCTCCAGCAAATTTCCCTCTTATTTTGACCTCCAAAGATGAGATTTCAATCTTCATTTGATCTCTAATCTTTTCTACATCAAAACCTTAGCATTTGTTTATTAGATTTTCAAGAATCTTGGTTCCAAAAAGAGAGAAACTCACATTTAGAGGTATGAACGTCCTTCTCCTCTAAAAACTCAGTTCTTTACTGAAATTCTCAAGTTCTCAATCCTTGATTTGTGTTTTATTAAAGGTTTTGTAAATGTGTTCTTGATCTTGGCTTTAAAATGCAAGATTTGGCTTAATTTTGTTGAAATTCGTATGAAATGATTGTGCACTGTTTTGAGAGGTGTTTTTAATGTAAATTGGATGTATAATTGATGAAAAATTGAGGTTTAATCAATGCAATCCCGAACAGGTTGATTTTCCTAAGTTTTGCTTGTGATTTTGGTGGTTTTTGGAGTGATCTTGGTGATCTGCTATAGCTGGAGGTATAAGGACGTGATTAGATCCTTTTTGGATGTTAATTGAGGTTTAAGAATGATTGGAATTGATGGATCTTGGCTGGGTAGTGTTGTAGCGATGTTTGGATGTGATTTCGGTTGTGTTTGGTAGCCGAAATGTGAGTGTTGATGAGAGCAGCGAGTTTAGGTGTCTTGGTTGAAGATATTAATGCAAGGTGATGCATTAATCCTCTGTTTTGATGTGTTAAAAACAGGGGAGACATCTTCGGATCCTTGTGGTGTTGATCCGGAAGCTTGATTGGTGTTTCGGCAAGTGGCGAAACGGAATCGGTGAGTGAAGTTTGGTTTTCATCTTTGAAACCAATGTTTTGAAGGTTTGGGAGCTTAGTTAAAGTCTAAACAACTTAGCTAAGCTCAAGAGTAAGTTTTCGGAAAAACTCTCTTGTTGATGAGCCATGAGTTGGTTGAATGCAAAGTGTTTTGTTGCATGTTTAAATTCTGTTTTTGAAAGCATATTTTAGCATGTTTATTGCTGGTTTTATAAGCCATGTGTTGAAGGATGCTCAAGGTAAGAGATCCTTGGTTTTACATTGATAAATGTGATTTCAATGCATAGTGATGTATGTGGATTTAATGGCTTTGTTAAATGCTTTAAAACAGTGGATTAATGTTGTTAAATGATGTATATTGGCAAGTGATGTGGTTGGTTTAAAAGTACTTGAATCGGATATAGTTAGCCGGCTATAGGATTGGGTGCACCGTGAATAAAGTCGCCTTGGATGTCGAGGGGTTGTGATTGTACCATACTCCATCCAAGTACACTAACGAGATGGCTAAGAACACCATGGTGGTTAAAAGTCCATGGGTGGGTCTTGTGTTAAGGTCATCATGGTGGTTAAAATTCCATGTGCGGACCTTGTGTATTGTTAAGGTCATGATGGTGGTTAAAATTCCATGTGTGGACCTTGTGTTTGGTAAGATCACAATGGTGGTTTAAAGTCCATGTGTGGATCTTGTGTTGTATGTCCCGTGATCTCGTTAGTGATGTTATACAACTACCAATGAGTGATGTGGAGGGGTTGTGATTGTACCATAGTCTCCATCACGGGTGTTGAGGGGTTGTGATTCTACCATGCTCCACCTTGATATTGGTAGTGTGTATGAAGCGTAGGGACAACGCTTGTAATCCGCGTATCCGATTGTTGTTGATTGTTGATTGTGTTTTGGAAATGGTTATGGATTATCACTTGAAAGCCAATATGACATGTTAATGATTTGAAGCATGAAATGCTTGGTTTGTTTACATTTGTGCATGATCAAATGTGGTTTAAACTAAAGGTTTTGAAAAGGAGTTTTATAAATGCATTATTGTGATGGTTTAAATGAGCATTCCTCACTAAGCTATATGCTTACGCTCTCTCTTTTCTTAAACCAATAATGCAGAGCATTGAAGTGCATAAAGGGCAGCAAGGAGGTCAAGAATCCAAGTGAAGAACTAAGCTCATGTATGGTGAATGTTTTCCTAACACTATTAGCTTTTGGCATTTGGCAATGGGAACCTATGTTGTTGTTTGGGAGATGTTTTGGACTCCCTAAGTTGGTTTTATGCTTTTGATATTGATGGAACATGTAAATGGCCTTTATGAGGATTGTTTGGTGTTTTGGGTTTTTCCTTAATTGATGCCATATTTGTGTTTGGTTGATGGCATTATGTTCCATAAGTATATAATGACTTGCTGGTATGATTTGAGGGTCTTTGGAATATGTTTGATTGGTTGAAAGCATGATAAACCAGCAAAATTTCTGCAATCTGGGCAGCCTGTTTCGGAACAGGTGCTACCGTATCGGAACGGAGGGCCTGAAATGGCCTAGGCGTTCCGAAACGGGTAGAACCGTTTCGAAACGGTTTTGCCACTGCCAAGCCCTGTTCCGGAAATTGTTTCGGAACGGTCCCGCGTTTCAGAACGGATCATCCCTGTTCCGAAACACTCGACCGTTGCGCACTGAAATTGTTGGTTAAATGTTTTGCAATCTTTGCGTTTTGGTCCTGAACTTGGTTTGTGCAATTGAATGAGTTTGAGATGTCCGTTTGAGTTGAAATTTGGCAGAGAAGCATGAATTGTGACTAATTTCATAATGGTAACTCAAAAGTTGGTTAAGTCCTTTTAATTTTCAGAATTTACGTTTTGGTCCCTAAATTCGCGATTTGTGCAATCGAGTCCTTAATTGTTTTCTGATTGTGGTGATCTTTGAGTATGCTGATCTTATGAACATCCCTAGGGTTAATATGCTTTTAGACAAGTTTAAAAAGAAAAAAAAGGGTCGTTAATCAAGGTTGACTTTCGGGTTGACTTTTGTTTTCCCCGTGTAAACTTCTTAATTCGGGTCAACCGTCTAGGCCGGGTTAAGGGGGTTACACGAAGGACGACGATGTATCTAGATAATGAGCAGCTACTGATCCACTGCTTCCAGGACAACTAGACATGATCTACATCATGTTGGTACACGCAGCTAAGTCGGGATAATGTACAAATATAGAGAGATTGTCTAGAGCATTCAGTGAATAGTATAAACATGTCACTAATATGGTCTCGAACTAGCTCATTCTACAAGGGATGGAGCAAATACATAATGAGAGTTTCTGCCAATATGCACAAAGGTGACGGGACGTGGCCACTCAACTTTAGCCACCATTGCTGGAAAATGAGATCACCTCTATGTGTGTAAAAACCTTAAAAGACCCCTTCTATGATCATATGATACATCATGCAACTAAGAGTTTTGCGGACATGTTGATGAATGGAGAGTTGATCCTAGCGGCTGTGTAACCCCCTTAACCCGGCCCAGACGGTTGAACCGAATTAAGAAGTTTACACGGGGAAAACCAAAGTCAACCCGAAAGTCAACCTTGATAAACGACCCTTTTTTTTCTTTTTAATCTTATCTAAATGCACATTAACCCTAGATATGTTCGAACAATCATCATACTCAAAGTTCAGCGGATTCGGAAAACATTCAGGGACTTAATTGCACAAAACACGAATTTAGGGACCAAAACGTAAATTCTGGAAATTACAAGGACTTAACCAACTTTTGAGATACCAATATGAAATTATTCATGTTTCATGCTTTACTGCCAAATTTCAACTCAAAAGGACATCTCAAACTCATCCAATTGCATAAACAAGATTCAGGACCAAAACGCAAAGATTTCAAACATATAACCGTCAATTTCAGTGCCCAACGGTCGGGTGTTTCGGAACAGGGAGGACCTGTTCCGATACGCGGGACCGTTCCGAAACGAGTTTCGGAACAGGGCTTGGCAGTAGCATTTCCGTTCCGGAACGGTTCCTCCCGTTTCGAAACGCCTAGGCCATTTCAGGCCCCCATTCCGAAACGGTAGCACCCGTTCCGATACGGCCTGCCCAGATTGCAGAAAATCAGCTGGTTTAACACACAATTGACTCACCAAACATGCCCTAAAGGCAACCAAATTATACCAGCAAGTCATTACATGCATAAGGAACATATTAGCATCAACCATACTCAAACATGACATCAATTAAACAAATCCCCAATTCTATAGGCATGCATCCTATTTAGAAAACCATTCAAGCATCATAATACCAAACCAACTTCACAAAGACCAATTACATGTTCCATCATCAACAACAACATAAAACCAACTTAGGGAGTCCAAAACATCTCCCAAAACAACAACTTTGGTCCCCCATTGCCAAATGCCAAAAGCTAATGGTGTTAAGAAACTTTCACCATACATGAGCTTAGTTCTTCACTTGGATTCTTGACCTCTTGCTGCCCTTATAAGCACTTCAATGCTCTGCACTATTGGTTTAAGAAAAGAGAGAGTGTAAGCACATAGCTTAGTGATGAATGCTCATTTAAAACAACTCAATAATGCATTTATAAAACACCTTTATAAACCTTAGTTCAAAACAACATTTATACATGCACATAAGCATTTAAAACAAGCATTTCATGCTTCAAAATAATATCATGTCATATTGGCCACAAGTGATAATCATGATCTTTCCATTTCAATATACAATCAACATAAGATCCACACATGGACTTTTAACCACCATTGTGATCTTACAATTCACAAGGACCACACATGGACTTTTAACCACCATTGTGTCCTTAGCACAAGAATCACCCATGGACTTTTAACCACCATGGTGTTCTTACAATAAACAAGGTCCACACAAGGACTTTTAACCACCTTGTGACCTTAACACAAGAATCACCCATGGACTTTTAACCACCATGGTGTTCTTAAAATACACAAGGCTCACACAAGGACTTTTAACCACCTTTGTGACCTTAGCATAAGAACCAACCATGGACTTTTAACCACCATGTTGTTCTTAACACAAGAACCACCTATGGACTTTTAACCACCATAGTGTTCTTAACCTTTCTCAAAACATCACTTGCCAATATGCATCATTTAACAACAATAATCCACTGTTTTAAAGCATTAACAAGCCATTAATCATCATGCACAGTATGCATCAAAACCACATTTATCAAATGATCAAAACAAGGATCTCTTACCTTGAGCATCCTTCGACACATGGCTTATAAAATCAGCAAATAAACATGCTAAAATATGCTTTCAAAACAGAATTTAAAACATGCAAACAACCACATTGCATTCAACCAACTCATGGTTCATCAACAAGAGAGTTTTTCCGAAAACTTACTCTTGAGCTTAGCAAAGTTGTTTAGACTTAAACTAAGCTCCAAAACCTTCAAAACATTGGTTTCAAGCTGAAAACCAAAATCCACTCATCGATTCCGTTCCGCCACTTGCCGAAACACCGATCAAGCTACCGGATCACCACCACAAAGACCCGAAGATGTCTCCCATGTTTTAAACACATCAAAGCAGAGGATTAATGCATCATCATGCATTAATATCTTCAATGAAAGCACCTAAACTCGCTACTCTCATCCACACTCCATTTTCGGCTACCAAACACAACCGAAAACACATCCAAACAACTCCACACACTACCCAGCCAAGATCCATCAATTCTAAACATCCTTAAACATCAATTAACATCCAAAATGAATCTAATCACGTCCTTATACCTCCAGCTATAACAGATCATCACGATCACTCCAAAAACAACCAAAAACTCAAGCAAAACTTAAGAAATTCAACCTATTCGGGATTGCATTAATTAAACCTCAATTTCTCATCAATTATACATTCATTTAACATCAAAATGACATCTCAAAACAATGCCCTATCAGATCATACGAATTTCATCAAAATTAAAGCAAATCTTGCATTTTAAAGCCAAGATCAAGAACACAATTGTAAAACCTTTTATAAAACATAAATCAAGGATTGAGAACTTGGGAATTTCAGTAAAGAACTAAGAATTTAGAGGAGAAGGACGTTCATACCTCTAAACTTGAGTTTCTCCCTTTTTGGAACCAAGATTCTTGAAAAACCAATAAGCAAATGCTAAGGTTTTGTTGTAGAATTGATTAGAGATAAAATGAGGATTGAAATCTCTTCTTTAGTTGACAAAATCAAAGGGAATTTTGCTGGAGAAATGTGTTTGGGTTGAGAGAAAAGTTGAGAGAAAAGAAAATGAAAGATTTGAGAGAAAAGTTAGTTATGGCCAAAATATCTTTCCCTCCCTTTTTCCTTTATTTAAAAATCATTAATTAATTGATAAATATTCAGAAAAATCTGGAGAAACTCTTTTTGGGTAAATAGCTCCTTAAAGATTCAAAGTTTCAATCCTTTTTAAAACAGTCACCCAGTTTTCAAAAATTACATTTTGGTCACTAACCCAAAATGTCACTCTTCCAAGCCTCATTTTGTAAAATTGATTTCACCTTTCTCTTATATATAATAAAAGAGGATTTTAAGACATTTTTCCATATTTTTAATGCAACCCGAACTAGGCTTTCCTAAATTCACCCTTTTATATTCGAACCGCAACCCTGACCGGCCCGGTCCAAACCCAAAACTTCTAAGCCCAAAATTGGGGTGTTACAACTCTCCCCCCCCCCCCTTAAGAAATTTCGTCCTCGAAATTTACCTGAAGGAAAGAGGTACGGAAACTGCTTCAGCATGTCATCCTTCCGCTCCCACGTGGCTTCTTCAACACCACGATGCTTCCACAACACCTTTACCAACTCAATGGTCTTTCCTCGAAGAAATTTACTATCCGAATCCAGAATCTTCACCGGTTCCTCATCATAGGTCAAATCCGGATTCAATTCCACTTCTTCCACAGGCATCACATGCGAAGGATCCAATCTATACTTCCGAAGCATAGAAACATGAAACACATCATGAATCTTCTCCAACTCTTGTGGTAACCTCAACTTGTACGCAACAAGAACCACACGTTCAATCACCTCAATGGTCCAATGTACCTAGGGCTCAACTTACCCTTTCGGCCAAACCTCATCACCTTCTTCCAAGGCGAAACTTTCAAAAACACACGGTCACCCACCACATACTCAATCTTCTTACGCTTCAGATCCGCGTAGGACTTCTGCCGATCAGAAGCTGCCTTCAAACGTTCACAAATGAGCTTCACCTTCTCGGTGGTTCCTTTCAACAAAACTGGCATCGAAACCAACTTCTGACCCATTTCAGCCCAACAGAGAGGAGTCCTACACTTCCTCCCGTACAAAGCCTCATAAGGTGCCATTTGAATACTCGCCTGATAACTATTATTATAGGCAAACTCCACCAAAGGCAAATGTTTCTCCCAAGAGCCCTGGAACTCAATCACGCAGCACCTCAACATATCCTCCAAAACCTGGATAACACGCTCGGACTGGCCATCCGACTGCGGATGATAAGATGTACTGAAATTCAACCGTGTACCCAAAGCTTGATGCAAACACTGCCAGAAACGCGATGTAAAGCTTGGACCCTATCCGACACAATCGACTTAGGCACACCATGCAGCCGCACAATCTCAGCAATGTACAGCTCCGCAAGCTTATCCAAAGAGTACGTAGTATGCACAGGCAAGAAATACGCACACTTCGTCAAACGATCCACAATCACCCACACCGAATTCTTCTTCGATGGCGACAAAGGCAAACCAGATACAAAATCCATGGTAATCCTTTCCCACTTCCATTCAGGAATCCTCAACGGTTGCAACAACCCTGAAGAAAACTGATGCTCAGCCTTAACTCGCTGACACACCATGCACTTGCTTACAAATTCAGCAACATCTTTCTTTAAACCCACCCAATAGTACTCATCACGAAGATCACGATACATCTTAGTACTACCAGGGTGCATAGCAAAAGGACTACTATGACCTTCAGTCAGAATAGCACGCCTCAACTCAGCATCATAGGGCACTACTATCCGACTCCCAAAACACAACACTCCATCATCATTAAAATAGAAATCCGAAGGCCTACCTTTCGCAATATCCTGAACATGTGGTACCAAGGAATCATCCAACAACTGCTTTTCCTTAATCAACTGAACCAAAGATGGTTTCACTTGTAACTCAGCCACAAGACCACCATCACGCGAAATACTCTAACTGGCAAACATAGCCCTCAACTCCACAGCTACCTTCCTACTCAAGGCATCCGCTACAACATTAGCTTTTCCAGGGTGATACTCAATCGTCAAATCATAATCCTTGAGCAACTCCACCCAACGTCGCTGCCTAAGATTCAACTCCTTCTGAGACATTAGATACTTCAAACTCTTGTTATCTGTGTACACAGTACACTTCTCACCATACAGGTAATGTCTCCAGATTTTCAAAGCAAAAACCACCGCAGCCAACTCAATGTCATGCGTAGGATAATTGCGCTCATGCACTTTCAGCTGCCGTGATGCATAAGCCACCACCTTACCCTCTTGCATCAACACACATCCCAAACCAACGTAAGACGCATCGCTATACACCACAAACTCTTTCCCTGATTCAGGTTGAACCAAGATAGGAGCTTGCGTCAAAGCTGCCTTAAGCTTCTCAAAAGCCTGCTGCCTCGCTTCCGTCCACTCATACTTAACATCCTTATGCAACAACTTTGTCAAAGGTGCAGCAATCTTTGAAAAACCATCCACGAACCTCCGGTAGTACCCTTCCAAACCAAGGAAACTACGGACCTCATGAACAGACTTAGGAACCTTCCAATTCATCACCGCTTCAATCTTCTGAGGATCAACATGAATCCCTTCAGCAAAAACCACATGACCAAGAAACACCACCTCTCTAAGCCAGAACTCACACTTGCTCAGCTTGGCATAAAGCTGATTCTCCAACAAAGCTTGCAACACAATTCTCAAATGCTCTTCATGCTCCTCCTCAGTACGCGAGTACACGAGGATATCATCAATGAACACCACAACAACTTATCCAGGTATTCATGAAATACACGATTCATCATGTCCATGAAAGCTGCAAGAGCATTTGTCAAACCAAACGGCATCACAAGGAACTCATAATGCCCATACCTCGTCCTGAAAGCTGTCTTTGGCACATCCACATCCTTCACCTTCAACTGGTAATACCCTGACCTTAAGTCAATCTTAGAGAACACAGCTGCTCCCCGAAATTGATCAAAAAGATCATCAATTCTCGGCAACGGATACCGATTCTTGATAGTCAACTTGTTAAGCTGACGATAATCAATGCACATTCTCATAGTGCCATCCTTCTTCTTCACAAACAAGACCGGTGCACCCCAAGGTGACACACTTGGCCGAATGAAACCACGATCAAGCAACTCTTGCAACTGCGTCTTAAGCTCTTTCAACTCTATAGGTGCCATTCTATACGGAGTAATGGACACTGGAGTTGTGTTCTCATACAACTCAATCCCAAACTCCACTTCGCGATTAGGAGGCAATCCAGGCAACTCCTCAGGAAACACACTAGGAAACTCTCGCACAGTCCTGATATCTTGCACACGCAACTCCTTAGAGCTAGGATTCATCACAAAAGCTAGATAAGCTTCACAACCTTGCCTCAGCATCCGGCTCGCCTCCAATGTAGACACCACATTGGCAGGAAACTTCACATTCACACCAACCACAACTACCTTATAATCATCCGCAAGTTTCAACGAAACTCACTTAGTCTCACAATCCACTACAGCACGATGCTCAACAAGCCAATCCATACCAAGGATTACATCAAAACCATAGAAAGGCAATTCCATAAGATCAACAGGAAAAACATGATCTTGCACAACCAAAGGACATCTTCTATAAAGATTTCGAGTCACAACAGTCTCACCAAAAGAACTAGTGACACGCATACCAACATCCAAAGACTCAACAGGCAAACCAAGCAATTCAGCATGCTCACGCAATATGTATGAGTGTGTAGATCCAGAATCAATCAAGGAGAGTAATGACAAGGATTGCGCCCACGACCTCTCTGTGGTGCAACAACTACAGGAGCACGCCCTTGGCCACCAGCCAACATAGGACACTCTCTCCTCATGTGATCCGTAGATCCACAGTTCCAACACGAATTACCAGCTGCCAAAACAGGAGCTTGCACCTCCCTCACAGCTTGAGGACAATCAGGCTTCATATGGCCACGCGATCCACATGTCCAACATGCGTTCGGTTCAGCTCTTGCCTTGCCTCTCTGAGCAAGCGCACCACCACCTCGCTTAGCCGAAGGCTGATACTTCTGATCACGTCCCCTCTTGTTCCGTCCACCACCGGAACTATACTCAGCAACTCGCTTACCAGCACCAGAACCAGCACTTCTAGAAGATAAACCCAAATTCATCTCAATATCCTTTGCTCTCCCAACCAGCACATCAAAATCATTATACTCAGCAGCTAGCATATACGTCTTTACTTCCGTCACCAAACCATAACGGAACCTTTCACACCTCTCCCGCTCATCCGGGACAAGCTCAGGTGTGTACTGACTGAGTCGAACAAACTGAACTTCGTACTCAGCTACAGACATGCTCCCTTAGGTAAGAGACATGAACTCTCTTTTCTTTTCATCTAGGTACCTCACACCCATATATATCCTTTTGAACGCGTTCTGAAAGAACGTCCAAGTCACATCAGCATCCGCCATCCCAGAGATAGTGGTTGTCCACCACGTATACGCATCATCTTGCAACAATGATACCACACAACCCAGCTTCTGCACATCAGTGCAATTCATTTGACCCAAGATTCTCTTAGTACTTTCCAACCAAGACTCCGAACCTTCAGCAGACAAACCTCTGAACTCAGTCCCTCCTAGACTGCGCAAACGTTCCAAAGGTAGTCTAACTCCAGCATCTCCCTGATGCCCAGCTCCTTGAGCTCCCGCTACCGCTGCTTGAAAAGCACCAGCAATAGCTTGTACCAGCATTGTCATGCCAGGAACAGCTTGCCCCTGACCAGCTTCAGGTCCAGCGCCCTCAACACCAGCACCAGCTGCATCTCCTTCACCCTCAGCTCCACCACCAGCAGGCGGAGGAGGTAAATCCACAACATTTTCAGCGTTCTCCTCATTCTCATTTTCATTTTGAGCCATAGCTCGCGTATTAACCCTCAATTCTCTACGAGGTGCCATTCACTAACAATACAATCACAATGCAAATAAACAAAATCAGGCCCAACAAGGTAAGCAATCCAAGTACTCAAGCTCATTTTCAATTAAAAACAATATCATTTCATTAGCTTTGATTTGGCAATGGGTCCCCCAAACATGCTTCACCACAGCATACACCACAATTGCAACATGTTTTCAAATCACACAACATGCTTTCACTCAACAAGCATACAAAGCATACATACATAATAATCCACATAATCATTCCCAATTACACGAGAATCTGGCTCTGATAACACCAAATGTAACCCCCTTAACCCGGCCTAGACGGTTGAACTGAATTAAGAAGTTTACACGGGGAAAACCAAAGTCAACCCGAAAGTCAACCTTGATTAACGACCCTTTTTTTCTTTTTAATCTTATCTAAATGCACATTAACCCTAGATATGTTCAAACAATCGTCATACTCAAAGTTCAGCGCATTCGGAAAACATTCAGGGACTTAATTGCACAAAACATGAATTTAGGGACCAAAACGTAAATTCTAGAAATTACATGGACTTAACCAACTTTTGAGTTACCAATATGAAATTAGTCATGTTTCATGCTTTACTGCCAAATTTCAACTCAAAAAGATATCTCAAACTCATCCAATTGCATAAACAAGATTCAGGACCAAAACGCAAAGATTTCAAAACATATAACCGTCAATTTCAGTGGCCAACGGTCGGGTGTTTCGGAACAGGGAGGACCTGTTCCGATACGCGGGACCGTTCCGAAACGAGTTCCGGAACAGGGCTTGGCAGTAGCATTTCCGTTTCGGAACGGTTCCTCCCGTTTCGGAACGCCTAGGCCATTTCAGGCCCCCGTTCCGAAACGGTAGCACCCATTCCGATACAGCCTGCCCAGATTGCAGAAAATCAACTGGTTTAACACACAATTGACTCACCAAACATGCTCCAAAGGCAACCAAATTATACCAGCAAGTCATTACATGCATAAGGAACATATTAGCATCAACCATACTCAAACATGGCATCAATTAAACAAATCCCCAAATCTCTAGGCATGCATCCTATTTAGAAAACCATTCAAGCATCATAATACCAAACCAACTTCACAAAGACCAATTACATGTTCCATCATCAACAACAACATAAAACCAACTTAGGGAGTCCAAAACATCTCCCAAAACAACAACTTTGGTCCCCCATTGCCAAATGCCAAAAGCTAATGGTGTTAAGAAACTTTCACCATACATGAGCTTAGTTCTTCACTTGGATTCTTGACCTCTTGCTGCCTTTATAAGCACTTCAATGCTCTGCATTATTGGTTTAAGAAACGAGAGAGCGTAAGCACATAGCTTAGTGATGAATGCTCATTTAAAACAACTCAATAATGCATTTATAAAACACCTTTATAAACCTTAGTTCAAAACAACATTTATACATGCACATAAGCATTTAAAACAAGCATTTCATGCTTCAAAATAATATCATGTCATATTGGCCACAAGTGATAATCATGATCTTTCCATTTCAATATACAATCAACATAAGATCCACACATGGACTTTTAACCACCATTGTGATCTTACAATTCACAAGGACCACACATGGACTTTTAACCACCATTGTGTCCTTAGCACAAGAATCACCCACGGACTTTTAACCACCATGGTGTTCTTACAATAAACAAGGTCCACACAAGGACTTTTAACCACCTTGTGACCTTAACACAAGAATCACCCATGGACTTTTAACCACCATGGTGTTCTTAAAATACACAAGGCTCACACAAGGACTTTTAACCACCTTTGTGACCTTACAATTCACAAGGCTCACACAAGGACTTTTAACCACCTTTGTGACCTTAGCACAAGAACCGACCATGGACTTTTAACCACCATGTTGTTCTTAACACAAGAACCACCTATGGACTTTTAACCACCATAGTGTTCTTAACCTTTCTCAAAACATCACTTGCCAATATGCATCATTTAACAACAATAATCCATTGTTTTAAAGAATCCTTCGACACAAGCCATTAATCATCATGCACAGTATGCATCAAAACCACATTTATCAAATGATCAAAACAAGGATCTCTTACCTTGAGCATCCTTCGACACATGGCTTATAAAATCAGCAAATAAACATGCTAAAATATGCTTTCAAAACAGAATTTAAAACATGCAAACAACCACATTGCATTCAACCAACTCATGGTTCATCAACAAGAGAGTTTTTTCGAAAACTTACTCTTGAGCTTAGCAAAGTTGTTTAGACTTAAACTAAGCTCCCAAACCTTCAAAACATTGGTTTCAAGCTGAAAACAAAAATCCACTCACCGATTCCGTTCCGCCACTTGCTGAAACACCGATCAAGCTACCGGATCACCACCACAAAGACCCGAAGATGTCTCCCCTGTTTTAAACACATCAAAGCAGAGGATTAATGCATCATCATGCATTAATATCTTCAATGAAAACACCTAAACTCACTGCTCTCATCCACACTCCATTTTCGGCTACCAAACACAACCGAAAACACATCCAAACAACTCCACACACTACCCAGCCAAGATCCATCAATTCTAAACATCCTTAAACATCAATTAACATCCAAAATGAATCTAATCACGTCCTTATACCTCCAGCTATAACAGATCATCAAGATCACTCCAAAAACAATCAAAAACTCAAGCAAAACTTAGGAAATTCAACCTATTCGGGATTGCATTGATTAAACCTCAATTTCTCATCAATTATACATTCATTTAACATCAAAATGACATCTTAAAACAATGCCCAATCAGATCATACGAATTTCATCAAAATTAAAGCAAATATTGCATTTTAAAGCCAAGATCAAGAACACAATTGTAAAACCTTTTATAAAACATAAATCAATGATTGAGAACTTGGGAATTTTAGTAAAGAACTGAGAATTTAGAGGAGAAGGACGTTCATACCTCTAAACTTGAGTTTTTCCCTTTTTGGAACCAAGATTCTTGAAAAACCAATAAGCAAATGCTAAGGTTTTGTTGTAGAATTGATTAGAGATAAAATGAGGATTGAAATCTCTTCTTTAGTTGACAAAATCAGAGGGAATTTTGCTGGAGAAATGTGTTTGGGTTGAGAGAAAAGTTGAGAGAAAAGAAAATGGAATATTTGAGAGAAAAATTAGTTATGGCCAAAATATTTTTCCCTCCTTTTTTCCTTTATTTAAAAATCATTAATTAATTGATAAATATTCAGAAAAATCTGGAGAAACTCTTTTTGGGTAAATAGCTCCTTAAAGATTCAAAGTTTCAATCCTTTTTAAAACAGTCACCAAGTTTTCAAAAATTACATTTTGGTCACTAACCCAAAAAGTCACTCTTCCAAACCTCATTTTGTAAAATTGATTTCACCTTTCTCTTATATATAATAAAAGAGGATTTTAAGACATTTTTCCATATTTTTAATGCAACCCGAACTAGGCTTTCCTAAATTCACCCTTTTATATTCGAACCGCAACCCCGACCGGCCCGGTCCAAACCCAAAACTTCTAAGCCCAAAATTGGGGTGTTACAGGCTGCCAAGAGTGGGAAACTTGATGGAGATGATACGAAGAACTCGTATAAGAAGAAGGATAATGAGGTCAGTATGACGAGCGTTTACAACCCCAACTACTCTAAAAGGGCGGTCCTTAATAAGCCCAATGTCCTGACCACGAACCTGGTGGCCTCAAACCCACCTAAGAATGAACGAAAGTACCAGGTGGACAAAAAATCTTACTTCCCTCCCATTCCTAAGAGGTAAGCAAAATTATTCTCATAACTAGTCGTGGCACGTATGGTTCTACCATGACATGTCCCTCCCTTCTCGCCCTCGTACCCACCATGCTATGATGAGAAGACACAATGCGAATATCACGCTAGGAACAAGGGGTACACCATCAAAAAAAATTGCACCGCTTTTAAGAGTGTAGTTGATGATCTGCGGAAATTGGACATGTTTTTATTTGAATCATCCGAAGAAAAAGGGAATCCCTTTCCATATCACTAAAAACCCAGGATGAATGCGGTAATCGAGGAAAAAGACAGATTAGTCAAGGAATGTATTGCAGAAGTCAAAGCACCCTTGAAATGGGTATGGGCCAAGATAGTTGAGGCTAGAATATTGAAGGAAGAAAACTAGGATATAAGATACGACGATAAACTCTACTGCGAGTACCACAGAGTATGAGGAAATGAGATTCAACTTTGTCCAGAGTTTAGACGGCTGGTGTAAAGTGCTCATTAGTCCTATATTTTATATGCATTCCATCTCATATTATTGCCGTTCTTAAGTACATTTCAGGCATATCTAGGTGCATACATGCATTATTTACAATATTTTTTACTTTACCCCGTTTATGTTGAATATCTTTAATTTGGTAAGGTAAAGATGTTGTTTTAGTTTAGTTTACAGTTCAGGGCTAGAAGTTGTTAGAAGGAGGATAGACCAGAGGAGAGGATGTAGAGGCAGTAGACCTAGGAGTTGTACTGATGAAGTTCTAGAAAGAGAGAAGTGTTGTTGAGTAGCCGTCGCCGCCATACCTACCGCCCAGGGCAGCAAGCTGAGGAATTGGAAAATTGGAGTGCGATCTGTAGAACAAAAAATCTTGAGTCCAACGATGCCATCCACACAATTTTCTGACACCTAGAGCAGCAGACACATCCGCAAAAGGAGGAGATCAAGATGACTTACGGTGCAAGGAAACGAGAAGGAGTCTACATTCAACTCAAAGATGTCAGAATTAAAGATTGCAATTAATGCAAAAACTACTTTGAAGACTTCTACTACAAGGAGGACTTGGCCTAGCTAATGCCTATATATACTCGACATATTTTGTAATTGTATACATCTTAGGTTTTCTTTTTGGGCATAGTATAGGTTTTCTTGTCGCCATTATGTTCTAAATTTTCTCTTGGGTTTAGGTTATGTTGTAAACTAGTGTGAGAACGGTTGTTTAGGAATTAAGTTTATTTTTGCAATAAAAATTCAAGGTTTTCTTATTCTATGCTCTTTATAGTTTTCAATTAAGTTCGAAAGATTAGTTGTTAACTATCTATTTGTTCGGTATCGAGAGAGTCGAACTCACGAAAGGGATAAGTATTATCCTCATCCTAATCATGTGTTGATCAATCCAGACTAGACATAGGTTAGAGTTTAAGGTGGCTAAAAGAGAACGAACTAAGGTTGTTGTGTTTGCAAGATTCACGCCATGACGTGTATCATCTGCAGTGGGCAACAACAGCATTCTGACTTAGACATAAGCGGGATCAATATTGAAGCATTCTACCGAGCCTTGAAAATCTGTCGAGTTTACCGCTGAGCCAATCGTCCGTTCCACTATTGAGGCAACGAAAGCGTCAAAGCAGCCAATTTGCCATCTTCCGCCGAGGTAGCAAAGTTTGGCAGTGCAAAGCAACTTAACCTATTCAACGCAGTTTCACACTACTAAGCAGCATAACCTGACCCATTCTATAACCCTGATCTTTTATATCAATTAGTTGTGTTTTATTTACTTTTTATTCTTTTATAAACTAAAATTACTTGTGCATTTATTTTCTGTGCAGGAATTGCAATTCTAATAAGTTGTCCAATCCCTGTGGGAAACGATATCTTTCATACTATAACTTGACAAGAGTGTGCACTTGCACTCATATTTAGAGAAGACCTAAACGCTCTACAAGTTTTGGCGTCGTTGCCGGGGATTGGTAATAGTAAAATCGTTTTTATTTTTCTGCACTTTTATTTTATTTGCATTTAATTTTAGTTTTTATTATTCGAAAAAAAAATTCTATAGTTTTCTTGTCTAGTGCATGACCAAAGCAAACCCATCGGGAGAAATCGTTTTCTTTGACGAGATCGAACGAAGAGCAAGAGAACTGAAGAAAGAAGCAAGAGATGCCCTCATGAAAGCCAAGGAAAAAATAAAGGCATAGGAAACAATGGTTAACGACCGAGACGACAACTCTTCCAACGATGCCTGTATCGGCAGGGATGGGTAGCAAGATCCGCCCCCCAGACAGCAGCAACCAATTCCACCTAGACAGCAACCCCAAATTCTGCCCAGGCAGCCACAGTATGTGCAAACCACCAAGGACTACTTGGAGCACGACTTCAGGGGATTTGACCCAACTGTGACCGAGCCTGAAATTGAAGCGGATCACTTTGAGTTAAAGCCTATAATGTTCAGCATGATCAACACATTGGGGAAATTTGGAGGAATTGCCACAGAAGATGCTCGGCAGCACTTGAAAGGATTCCTAGACATATGCAGAGCTTTCAAGATACATGGATTCCATCAAGACGTGCTGAAGATGATATTATTTCCCTATTCACTGAGGGATAGGGCAAAACAATGGCTGAACAACCGATCAGTGGGATCATTCAATACTTGGACGGAGCTGTGCAAGGATTTCTTAGATCGTTTCAGTCCTTCAAACGTCACAAACAGGTTGAGAAATGAGATCACAGCCTTTCGCCAAGGGGATGACGAACCAATGTATGAAGCTTGGGAGAGGTACCAACAGATGCTAAACAACTGCCCGCTTCATGGTTTCCCATCCTGAACGCAAGTGTCGATGTTCTACAATGGATTAAACCAACCGACACAAATGATGCTTGACGCCTCAACCAATGGAATCATCATGGATAGACCACCTGAGGAGGCATTACAAATTCTGAACAGATTTGCAAAGAACAACTACAAGTTCCCTACAGCACGCGGCAGCGACATAAGGCGGCCAGCTATGGTGAATGAGGTAGAAGCTATTGAATCTGTTAATGCCCGCCTGGACAAGCTGACATAGCTAGTTATGAGTATGGCCAAAGGAATGACATATGAAGCCAAGGCTGTGGAGCCTTTTGTGGTGAGTGTGGGGGTAACCACGATTCCTCTAACTGTAGTGAATCCGCCAACTTCATGGGAACCTATGAATGGAATAGCAGGCCCAAAACCAACACATACAACCCAGGCTAGAAGAAGCAGCCAAACTTCTCCTAGAGCAATCCAAACACAGTTGGAAATCCAACTCAACAACCAGGAGGATACCAACAGAACCTGTCAAGACAGCCACCTCAGCAGCAACCTAATACGAACAATAACTTACTTGAAACTACTTTACAAACTTTTATGTCTCGAACTAGTGTTTTTATTGTTCGTACTAATAAATTTATTGATAAGACTGAGTCGTTTATGGAAAGGACTAAGATGAGGATGAACAATCATAAGGTTACAATAAAGAACCTGGAGACCCAGTTTGGGCAATTCACAGAGATCATAAGCAACATGACAAATGATGCATCATCCAGCAGCACAGAGGCAGCAGTCAAACCCACCTATGAACAGTGTAAAGCCATATCAACCAGAAGTGGTAAACAACTGCACGAGCCCAGAACTGAATAGCCAATGGACCAGCAAATGGAACAGCCTGCCACGACAGCATCAAAACCAGCTGCCCCGACAGATGAGGCTTACAACAGCCCTAATGAGGATGATCCTGAGTTGCCACATATTATATTTCCATGCAAGGAACGCATTCAAGACATTTGTATGCCGTCGCTTTTCCCCCAAAGACTAAAGCAACAGAAATAGGAGCACCAGCTCCAAAATTTTCTGGATATTCTAAAACATGTGCATATTAACATCCCTCTCGTGGAAGCCATCCAGAACATGCACAATTACGTGAAATATCTGAAGGACATGGTTTCCAAGAGGAAAAGAATTGGGGAGTTTGAAATTGTAGCTGTGACAAAAGAGTGCATGGCTATGCTGCACAAAAAGCTACCGACCAAAAGAACAGATATGGGTAGCTTCATTATTCAATGCAGATTCAGAAGAAACCATGCCATGAGAGCCCTATTCGATTTAGGAGCCAACATTAACCTGATGCCAAAGGTAGTCTTCGACAAGTTAGGTATTGGGCAAGCCAAACCCACCTCCATCATGCAGAATCTAGTAGACCATTCATCCGTACAACCAGAGGGAAAAGTCGAAGACATCCTAGTTCACATAGGCAGCTTTATTTTCCCAGAAGACTTCCTCATCCTAGACTGTGAGGCCGACGAGAACGCCGCCATCATACTTGGGCGACCGTTTCTAGCCACTGGCAGAACGCTAATAGATGTGGAGAATGGGGAGCGATTATAAGGGTGGAAAACCAAAGCATAAAAATAAATGTTTTACAACCCTCAATAAGGGAAAATGAAGGATGCCCAAATGCTCAGGCTTCCGAAATCAGCACCAAAATAGGGAACGACAGAAGCCACCCAGGCAGGCAGCAGGGCAGAATGAAGGACCCCAAGGAACAAGAGGACCCCCTAGGGGGGAGAATAGTGAAAACTCACCTTAAGAAGTGGTTATGTCTGGGAGATACACCCCAATGCACTCCCAACATAACTTAGTTTAACTTTTTTTTTTATGTTTTAGGATTAGAATTTATTTTATTTTTATCTTCTTATCTTTAATTTTTAGGATTAGATTTTAATTTATTACAAAAGGTGGTTTTTAGGGAAAGCCTAGTTCGGAATGCATTAAAAATATGGGAAAATATCTAAAAATCCTCTTTTATTATATATAAGAGAGTGGTGAAATCAATTTTACAAAATGAGGTTTCAAAATGTGACATTTTAAGTTAGTGACTAAAATGTAATTTTTGAAAAGTTGGTGACTGTTTTAAAAGGATTGAAACTTTGAATCTTTAAGGAGCTAATTTACCCAAGAAGAGTTTTCTCCAGATTTTTCTTAATATTAAAGATTTATTAAATGATATTTAATAAAAGGAAAAAGGGGGAAATAGATATTTTTTAGTTCATAACTAACTTTTCTCAAAATTTTCCCACTTCATTTTCTCTCCATTTTTCTCTCAGCCAAACACATTTCCCCAGCCATTTTTCCTCTGATTTTAACATCTAAAGATGAGATTTCAATCTCTAATTGATCTCTAATCACTCCTACACCAAATCCTTATAATTTGCTTATTGGATTTTCAAGAATCTTGGCTTTAAACAAGGAGAAACTCTCATTTAGAGGTATGAACGTCCTTCTCCTCTAAATACTCAGTTCTTTACTGAAATTCCCAAGTTCTCAATCCTTGATTTGAGTTTTATTAAAGGTTTTAATGTTCTGGTCTTGATCTTGGCTTTAAATGCAAGATTTGGATTTAATTTTGAAGAAATTCGTATTAAATGATTGGGCTCTGTTTTGAGATATCTTTTTGATGTAAATTGGATGTATAAATGATGTGTAATTGAGATTTAATCAATGCAATCCCGAATAGGTTGCTTTTCCTAAGTTTTTGATTGAGTTAATGGTGGTTTTGGGGTGATTTTGATGTTCTGCTATAGATGGAGGTATAAGGACGTGATTAGATCCTTTTTGGATGTTAATTGATGTTTAAGAATGATTGGAATTGATGGATCTTGGCTGGGTAATGTTGTAGAGGTGTTTGGATGTGATTTCGGTTGTGTTTGGTAGCCGAAATGTGAGTGTTGATGAGAGCAGCGAGTTTAGGTGTCTTGGTTGAAGATATTAATGCATGATGATGCATTAATCCTCTGCTTTGATGTGTTTAAAACAGGGGAGACATCTTCAGATCCTTGTGGTGTTGATCCGGGAGCTTGATTGGTGTTTCGGCAAGCTTGCGAAACGGAATCGGTGAGTGAAGTTTGGTTTTCAGCTTGAAACCAATGTTTGAAGGTTATGGGAGCTTAGTTTAAGTCTAAACAACTTAGCTAAGCTCAAGAGTAAGTTTTCGGAGAAACCCTCTTTTTGATGAACCATGAGATGGTTGAATGCAATGTGTTATTTTGCATGTTTTAAATTCTGTTTTGAAAGCATATTTGAGCATGTATAATGCTGGTTTTGTAAGGCATGTGTTGAAGATGCTTAAGGTAAGAGGTCCTTGGTTTGACATTGATAAATGTGGTTTTGATGCATAGTGATGCATGTTGATTTAATGGCTTTGTTAAGTGCTTTAAAACAATGGATCAATGATGGTAAATGATGTATATTGGCAAATGATGTATTGGTTTTAAAGTACTTGAATCGGATATAGTTAGCCGGCTATAGGATTGGGTGCACCGTGAATAAAGTCGCCTTGGATGTCGAGGGGTTGTGATTGTACCGTAAACTCCATCCAATTACACTAACGAGATGGTTAAGATCACCATGGTGGTTAAAAGTCCATGAGTGGATCTTGTGTTAAGATCACAATGGTGGTTAAAAGTCCATGTGTGGATCTTGTGTTGTGTGTCCCGTGTTCTCGTTAGTGATGTTATACAACTACCAATGAGTGATGTGGAGGGGTTGTGATTGGACCATAGTCTCCATCACGGGTGTTGAGGGGTTGTGATTGTACCGTATACTCCACCTTGATATTGGTAGTGTGTATGAAGCGTATGGGACAACGCTTGTAATTCGCGTATCCGATTGTGTTTTTGAGTTGTAAAATGTTATGGATTATCACTTGTTAGCCAATATGTCATGATGATGGATTGAAGCATGAGATGCTTGGTTTGTAAGCATAATTGCATGATAAATGTTGTTTTGAAACTAAAGGCCTTGAAAAGGTGTTTTTACAAATGCATTATTGTGATGTTTTAATTGAGCATTCCTCACTAAGCTATGTGCTTACGCTCTCTCTTTCTTAAACCAATAATGCAGAGCATTGAAGTGCATAAAGGGCAGCAAGGAGGTCAAGGATCCAAGTGAAAGACTAAGCTCATGTATGGTGAATGTTTTCCTAACACTATTAGCTTTTGGCATTTGGCAATGGGAACCTAGATTGTGGTTTTGGGAGATGTTTTGGACTCCCTAAGTTTGGTTAATGCTTTTGATGATGTTGGAACATGTAAATGGCCTTTTGGTATTTGGTTTAGTGTTTTGATGGTTGCATGATTTTCAATATAGGATGCATGCCTATAGAATTGGGATTTTCCTTGAATGTTGCCATGATTGAGATTAGACGATGCTAATATGTTCCTTAAGTGTTTGATGACTTGTGTGTATGTTATGGAGGTCATATGGATGTGTTTGATGGGTTGAAAGAGTAATAAACCAGCAAAATTCTGCAATTCTGGGCAGCCCGTATCGGAACGGGTGCTACCGTTTCGGAACAGAGGGCCTGAAATAGCCTTAGCGTTTCGAAACAGGTAGAGTTGTTCCAAAACGGATTTGCCACTGCCAAGCCTTGTTCCGCAACTTGTTTTGGAACGGTCCCGCGTTTCAGAACGGATCATTCCCGTTTCGGAACACTCGACCGTTGGGCACTGAATCTGATGGTTAAATGTTTTGGAATTCTCACGTTTTGGTCCCAATCTTTGTATATGCAATTGATTGAGTTTGTGATGAGATGAAAATTGACAGAAAGCATGAAATATGATTAATTTCATAATGGTAACTTTAAAACTGGTTAAGTCCTCTTAATTTCCAGAATTTACAATTTGGTCCCTAAATTTGCATGTTGTGCAATTGAGTCCCTAAATGTTTTCCGATTGCTGTGATTTTTGAGTATGTTCTTCTCAAGAATACTCTTAGGGCTAATATGCATTTAGACAAGTTTAAAAAGAAAAAAAAGGTTGTTAATCAAGGTTGACTTTTGGGTTGACTTTGGTTTTCCCCGTGTAATCTTCGTAGTTTGGGTCAACCGTCTAGGCCGGGCTAAGGGGGTTACATTTGGTGGTATCAGAGCTGAGTCTCGAGTAATTAGGAATGGTTATGTGGGTGATATGTGTATGATTGCTTTGTAAGCTTGTTGAGTGAAAGTATGATGTATGAATTGTAAGAATGTTACAATTGTGGTGTGTGCTTTGGTGAAGCTTGTTAAAGGGACCCATTGACAAATCAAAGCTAATGAAATGATTTGTTTTCAATTGGAAATGAGCTTGAGTACTTGGATTGCTTACCTTGCTGAGCCTAACTTTGTTTATTGCATTGTGATTGCATTGTTTAGTGAATGGGACCTCGTAGAGAGACGAGGATTAATACGCGAGCTATGGCTCAAAATGAGAATGAGGAGAATGCTGAAAATGTGGTGGATTTACCTCCTCCACCTGGTGGTGGTGGTGCTGGGGGTGAGGGAGTTGGTGCTGGAGCTGGTGCTGGTGCTGGGGTCGCTGGACCTGAAGCTTGACAGGGGCAAGCTGCTCCTGACATGACAATGCTGATACAAGCTATTGCTGGAGCTTTTCGAGCGGCGGTAGCTGGAGCTCAAGGAGCCGGGCATCAGGGAGATGCTAATGCTAGACTACCTCTAGAACGCTTGCGCAGTCTAGGAGGGACTGAGTTCAGGGGTCTGTCTGCTGAAGGTTCTGAGTCTTGGTTGGAAAGTACCAAGAGAATCTTGGGACAAATGAATTGCAATGATGTGCAGAAGCTGGGCTGCGTGATATCATTATTGCATGACGATGCGTATACCTGGTGGACAACCACTATCTCCGGAATGGAGGAAGCTGGTGTAACTTGGATGTTCTTTCTGAACGTGTTCAAGAGGAGGTATCTGGGTGTGCGATACCTGGATGAGAAGAAAAGGGAATTCATGTCTCTTACTCAAGGGAGCATGTCTGTGGCTGAGTACGAGGTTCAGTTTGTCCGACTCAGTCAGTACGCACCTGAGCTTGTCCCTGATGAGCGGGAGAGGTGTGAACGTTTCCGTTATGGTTTGGTGACGGAAGTGAAGACCTATATGCTGGCTGCTGAGTACATTGACTTTGATGTGTTGGTTGGTAGAGCAAAGGACATTGAGTTGAATTTGAGTCTATCTTCTAAAGGTGCTGGTCCTAGTGTGGGCAAGCGAGCTGGTGAGTATAGTTCCGGTGGTGGACGGAACAAGAGAGGACGTGATCGGAAGTATCAGTCTTCAGCTAGGCGAGGTGGTGGAGGCCAAGGTGCGCCTGTTCAGGGAGACAGGGAAAGAGCTGATCCGAACACATGTTGGACATGTGGATCGCGTGGACATTTGAGGCGTGATTGTCCTCGAGCAGCGAGGGAGGTTCAGGCTCATGTTGTGGTGACCGGTAACTCATGCTGGAACTGTGGTTCAGCGGATCACATGAGGAGGGAGTGTCCTCTGTTGGCCGGTGGTGGCCAGGGACGTGCTCCTGGAGTTGTTGCACTACAGAGAGGTCGTGGGTGCGACCGTGGTAACTTCCAGCGTAGAGAGGATGGTGGAAGGAATGTAGCTCATGTTGTAGCTGTTCAGCCTGAGGGTGGTGGCCAGGCCAGAGTGTATGCTCAGAGGGAAGGGAGGAATGACACGAATGTGATCGCAGGTACTTTCACTTTGCAATCCTTGTCATTACTTTCCTTGATTGATTCTGGATCTACACACTCATACATATTGCGTGAGCATGCTCAATTGCTTGGTTTGCCTGTTGAGTCTTTGGATGTTGGTATGCGTGTAACTAGTTCTTTTGGTGAGACTGTTGTGACTCGAAAGCTTTATAGAAGATGTCCCTTGGTTGTGCAAGATCATGTTTTTCATGTTGATCTTATGGAATTGCCTTTCTATGGTTTTGATGTAATCCTTAGTATGGATTGGCTTGTTGAGCATCGAGCTGTAGTGGATTTTGAGAATAAGCGAGTTTCGTTGAAACTTGCGGATGATTATGAGGTAGTAGTGGTTGGTGAGAATGTGAAGTTTCTTGCCAATGTGGTGTCTACATTGGAAGCGAGCCGGATGCTGAGGCAAGGTTGTGAAGCTTACCTAGCCTTTGTGATGAATCCTAGCTCTAAAGAGTTGCGTGTGCAAGATATCAGGACTGTGCGAGAGTTTCCTGGTGTGTTTCCGGAGGAGTTGCCTGGATTGCCTCCTAATCGCGAAGTGGGGTTTGGAATTGAGCTGTATGAAAACACAACTCCAGTGTCCATTACTCCCTATCGAATGGCACCTAAAGAGTTGAAAGAGTTGAAGACGCAACTTCAGGAGTTGCTTGATCGTGGTTTCATTCGGCCGAGTGTGTCACCTTGGGGTGCACCGGTCTTGTTTGTGAAGAAGAATGATGGCACTATGAGAATGTGCATTGATTACCGTCAGCTTAACAAGTTGACTATTAAGAATCGGTACCCATTACCGAGAATTGATGATCTTTTTGATCAGTTTCAGGGAGCGGCCGTGTTCTCTAAAATTGACTTAAGGTCAGGGTATTACCAGTTGAAGGTGAAGGATGTTGATGTGACAAAGACAGCCTTCAGAACGAGGTATGGGCATTATGAGTTCCTTATGATGCCGTTTGGTTTGATGAATGCTCCTGCAGCTTTCATGGACATGATGAATAGAGTGTTCCATGAATACTTGGATAAATTTGTTGTGGTGTTCATTGATGATATCCTCGTGTACTCTCGTACTAAGGAAGAGCATGAAGGGCATTTGAGAATTGTGTTACAGGCTTTGTTAGAGAATCAGCTTTATGCCAAGCTGAGCAAGTGTGAGTTCTGGCTTAGAGAAGTTGTGTTTCTTGGTCATGTGGTTTCTGCTGAAGGAATACGTGTTGATCCTCAAAAAATTGAGGCAGTGATGAATTGGAAGCCTCCTAAGTTTGTTCATGAAGTCCGTAGTTTCCTTGGTTTGGCGGGATACTATCAAAGGTTCGTGGATGGGTTTTTCAAAGATTGCTGCACCTTTGACGAAGTTGTTGCAGAAGGATGTTATGTATGAGTGGACGGAAGCGAGACAACAGGCTTTTGAGAAGCTTAAGGCAACTTTAACGCAAGCTCCTATCTTGGTTCAACCTCAATCAGGGAAAGAGTTTGTGGTGTATAGTGATGCCTCCTACGTTGGTTTGGGATGTGTGTTGATGCAAGAGGGTAAGGTGGTGGCTTATGCATCACGGCAGTTGAAGGTGCATGAGCGCAATTATCCTACGCATGACATTGAGTTAGCTGCGGTAGTTTTTGCTTTGAAAATTTGGAGACATTACATGTATGGTGAGAAGTGTACTGTGTACACGGACCACAAGAGTTTGAAGTATCTGATGTCTCAGAAAGAGTTGAATCTTAGGGAACGACGTTGGGTGGAGCTGCTTAAGGATTATGATTTGACGATCGAGTACCATCCGGGTAAAGCTAATGTTGTAGCGGATGCCTTGAGTAGAAAGGTAGCTGTTGAGTTGAGGGCTATGTTTGCCAGTTTGAGCATTTCGCGTGATGGTGGTCTTGTGGCTGAGTTGCAAGTGAAACTGTCTTTGGTTCAGTTGATTAAGGAAAAGCAGTTGTTGGATGATTCCTTAGTACCACATGTTCAGGATATTGCGGAGGGTAGGCCATCGGATTTCTGCTTTAATGATGATGGAGTTTTGTGTTTTGGGAGTCGGATAGTAGTGCCCAATGATGTTGAGTTGAGGCGTGCTATTCTGACTGAAGGTCATAGTAGTCCTTTTGCTATGCATCCTGGTAGTACTAAGATGTATCGTGATCTTCGTGATGAGTACTATTGGGTGGGTTTAAAGAAGGATGTTGCTGAGTTTGTAAGCAAGTGCATGGTATGTCAGCGAGTTAAAGCTGAGCATCAATTTCCTTCAGGGTTGTTGCAACTGTTGAGGATTCCTGAGTGGAAGTGGGAAAGGATTACCATAGACTTTGTGTCTGGTTTGCCCTTGTCGCCATCGAAGAAGAATTCGGTGTGGGTGATTGTGGATCGCCTGACGAAGTGTGCGCATTTCTTGCTTGTGCATACTACGTACACTTTGGATAAGCTTGCGGAGCTGTACATTGCTGAGATTGTGCGGCTGCATGGTGTGCCAAAGTCGATCGTGTCAGATAGGGATCCGAGGTTTACATCGCGTTTCTGGCAGTGTTTGCATCAGGCTTTGGGTACACGGTTGAATTTCAGTACTTCTTATCATCCACAGTCGGATGGACAGTCTGAGCGTGTTATCCAGGTGTTGGAGGATATGTTAAGATGCTGCGTGATTGAATTTCAGGGTTCTTGGGAGAAACATTTGCCTTTGGTGGAGTTTGCCTATAATAATAGTTATCAGGCAAATATTCAAATGGCACCTTATGATGCTTTGTACGGGAGGAAGTGTAGGACTCCTCTTTGTTGGGCTGAAACGGGTCAGAAGTTGGTTTCGATGCCAGCCTTGTTGAAAGGGACCACCAAGAAGGTGAAGCTCATTTGTGAGCGTTTGAAGGAAGCTTCTGATCGGCAAAAGTCTTACGCGGATTTGAAGCGTAAGGAGATTGAGTATGCGGTGGGTGACCGTGTGTTTTTGAAAGTTTCGCCTTGGAAAAAGGTGATGAGGTTTGGTCGAAAGGGTAAGTTAAGCCCTAGGTACATTGGACCATATGAGGTGATTGAGCGTGTGGGTCCTGTTGCGTACAAGTTGAGATTACCGCAAGAGTTGGAAAAGATTCATGATGTGTTTCATGTTTCTATGCTTCGGAAGTATAGATCAGATCCTTCCCATGTGATGCATGTGGAAGAAGTGGAATTGAATCCGAATTTGACCTATGATGAGGAACCGGTGAAGATTCTGGATTCATATAGTAAAGTTCTTCGAGGCAAGACCATTGAGTTGGTAAAGGTGTTGTGGAAGCATAGTGGTGTTGAAGAAGCCACGTGGGAACGGAAGGATGACATGTTGAAGCAGTTTCCGTACCTCTTTCCTTCAGGTAAATTTCGGGGACGAAATTTCTTAAGGGGGGGAGAGTTGTAACACCCCAATATTGGGCTTAGAAGTTTTGGGTTTGAATCGGACCGGTTGGATTTCGGTTCAAATATTAAAGGTGGTTTTTAGGAAAAGCCTAGTTCGGGATGCATTAAAAATATGGAAAAATATCTAAAAATCCTCTTTTGTTATATGTAAGAGAGTGGTGAAATCAATTTTACAAAATGAGGTTTCAAAATGTGACATTTTAAGTTAGTGACTAAAATGTAATTTTTGAAAAGTTGGTGACTGTTTTAAAAGGATTGAAACTTGGAATCTTTAAGGAGCTAATTTACCCAAGAAGAATTTTCTCCAGATTTTTCTTAATATTAAAGATTTATTAAATGATATTTAATAAAAGGAAAAAGGGGGAAATAGATATTTTTGAGTTCATAACTAACTTTTCTCAAAATTTTCCCACTTCATTTTCTCTCCATTTTTCTCTCAGCCAAACACATTTCCCCAGCCATTTTTCCTCTGATTTTAACATCTAAAGATGAGATTTCAATCTCTAATTGATCTCTAATCAGTCCTACACCAAATCCTTATCATTTGCTTATTGGATTTTCAAGAATCTTGGCTTTAAACAAGGAGAAACTCTCATTTACAGGTATGAACGTCCTTCTCCTCTAAATACTCAGTTCTTTACTGAAATTCCCAAGTTCTCAATCCTTGATTTGAGTTTTATTAAAGGTTTTAATGTTCTGGTCTTGATCTTGGCTTTAAATGCAAGATTTGGATTTAATTTTGAAGAAATTCGTATTAAATGATTGGGCTCTGTTTTGAGATATCTTTTTGATGTAAATTGGATGTATAAATGATGTGTAATTGAGATTTAATCAATGCAATCCCGAATAGGTTGCTTTTCCTAAGTTTTTGATTGAGTTAATGGTGGTTTTGGGGTGATTTTGATGTTCTGCTATAGATGGAGGTATAAGGACGTGATTAGATCCTTTTTGGATGTTAATTGATGTTTAAGAATGATTGGAATTGATGGATCTTGGCTGGGTAATGTTGTAGAGGTGTTTGGATGTGATTTCGGTTGTGTTTGGTAGCCGAAATGTGAGTGTTGATGAGAGCAGCGAGTTTAGGTGTCTTGGTTGAAGATATAAATGCATGATGATGCATTAATCCTCTGCTTTGATGTGTTTAAAACAGGGGAGACATCTTCGTATCCTTGTGGTGTTGATCCGGGAGCTTGATTGGTGTTTCGACAAGTTTGGTTTTTAGCTTGAAACCAATGTTTGAAGGTTATGGGAGCTTAGTTTAAGTCTAAACAACTTAGCTAAGCTCAAGAGTAAGTTTTCGGAGAAACTCTCTTTTTGATGAACCATGAGATGGTTGAATGCAATGTGTTATTTTGCATGTTTTAAATTCTGTTTTGAAAGCATATTTTAGCATGTATAATGCTGGTTTTGTAAGCCATGTGTTGAAGGATGCTTAAGGTAAGAGGTCCTTGGTTTGACATTGATAAATGTAGTTTTGATGCATAGTGATGCATGTTGATTTAATGGCTTTGTTAAATGCTTTAAAACAGTGGATTAATGATGGTAAATGATGTATATTGGCAAGTGATGTATTGGTTTTAATGTACTTGAATCAGATATAGTTAGCCGGCTATAGGATTGGGTGCACCGTGAATAAAGTCACCTTGGATGTCGAGGGGTTGTGATTGTACCGTAAACTCCATCCAAGTACACTAACGAGATGGTTAAGATCACCATGGTGGTTAAAAGTCCATGAGTGGATCTTGTGTTAAGATCACAATGGTGGTTAAAAGTCCATGTGTGGATCTTGTGTTGTGTGTCCCATGTTCTCGTTAGTGATGTTATACAACTACCAATGAGTGATGTGGAGGGGTTGTGATTGTACCATAGCCTCCATCACGGGTGTTGAGGGGTTGTGATTGTACCGTATACTCCACCTTGATATTGGTAGTGTGTATGAAGCGTATGGGACAACGCTTGTAATCTGCGTATCTGATTGTGTTTTTGAGTTGTAAAATGTTATGGATTATCACTTGTAAGCCAATATGACATGATGATGGATTGAAGCATGAGATGCTTGGTTTGTATGCATAATTGCATGATAAATGTTGTTTTGAAACTAAAGGCCTTGAAAAGGTGTTTTTACAAATGCATTATTGTGATGTTTTAATTGAGCATTCCTCACTAAGCTATGTGCTTACGCTCTCTCTTTCTTAAATCAATAATGCAGAGCATTGAAGTGCATAAAGGGCAGCAAGGAGGTCAAGGATCCAAGTGAAAGACTAAGCTTATGTATGGTGAATGTTTTCCTAACACTATTAGCTTTTGGTATTTGGCAATGGGAACCTAGATTGTGGTTTTGGGAGATGTTTTGGACTCCCTAAGTTTGGTTAGTGCTTTTGATAATGTTGGAACATGTAAATGGCCTTCTGGTATTTGGTTTGGTGTTTTGATGGTTGCATGATTTTCAATATAGGATGCATGCCTATAGAATTGGGATTTTCCTTGAATGTTGCCATGATTGAGATTAGACGATGCTAATATGTTCCTTAAGTGTTTGATGACTTGTGTGTATGTTATGGAAGTCATATGGATGTGTTTGATGGGTTGAAAGAGTAATAAACCAGCAAAATTCTGCAATTCTGGGCAGCCCGTATCGGAACGGGTGCTACCGTTTCGGAACAGAGGGCCTGAAATGGCCTTAGCGTTTCGAAACAGGTAGAGCTGTTCCAAAACGGATTTGCCACTGCCAAGCCTTGTTCCGCAACTTGTCTCGGAACGGTCCCACATTTCGGAACGGATCATCCCCGTTTCGGAACACTCGACCGTTGGGCACTGAATCTGATGGTTAAATGTTTTTGAATTCTCACGTTTTGGTCCCAATCTTTGTATATGCAATTGATTGAGTTTGTGATATCCGTTTGAGATGAAATTTGACAGAGAAGCATGAAATATGATTAATTTCATAATGGTAACTTTAAAACTGGTTAAGTCCTCTTTTTTCTAGAATTTACAATTTGGTCCCTAAATTTGTATGTTGTGCAATTGAGTCCCTAAATGTTTTCCGATTGCTGTGATTTTTGAGTATGTTCTTCTCAAGAATACTCTTAGGGCTAATATGCATTTAGACAAGTTTAAAAAGAAAAAAAAGGGTCGTTAATCAAGGTTGACTTTCGGGTTGACTTTGGTTTTCCCCGTGTAATCTTCGTAGTTCGGGTCAACCGTCTAGGCCGGGCTAAGGGGGTTACACATCATGGTTCACATAGGCAGCTTTATTTTCCCAGAAGACTTCCTCATCCTAGACTGTGAGGCCGACGAGAACGCCGCCATCATACTTGGGTGACCGTTTCTAGCCACTGGCAGAACGCTAATTGATGTGGAGAATGGGGAGCGATTATGAGGGTGGAAAACCAAAGCATAAAAATGAATGTTTTACAACCCTCAATAAGGGAAAATGAAGGATGCCCAAATGCTCAGGCTTCCGAAATCAGCACCGAAATAGGGAACGACAGAAGCCACCCAGGCAACAGAGTAGAATGAAGGACCCCAAGGAACAAGAGGACCCCCCAGGGGGGAGAATAGTGAAAAATCACCTTAAGAAGTGGTTATGTCTGGGAGATACACCCCAATGCACTCCCAACATAACTTAGTTTAATTTTTTTTTTCTTTTTTTATGTTTTAGGATTAGAATTTATTTTATTTTTATCTTCTTACCTTTAATTTTTAGGATTAGATTTTAATTTATTACAATTTATTTTTCATATCTAAGTATTTTTATTTCAAGTATTTATTTATTTAGTTTATTATTTTTAATCCCAGGTTTTATGAATAAAAGAGCAGGACCAATAAGAAGCCCCAAAAAGAAGCCCGCCCACCATCCCGCCGAGACAACTGAGGGCGGCCCAGCGTAGAAATAGCATAACAGTTAGTTGACTGCTAACGGCTACAAAAATAACGGACAGAAAACTCGTAACGTGCGTGAAGCAATTTTCTCGTTAGAAAGTTAATGTTGACACGGCATCTCTTAGCACCATCTATATAAACCCCACGTCTCCCATTCATTTACTTTACTTTCATCTCCTTGTTAACCTATTCTTGAATCCACTGCTCTCTTTCTCATTATCTTCTTTTAGTTTCAGATTACAAACAAACTATCTCACACATGGCATCAGCATCACAATCCAAACCCACATTCCAACATTTCTCTCCAGTCTGTACAGCGGAAACGGTGATAGACACCTCATCGTCCAACGAGGTCGAGCATCAGATGGCAGCAATAGCGGCACCCATAGAAAAGGAGAACCCACCGGCATAACCAATGGAGGAGGGAACCCGAAAGAGAAAGCGTCACATCATCTCAGCCAAGCCAGAGGAAGAGGAGTATTAATCTGAGTCAGACCAAAGTGCAACCCTCGCCCCACTCCTAAGAGAGTCAAGTCGCCGCGGATATCAAAAATATCACCAGCCAAGTCTGTCGCTCGGACATCTACCAACCGCCGCCTTGTCACGCAGTCTTCATCTTCCTTCTCTGCCGCAAAGAACCAGTTTCTTTGAATCTGAGCCAGACCAAAGTGCTCATTAGTCCTATATTTTATGTGCATTCCATCTCATATTATTGTTGTTCTTAAGTACATTTTAGGCATATCTAGGTGCATAGATGCATTATTTACAGTATTCTTTACTTTACCCTGTTTATGTTGAATATCTTTAATTTGGTAAGGAAAGATGTTGTTTTAGTTTAGTTTACATTTCAGGGCTAGAAGTTGTTAGAAGGAGGACAGACTAGAGGAGAGGATGCAAAGGCAGCAGACCAGGGAGATGTACTGATTCAGTTTTAGACAGAGAGAAGTGTTGTCGAGTAGTCGCCACTGCCATACCTACTGCCTAGGGCAGCAAGCTAAGGAATTGGAAATTGGAGTGTGATCTGTAGAGCAGAAAATCCTGAGTCCAACGATGTCATTCACTCAATTTTCTGACACGTAGAGCAGCGGAAAAAGCCGCTGAAGGAGGAGATCAAGTTGACTTGTGGTGCAAGGCAATGAGAAGGATTCCACATTCAACTCAAAAAAGTCAGAATTAAAGGTTGCATTTAATGCAAAATCTACTTTGAAGACTTCTACTCCAAGGAGGACTTGGCCTAGCTAATGCCTATATATACTCGACATATTTTGTAATTGTAGACATCTTAGATTTTCTTTTGGGCATAGGCTAGGTTTTCTTGCCGCCATCATGTTCTAAATTTTCTCTTGGGTTTGGGTTATGTTGTAAACTAGTGTGAGAATAGTTGTTTAGGAATTAAGTTTGTTTTTGCAATAAAACTTCAAGGTTTGCTTATTCCATGCTCTTCATAGTTTTCAATTAAGTTCGAAAGATTAGTTGTTAATTATCTATTTGTTCGGTATCGAGAGAGTCGAACTCACGAAAGGGATAAGTGTGATCCTTATCCTAATCAGGTGTTGATCAATCCAACCTAAACATAGGTTAGGGTTTAAGGCAGCTAAAAGAGAACAAACTAAGGTTGATGTCTTTGTAAGATTCACGTCGTGACGGGTATCATCTGCAGTGGGCAACAACAAAATTCTGACTTAGACATATGTGGGATCAATATCGAAGCATTCTGTCGAGCCTTGAAAGTCTGCCGAGTTTGCCGCCAAGCCAATCGTCTGTTCCACTGCAGAGGTAGCGAAAGTGTCAAAGCAGCCAATCTGCGATCCTCCGCCGATGCAGCAAAGTCTGGCAGTACAAAGCAACTTAATCTATTCAACGCAGTTTCACACTACTAAGTAGCATAACCTGACCCATTTTATCACCTTGATCTTTTCTATAAATTACTTGTGTTTTATTTGCTTTTTATTCTTTTATAAACTAAAAATACTTGTGCATTTATTTTCTGTGCAGGAATTACAATTCGAATAAGCTGTCCAATCCATGTGGGAGACGATATCTTTTATACTATAACTTGACAAGATTGTGCACTTGCGCTCATATTTAGAGAACACCTAAACGCTCTACAACTGGTCGAAACAAAGATGGGTGGCAAAGAACTCGAGTTCCTCAAGAAGAAAAACATGAACCATGTGTTGGATGTATGTGCATCAGATGAGTCTCCAACCAGAAGAGAATTCATTGGAATTAAGCCCTTGGTGATCAGGTCGAAGGCAAAAGTCAGTGAGCCATCAAAGAATGCAACCCCATGGATAATAATAAGGGCACTAGCCCCTTTTCCATATAAGGATAGCAAGCAAGTACCTTGGAATTATTCTTGCACAGTGAAAACACCAAGAAGTATATCACCCAAGAAGGTGCAAAAAGAAGAACCGGTCAATAAGATGGGACACTTCACGAGGAGTGGGAGGAGTTACTTGCCATAAGTGACCGAGGATAGGGATGCATCCCAAAGGAAGGCTGCAACTAATGAACCAGAAAAAAAAAAGTTGAAAAGATTTCTTTTTAGAGCGCCCCTGATGTATCATGAGCTAATAAAGTAATCTAAGGCTCAAGAATTCCTGAAGATACACAAATACAGCGAGTATAGCATGGTAGAGCAGCTGCATAATCTCCCTGTGAAGATTTCCATGTTGTCACTCTTGCAGAGTTATAAGGGCCACCATGATTCCCTTTTGAAGATTTTGAACCAAACATTTGTGCCTAAGAAGATAACAACCGATAAGATGGACAAGTTGATCAATAATATTGTTGTGGCTAACTTCATCTCATCAGTGATGAGGAAATTCCATAAGGTGGGAGAGGGTCATATAAAGCTCTCTATATTTCTACTATGTGCAAGAAGCATATGCTACATGTAGTCCTTATTAATAATGGGTCAGCCCTGAATGTTCTCCCCCTAATAACCCTGAAAAATTTACCAATTGACAACTCTCACATGAGAACTTATCAGAACACTGTGAGAGCATTTGATGGAACCTAAAGAGATGTGTTGGGAAAATAGAGGTGCCCCTGCAAATTAGACTGTCTACTTTCGCCATTGATTTTGTGGTGATGGGTATCAAACCCACCTACATTTGTTTGCTTGGGCGCCCTTGGATCCACGTCGCAGGCACAGTCCCTTCCACTTTACACCAAAAGCTCAAATTCATGGTTGACGGTCAACTGATAACCGTCGGTGCTGAATAAGACATCATCGCCTCGGTGTCAACTGACGTAACTTGTATTAAGATTGATGATGGTCCACTCGAGTGTCATTTCAGAACACTTGAGCTGGTCAATGCCACCTTCGTCACAGAAGGGAGTAAGGTCACTAGGCCAGGATTATTCAAATGCGCCAAGATGCAAGTAAAGAAGACCCTCGGAAAAAGGGCAAAGATAGGAAAAGGTTTTGGGAGGAAGCTCCAAGGAAAGTTGTATCTTGTGGTTATCCCCGAGAAGAGAAACTAATTTGGACTAGGTTTCAAGACCAACGATCTACAAAAAAAGGCTGGAATAAAGAGAAGGCAAGGAAGAAAGAGGGCTAGATCGAATGGGGAAGAGGTTATGTGGGAGCCGATGACAACCCCACCCCTTGAGTCGCAATTTTAGATCAGGAGGCTTTGTAAATCCTGATATTCTGAAAGGTGAGAAGGAGAAAGGAAAAATTAATTGGATAAGATTGTTGGGGGCCTGAACATTAATATTGTGATGGACGAGGATGAGGGAAACAAGTACATGTCCATGATTTACCCCTGCCCTGAGCTTCACAATTGGACTGCTGAAGAAATTCATGTAGTATTTAAATCATTGTTGCATGTAAAAGTGTCTATCGCAATGTAGTGCAAGTGTACACGACGCAAGTAGTAAAGTGATACGTAAGTATCGAATATCATCTCCACTGGGACTGGGCTAATAGCTTTAACCTTAGATTGTTGCACAAGAAGGAAAATAAATAGTTTAATTGTTTTTCACGAAATAATAAAGAAGATTGAAAATAAAGGATTAAAATATTTAGAGTAAAGAATGGGCCGGTATTGATCTGCTCCGTAGTGCAGGTGTTTGCAATGTCTAAGACTTCTCTGTTTTGTCGTAGCGCCTGTCGCGGCAGCACCTGCTGCGGCAACGGTCTGTTGTTTGTCGCGGCAGCGAACACACAACTCAGCACTTCAAGCTTGGCAAGAATCCCTGCTATGCCTTGGCCTATCCTTAGGTCCAAGTCTGTCGATGAACACGTCTTTGATGATACCTCCCGGCGTGAATCGAAGGATGAACACCGAAGTTGTTGAATTCTTCCTTAGCCACTTAACCTCGTCCTATCCCTAGGTCCGATATAGTTTAACCATAAACTGGAGAACTCATACTTATTCCTTTCGTATACTTAACTCTCCCGATATTAAGTAAATGTGTAATCTCACAATGCTCTCCCGATACTCTTGCAAGATGTTTGAAAACCATAATAAGCAAACTTGAAGTCTATTTTATTGAACAGAAGAAAATTCCAAAACAATGCAATTTTTGCAACTACTTTACAGAATCAGCCCTTAGCCCTAAGGGAAGTTTAGAACATGATGAGAAGGGGGAAAACGACTAGGGTTTAAGGGAAGACAGCTAGAGTTTAAGATATCTTTCCCTAGGTTGAATTACATGCCTTTATATAGGCCTTGGGTTCAAGTTTTCTAATATGGCAAGAATACAAGTTTAAATTAAAGTACAACTCTATTAAAGACTAAATCTTCAGAGCATATGTCTTTATATCGTCGTTCCTTCTTGCTTGGAGTTTCTTCCTTGAACTTTGGGCTTGGCCTTCATTCTGATCTATGGCTCGAAAAAATATAAGAGTGCTCCACGATAGACCAGCTTAATTTCCTCTTTCTGTCGAGGTCAACTTCACTTCTTCCCTTCGCCATTGTTGGCGTCCTTGGCTGCCACGGCAGCAGCCATGGCAGCATCCTTCTTCTCTGCTGCAGTTCAGTGTTCCAGCTCTGCTTCTCCACTGCCCTTCATCTGCTACAACAGCTACCTGCAAAAGCAACCAATTTCAGTAGAAACTGTGCCATTTAATATAATTGTGATGTATGAATGAAATCTACCCTAAATGCAATGAATTATGCTTGAATGCAGCAGAAATATGGGTTAAATAGGGGATAAATTATAGAACTTTTACACACTCAACACACCCCCAAACTCAAGTTTTTGCTTGCCCTCAAGCAATTAAGACCTAAGAAAGAAATACAAAATTTTTGTTTGGCTTAAAACAATGAATTTTTCCTTACCTACCATTCATTCCCTATTGTGAGCAACACCCTGTTGGATAATTCAGGATTCATCCGGAACCTTGCTATAATTCTCGTGTAGTGTGTGCATGTTTTGTGAACAATTATATGCCAAGACTCCCTTAGTTTACTAGAATAGCTAAGCTTTTAACTTGAATTTTTATGCCAATTTTCATCTTTTTGGAGGAAATTCTTAGGCTCATTTAGTTTTTATTTAGACTCGATTCTCTTTTCTCAAGCTTAAGTTTGACTAGAGCCGGTTTCGGGCACCTCTAGCTAACTTCTTAGAGCCGGTTTCGGGCACCTCTAGGTGTATTGAGTCTATTTTTCTTTAACTTCTTTTCCTAGAGCTAGTGTTAGGTACCTCTAGGGGCGATTCAAGTGTTAAGCTTTTCCCTATTCTAGTTTACCAGTAGAGTTCTAGACACTATAAAAGTCACAAATGGTGTTTAAGAATCAGAGCTATAGTAAGGCTCTAAACTACTCCTAAAGCTTATCCTAAAGGCACTACCACAACAGAGGCTGCCACGGTAGGTAAGTGAAGTTCAAAGAATTTAAGCCAAATTTTCATTTTTTAAGCAAAAATAAACTAAATAATAGACATAATTTCTAAACTTAAAGACACTTCATTATTGGAGGGATGCCACCCCCAAACTCAAGGGTTGCATTGCCCTTAATGCAAAATGACAGAATGACAAAGAAAAAGAAATAAAAACAACATCACAAATATAACAAAATAACATACAAAAAATATAAGAAAAGAAACTTGAAATTTAAGCGATGTCGTCGCTACTACTGCTGCTACTGATCTGAATCTGCCGGCGAGCAGTGACTTTCCTTGTCGGTGCCGGAAGATGGCTGGGAGAGGCAGAGGTGTTCTTGTTTTTGGCTTCCCTCGGAGGCTGGATGCGGGTAGGTGAGATATGGGGTGGTTTCTCCAACACCTGAACCTCCTAGGAAGAGCTGCTACTGCTACTACTGCTGCTTCCGCTGTCAGATTTTCCTTTGTCAGATGGTCCGACTCCAGTGTTTGGTTTCTGTCGTTTCACCGGGGTGAACTCCTTGGACATGTTCCTCTTGACCAAGGGCTTGTCATCGGATTCCCCCCAAATAGAGGAGCAGGAGAAGCCATCTATATACCTGTCGAGGTCGGACATGGGCTCTTTTCACTTTTCTCCCCTGGAAGATGTTGTGGCAGTGTGGCTGCCCCCTGCAGCAGTTGTGGCCGGGGTCAGGGTGGTGGCAGCAGATGGTGTTCTTGGTGTGGCAGTAGGGGTAGGGGTATGGGCAGGTGTGGGGGCAGCAAAATAAATGTCGGGAAAGGCAGGAAACAATACATCAGGAAAATTAAGAGTGGTTTTAATGAAATGTACTGTTGTTGTTGTGAAGTCCCGAATGAAGCTCACCAGGCCCAGCTGTCATTCCTCCATTTTCTGCAGGGCAGCAAGGATTTGTGTTGAGGAGTCTGCTGGGGGAGCTGCTGTAGTGGGATGCCTTTGTTCTATGGTGACAGGCTCTGTCTGGGTGGGCTCTGTCGGCTCACCTGCCGCGGCAGTGGGGTCGAAGGACAACAGGGGCGTGGCAGCTTTCAGCTCCATGAAGCTGAGGATGTTCCTTTCCATCTATCCTTTTCCTCGGACTCTCAAATCCTCGGCAGCTTCAGGTATGTTATGGCCACGGTAGAGGGCTGTTATGAGGTAAGGGAAGACGAGTGGTCCCGATGGCTGGTACGTGCAATCCAAAATGACCTCCCGAGCGTATATACAAACGTTAATAGGCCTCTCGTTTAAAATTAAATGGATGAGAGCTAACCTTGCTTGGTCTACCGTGCTATTGTGCGAAGAGGGCATAATCCTCTTTTTAACAAATGCATTCCACAGCTTGGCTTCGAGGGTAAGTTGAACTCGTTTCACTGTCCTTGGATGTTTAGGATCGGTATTCCATTCGGTGCCTTCATCGGTGAGTTCTGCCATGACATCATCATAATCTGCCGGCTCCAAGCTCTCCACAAATCTCTGGTGGTCGTCTTCCCTTCTGCCAACATAGAACCCATAAAGAGTGTTGATGTATTCTAGCTCAAAGGGTACTTCCTTTCCACGAACCGTCATTGTTGTCGCCTCCCTGTTGTCGATGGCAGCATAAAATTCTCGGACTAAGGTGACGTTCATTTCTTTCGGCTGCTCGGCAAACATCTACCACTATAAAATTGTCGATGGCTCAAAGTCTACTTGTTATTTTGACGTTCCCGATCCTCCCATCTTTCCGAAGGATCCTTGATTTGCCCCCTTGCCTCGGGAAGGGTTGGTTGTCACAGAAACGAGCTTGTTAGGATTTTCTGGAACATCTCAAATGAGATGACCCATCTTTCTGCAGAAGAAACATGCACCGGTTTTCTTACGACATTGACCTTCATGTCGTCGTTGACAGAAATTACACTTAGAAACTCTCATGTCTTGCTTCGAACCAACATTACTTTCAAAAAGAGCGACATCCGATGGAAAACAAGGTTCAAACAGAGAAGGTTGCGAGTAACTATTTTGTTCTAAGCTACAATACCTTCCTTTCTTAGAAAACCCTGAGAAACGAGTTTCATTTTGATTTCTCTTTTCTGACTTGTTAGATCCACTGACCATCTGAGTTTTTTTGTGCTCCCTCCATAGCTTTAACTTAGTTTACGAGATCTTGGAAATTGGTAATACATAATGCTATGAACACGGGACGTCATTCATCATTGAGTCCAGCGATGAACATCCGACATTTTTCTTCCTCTTTCTTAATAAAGTTAGCACCATATCTGCAATACTTGCAAAAATCGTGGATATAATGTTCAATCGATCGTCCTCCTTGCTTAAGATGAAGGAAGATGTTTCGCCTTTCGGCAAGGTAGAATCCACTTATGTACATATTACCAAACTCTTTCAAGAAGAATTCCAAACTCACGGTTTCCTCGGAGACAGTAAGGACGGTAGTCTCCCACCACTGTAAGGCTTCATCAGCAAGCAACGCAAGAGCGCATTCAAGCTTATGTTCATCCAAACATCTTAATTGCTTATCCAAAATCCTTAAAGTATTGTCTAACCAATACTCGGCTATTTCGGGATCATCTTCATCCCGACCAGTAAAGGTGTAAGCTCGGTATTGCGATAACTTATCGATTGGGGCTCGAAGAGGTTGCGCAACAGGTAGCGTAGGTTGCATGACTTGACTAGCCTTTTTCACATTCATAAATTCCTGAAACATATCAGCCATATTCTGATAACATTCTGCCTGAGCTGTAGGAGCTTCAGGCTCTACATCTCGAACATGAGGGTTTTGAGGATTCAGAGGATTTCCTCCTTGCACCTCCTCGCCATGAGTCGAGGACTTAGCATCAGACTAATTATTACAAGCTTCATTAGTTCAAGACACATGTATATTAAAAAGAGATCGGATCAGTTCACAAGTCACAATACTTAACAGATTAACTCCTATGTGGCAAAGTAACTTAACACACAATACAAACATACTTAAGTTTAGTCCAGAACCGACTAAACTCTAGCTCTGATACCACTAATGTAACACCCCCTTTCCCGACCTGGTAGAGAACCGAGTCGGAGAGCATTACCGAAAACAATGTAATAAAATCTTTTAACTTCATACATAAAAACTCTTCCCAAAACTTAACTCTTGCATTTACAATTTAAGCCTTCAACAATATTTTATTCGAACAGGACGTTACCAAATTTACGTATTAATCCATTTTATTCCTATTAAAGCCTTAGGAAGATCAACCCGTATCGAAACGCTCTGAGCCATTTCGGTACGGCTTGACTAAGGTCAATTAATTGACTATTCCTTTATAACCGTATCGATACGGCTTGACCCGTATCGGTACGGGTTGACAAACCTTGACTCGTCTTTGACATGTTTCGAAACCCGTATCGAAACAGTGGCCTCCAGTAGCCAAATTGTTTCGAAACAGTTTTATTCCGTTTCGGTACACTCTGCCTCCTATGCCCAAATTACACCTGCCCGTATCGAAACGCGATAACCTATTCCGATACGGGTAGGCTTGTAATGACAGAATTTGACTAATTTTTATTCCTTTTGACTACATAAACATGGTTCAAAAGCATTGAAACTTTACCCACAACCTTTTAAGGTATAAACTACTGACATGCCAAGTTTTAAAGCCATTCAAATATGTTTACGAGGTTTTACCATTTTAGAATAAAACATGAACTATAGGTCATGACATATTACACGAAAAGCACTATCCAACCATTTACTTCATAAACACTTAGACATAACATAGACATTCCAAAATTGACATATCAAATTTTATACATAGACCTTGCCACCATACTAGGAGTTCGAAGGATAAAACACCGATCTCGATCCCGATACTTGTTTATCCTAAAATGGATTCATGAAATGCATTTGGCATACTTTCCCTAGTGAGGAAGTCACATAAGTATAAATATACATATCATGACTTATAACAAGCTTTCTAAGAATCATAACATTAATCATGCAATATCACGACATATTTCATATTCATAACAAGGCATATAACAATATCATGGTTCATGGCAATCATTATCTTGAGTTCATAATTTCCTTGGATCGATTCATGGTATATGGATACACGAATTCCACCTCCTCGCCAAAACACATAAATGGTCATCCCGTCGACATCGCCAAAGACCAAACACAATACATCCCTCCGCCTCGCCAAATCATATAGGCCGTAGCCCTAGGACCGTAGTCCACCCATACACTAAGCTCATGAATTCTATGGCATACCAATTGTATCAAATACTTCGAATCCAAGGTTCATATTTCATAATTCGTAAAAATAACAATTTCAATTATGCATATCATATTTATCACATGTAAATGCTTGCAATAAATTTCATAATTAACATGCTTAAAAATCATGGAATCAACGAAATGCTTACCATACACTTACCAACATATGATCAATGATGAAAGCCTATAACTCAAAGGTTAGTATTGACATTTATAACAACAAATTCGAGTAGGCCCATGCCAAACTCGAGACGCTACTACACTCACCTCAATATTACGGTTCTCGAATAATGACGCCTTTTCCCTTGGTTGGCGGTTGTTCTTTCACGATTTTTTGAACCCGACGTCGGCAGAGATTCGATATTACTATATCCTAAATATCAGACCACCAATCTAACATTGGACCATCTAATTATTGTTTCTTCACTGACTCCTTATTTTCTTCCTTATTTGCGCATAATCTTCCCCTATTTATAGCCAAAATTGACCGACCATTATAGATTTTTCATGCTCTGTAACCCCCTTAACCCGGCCTAGACGGTTGACCCGAATTAAGAAAGTCACATGGGGAAAACCAAAGTCAACCCGAAAGTCAACCTTGATTAACGACCCTTTTTTTTTCTTTTTAATCTTGTCTAGATGCACATTAGTCCTATTTGTGATCACACAAACATCGTACTCAAAGATCACAAACATCAGAGATCAGACAGGGACCCAATTGAACAAATTACAACTTTAGGGACCAAATTGTAATTTCTGATAATTAAAAGGACTTAACCCAAATTAAAGTTACCATCTTGAAATTAATCAGGTTTCATGCTTCTCTGTGAAATTTCAGCTCAAAAGGACCTCCCAAGCTCATGCAATTGAACATACAAGATTCAGGACCAAAACGCAAACAATTCAAAACATATAACTGCCAATGTCAGCCCCCAACGGTCGGCCGTTTCGAAACCAATCAACCCCGTTCCGAAACACGGGCCGTTCCCAAACCGATCGACCCCGTTCCGAAACACGGCCTTGGCAGAGACCAAACCGTTTCGAAACGGTGCATACCGTTTCGGACGCCTGGGTTCATGTAAGGCACCCGTTCCGAAACGATGCACACTGTTCCGAAACGCCTGCACAGATTGCAGCAAAATGGCATTCCAAAACATGCAATTGATCAATCAAACATGCTCCAAATGTCACCAAACTTTACCAGCATGCAATTAAACATATTTAAGACTTATAGGCACCATCACAACATCAATCTAACATCATATGCAAAAAGCCCCAATTCTATAGGCATGCTTCCTACACAAGCTAGCTATTCAAACACCAAACTTCCAAAACAAGCATATAAGGTTCCAATTCATAAACCAGCAATCTTAACAACAATCAACATACTTAGGGAGTCTCAAACACCTCCCAAAACACATACATTGGTCCCCCATTGCCAAATCACACAAAAGCTAAAATGTACTTATAAAACCTTCATACATTGAGCTTCACTTGAACTTGATTGCTTGCCCTTTCTTGCTGCCCCTCAAGGTACTCTAATGCTCTGCATTATTGAATTAAGAAAACGTAGAGAGCGTAAGCAAAAGCTTAGTGAGGCATGCTCATTGAAAACAATTCAATAATGCAATTAAAACCATTTATAAGTCATGCTTAAAATCAATCCTTGCACATGCTCAAAAACATACTTAAAACAAACAATCCCATGCTTCAACATAAACATTAAAACAAGCATCTCATGCTTCATAATATACTTAACATGTCATATTGGCTCAAGTGATACATTTCATTTCTTAAAACAAGTTCAACAACTTTCCCAAGGACTTTTAAACACCTTGGCCCCAAGGACTTTTAAACACCTTGGCCATGGACTTTTAAACACCATGAATAAGGACCACACAAGGACTTTTAACCACCTTTGTGTCCAATTCTTGAATCACCCCAAGGACTTTTAAACACCTTGGCCCCAAGGACTTTTAAACACCTTGGCCCCATGGACTTTTAAACACCATGGAAAGGATCACCTAAGGACTTTTAACCACCTTAGTGTCCGCAACAAGATTCATCCAAGGACTTTTAACCACCTTGATGATCTTAAGTAACAAGGCTAACTCAAGGACTTTTAACCACCTTAGTGACCTTAATCTTTTCAAAACATCACTTGCCAATATACATCATATTCATCATTTAATCCACTGTTTTAAAGCATTAAACCAAGCCATTTTCATCATGCATTTCAAGCATCAAACCACATTATTTCAATGTATAAAAGCAAGGTACTCCTACCTAGAGTTACCTTCAACATATGGCTTACATCATCAGCAAAATCCATGCTAAAACATGCTTTCAAAACAGTAATTAAAACATGCAATTCATCATCTTGCATCACAACAAAAACATGGCCACCACTAGATAGAAAATCCGAAAACTTACACTTGAGCTTAGCAAAGTTGTTTAGACTTAAACTAAGCTCCCAAAACCTTCAAACCTTGGTTTTAAAAGCTGAAATCCAATTTCCACAAACTCACTCACCGATTTCCACTTTGCTTCAAGCCAAAGCACCAAATCAAGCTTCCGGATCAACCAATCTTGGATCCAAAGATGCCTCCCCTGTTTCAACACATCAAAGTAGAGGATTAATGCATCATCATGCATTAATTGCTTCAATGAAAGCACCTAAACTCGCTGCTCTCATCCAACCTCCATTTTCGGCCACCAAACACAACCGAAAATGCATCCAAACCACTTCTAAACAAAGCCCAGCCATAAACCAGCAAAACCTCACTTCCATTAACATCATACAACATCTAAAAACAACCTATTAACAACCTTATACCTCCAGCAACATCAGATCACCTCAAAAACTACCTTGAAACACAAGCTAAACTTAGGAAACTCAACCTATCTGGGATTGCATCAATCAAAACTCAATTCCACATCATTTTAGAGATCATTTAACATCAAAAACACCTCTCAAAACACAGATTACTCATATCTAACGAAAATCATCAAAAATCATCAAAATCTTGCATAATAAGCCAAGATCCATTTCAACACTTAAAAACCTTTAATCAAACATCAATTAAGGATTGAAAACTTAGGAATTTCAGTAAAGAACTGATAGTTTAGAGGAGAAGGACGTTCTTACCTCCAAACTTGTGTTTCTCCACTTTTTGCAATCAAAATGCTTGTTGAAACTTGTAGCAATTGAAGAGGTTTTGAAGATATGTTGATTTGGAATCAAATGAGAGTTGAAAGGAGGAATTTAGGTGAGAAAATCAGAAACAAATCTCTGGAAATGTAGTGTTTGGTTTGAGAGAAAAAGAGAGAAAGAAAATTGAGAAGTTAGTTGAGAAAATTGCCAAATGAGCTTTTCCCTCCTTTTTGATATCTTTAAAATCAGAAAATAGCTTATAATATCTTAGAAAAATCTGGAGAACCCACTTTTGGATTAATAGCTCCTTAAAGATTCAAAGTTCCAACCCTTTATAAAACAGCCACCAAACTTGCGAAAATTACATTTTGGTCACTAGCCAAAATGTCACACTTCCAAAACTCATTTTCCAAAATTGATTTCACAGTTCACTTAATTATATTAAAAGATGATTTTAGAACATTTTTCCATATTTTTAATGCAACCCGAACTAGGCTTTCCTAATTTAACCTCTTTAGATTCGAACAGCACTTTGACCAACCGGTCAACGCCCAAAACTCCTAAGCCCAAAACCGGGGCGTTACAACTCTCCCCCCCTTAAGAAATTTCGTCCTCGAAATTTACCTGTAGGAAAGAGATAAGGAAACTGTTCCAGCATGTCTTCCTTCCGCTCCCACGTGGCTTCCTCAACACCTCGATGCTTCCACAGCACCTTCACCAACTCAATGGTCTTGCCACGAAGAACCTCGCAATCCGAATCCAGAACCTTCACCGGTTCCTCATCATAGGTCAAATCTGGATTCAAAACCACATCCTCCACAGGCATCACATGCGAAGGATCAGATCTATACTTCCGGAGCATAGAAACATGGAACACATCATGAATCTTCTCCAACTCCTGAGGTAACCTCAGCCGATACGCAACAGGACCCACTCGCTCAACCACCTCATATGGTCCAATGTACCGAGGGCTCAACTTACCCTTCCGGCCAAACCTCATCACCTTCTTCCAAGGCGAAACCTTCAAGAACACACGGTCACCCACCGCATACTCTATCTCCTTACGCTTCAAATCCGCGTAAGACTTCTGCCGATCAGAAGCAGCCTTCAACCTCTCACAAATGAGCTTCACCTTCTCGGTGGTCCCTTTCAACAAAGCAGGCATCGAAACCAACTTTTGACCAGTTTCAGCCCAACATAGAGGAGTCCTACACTTCCTCCCATACAGAGCCTCATAAGGTGCCATCTGTATACTCGCCTGATAACTATTGTTATAAGCGAACTCAACCAAAGGCAGATGCTTCTCCCAAGAACCTTGGAACTCAATCACGCAGCATCTCAACATATCCTCCAAAATCTGGATAACTCGCTCAGACTGACCATCCGACTGAGGATGATAGGATGTACTGAAATGCAACCTTGTACCCAGAGCTTGATGCAAACACTGCCAGAAACGCGATGTGAACCTCGGATCCCTATCCGACACAATCGACTTAGGCACACCATGCAACCTCACTATCCCAGCAATGTACAGCTCTGCCAGCTTATCCAAAGAGAACGTAGTATGCACAGGCAAGAAATGCGCACACTTCGTCAAGCGATCCACAATCACCCAAACAGAATTCTTCTTTGATGGAGACAAAGGCAAACCAGATACAAAATCCATGGTAACCCTCTCCCACTTCCATTCAGGGATTTTCAACGGTTGCAACAAACCAGAAGGAACCTGATGTTCAGCCTTAACTCGCTGACACACCAAACACTTGCTCACAAACTCTGCAACATCCTTCTTCAAACCTACCCAATAGTACTCATCACGTAGATCACGATACATCTTAGTACTACCAGGGTGCATAGCAAAAGGACTACTATGACCTTCAGTCAGAATAGCACGCCTCAACTCAACATCAGCAGGCACTACTATCCGACTCCCAAAACACAACACACCATCCTCATTAAAGCAGAAATCCGAAGATCTACCCTCCGCGATATCCTGAACATGAGACACCAAGGAATCATTCAACAACTGCTTTTCCTTGATCAACTGAACCAACAATGGTTTCACTTGCAACTCAGCAACAAGACCACCATCTCGCGATATGCTCAAGCTAGCAAACATAGCTCTCAGCTCAACAGCTACCTTCCTACTCAAGGCATCAGCAACAACATTAGCTTTACCAGGATGATACTCAATCGTCAGATCATAATCCTTGAGCAACTCCAACCAACGTCGCTGCCTAAGATTCAACTCCTTCTGGGACATCAGATACCTCAAACTCTTGTGATCCGTGTACACAGTACACTTCTCACCATACAGATAATGTCTCCAGATCTTCAGAGCAAACACCACTGCAGCCAGCTCAATATCATGCGTAGGATAGTTGCGCTCATGCACCTTCAACTGCCGCGACGCATAAGCCACAACTTTACCCTCTTGCATCAGCACACACCCCAGACCAACATAGGATGCATCACTATAGACCACAAACTCTTTCCCTGATTCAGGCTGAATCAAGATAGGATTTTGCGTCAAAGCCGCCTTCAGCTTCTCAAAAGCCTGCTGCCTCGCTTCCGTCCACTCATACTTAACATCCTTTTGCAACAGCTTCGTCAAAGGAGCAGCAATCTTGGAAAAACCATCCACAAACCTCCGGTAGTATCCCGCCAAACCAAGGAAACTACGGACTTCATGAACAGACTTAGGAACTTTCCAGTTCATCACCGCTTCAATCTTCTGAGGATCAACACGAATCCCCTCAGCTGAGACCACATGCCCAAGAAACACCACCTCATTAAGCCAAAACTCACACTTGCTCAACTTAGCATAAAGCTGATTCTCCAACAAAGCTTGCAACACAACCCTCAAATGCTCTTCGTGCTCCTCCTCAGTACGCGAGTACACGAGGATATCATCAATGAACACCACAACGAACTTGTCCAGGTATTCATGAAACACACGATTCATCATGTCCATGAAAGCAGCAGGAGCATTTGTCAAACCAAACGGCATCACAAGGAACTCATAATGCCCATACCTTGTCCTGAAAGCTGTCTTAGGCACATCCACATCCTTCACCTTCAACTGATAATACCCTGACCTCAAGTCAATCTTAGAGAACACAACAGCTCCCCGAAATTGATCAAAGAGATCATCAATCCTCGGCAAAGGATACCGATTCTTGATAGTCAACTTGTTCAGCTGACGGTAATCAATACACATCCTCATAGTGCCATCTTTCTTCTTCACAAACAAGACTGGTGCACCCCAAGGTGACACACTCGGCCGGATGAAACCACGATCAAGCAGCTCTTGCAACTGCGTCTTCAGCTCCTTCAGCTCCTTAGGTGCCATTCTATATGGAGTAATGGACACAGGAGTTGTATTCTCATACAGCTCAATTCCAAACTCCACCTCGCGATTAGGAGGTAAACCAGGCAACTCTTCAGGAAAAACACCAGGAAACTCCTTCACAACATTGATATCTTGCACCCTCAACTCCTTAGAGCTGGGATTCATCACAAAAGCTAGATAAGCTTCGCAACCCTGCCTCAGCATCCTACTCGCCTCCAAGGTAGACACCACATTGGCAAGAAACTTCACATTCTCGCCAACTACAACAACTTCATACTCATCCGCAAGCTTAAGCGAAACCCGCTTATTCTCACAATCCACAACAGCACGATGCTCAGCAAGCCAATCCATACCGAGGATCACATCAAAACCATAAAAAGGCAACTCCATAAGATCAACATGAAAGACATGTTCTTGAACAACCAAGGGACACCTTCTATAAAGCTTTCGAGTCACAACAGTTTCACCAAAAGAACTAGTGACACGAACACCAACATCCAAAGACTCAACAGGCAAACCAAGCAATTCAGCATGCTCACGCAAAATGTATGAATGCGTAGATCCAGAATCAATCAAAGAAAGCAATGACAAGGATTGCAAAGTAAAGGTACCTGCAATCACATCAGCATCATTCCTTCCCTCGCGCTGAGCATACACCCTCGCTTGGCCACCACCCTCAGGCTGAATAGCCACAACATGAGCTACTCCGCGACCACCTTCCTCTCTCCTCTGGAAATTACCACGGCCGCGCCCACGACCTCTCTGATGTGCTGCAACAACAGGAGCACGCTCTTGGCCACCAGCCAACCTCGGACAATCTCGCCTCAGATGGTCAACGATACCACAGTTCCAACATCCATTACCAGCTGCCGCAACAGGAGCTTGCACCTCCCTCACAGCACGAGGACAGTCACGCTTCATGTGACCACGCGAACCACAGATCCAGCAAGCACTTGGTTCAGCTCTAGCAAAACCACCTCTAGCAGGTGCACCACCACCTCTCTTGGCTGAGGACTGATACTTCTGATCACGTCCCCTCTTGTTCCGTCCACCTCCGGAACTATACTCAGCAGCTCTCTTGCCAGAACTTGCTCCAGCACCTTTCGCAGCTAAACCCAAGTTCATCTCAATGTCCTTGGATCGACTAACCAACACATCAAAATCATTGTACTCAGCAGCCAACATGTAGGACTTTACTTCCGTCACCAAGCCATAACGGAACCTTTCGCACCTCTCTCGCTCATCAGGTATCAGCTCCGGTGCATACTGACTGAGCCGTACAAACTGCACTTCATACTCAGCCACACTCATGCTCCCTTGGGTAAGAGACATGAATTCACGCTTTTTCTCATCCAGATATCTCACTCCAAGATATCTCCTCTTGAACGCATTCTGAAAGAATGTCCAAGTAACATCAACTTCAGCCATCCCAGCTATGGTGGTCGTCCACCACGTATACGCATCGTCCTGCAGCAAGGACACAACACAGCCCAACTTTTGCACATCCGTGCAGCTCATCTGACCCAAGATATGCTTGGTACTCTCTAGCCAAGCTTCCGAACTTTCAGCAGACATACCCCTGAACTCAGTCCCACCAAGACTGCGCAGACGCTCCAAAGGTAGTCTTACTCCAGCATCTCCCTGATGCCCAGCTCCTTGAGCTCCAGCTACTGCTGCTCGAAAAGCACCCGCAATAGCTTGTACCAGCATAGACATATCAGGCATAGCTTGCCCCTGACCAACCTCTGGTCCAGCAGCTCCAGCACCAGCTGCAGCTTCAGCTCGCTCACCTCCAGCACCACCACCAGGCGGAGGAGGGGGTAACACAGCACTACCCGTATTCTCTTCATTCTCGTTCTCATTGGGAGCCGTAGCTCGCACACTACCTCTTAACTCTCTACGTGGTGCCATACTTTTACCATGCAATCACAATGCAAAATAAAACAAGTCAGGCCCAGCAAGGTAAGCAATCCAAGTATTCAAGCTCAATTTCATTCAAAATCAACATCATTTCATTAGCTTTTGTTTGGCAATGGGTACCCTCAGCATGCAACATCACAACATACGTCTCAATTGCATCAACATCACAAGCCACTAAACATGCTTTCAAACAACAAGCATACAAGGCAAACATGCTTCAATCATGCATACATTCATTCCCAATTACTCGCAAACTCAGCTCTGATACCACCAAATGTAACCCCCTTAACCCGGCCTAGACGGTTGACCCGAATTAAGAAAGTCACACGGGGAAAACCAAAGTCAACCCGAAAGTCAACCTTGATTAACGACCCTTTTTTTTCTTTTTAATCTTGTCTAGATGCACATTAGTCCTATTTGTGATCACACAAACATCGTACTCAAAGATCACAAACATCAGAGATCAGACAGGGACCCAATTGAACAAATTACAACTTTAGGGACCAAATTGTAATTTCTGATAATTAAAAGGACTTAACCCAAATTAAAGTTACCATCTTGAAATTAATCAGGTTTCATGCTTCTCTGTGAAATTTCAGCTCAAAAGGACCTCCCAAGCTCATGCAATTGAACATACAAGATTCAGGACCAAAACGCAAACAATTCAAAACATATAACTGCCAATGTCAGCCCCCAACGGTCGGCCGTTCCGAAACCAATCAACCCCGTTCCGAAACACGGGCCGTTCCGAAACCGATCGACCCCGTTCCAAAACACGGCCTTGGCAGAGACCAAACCGTTTCGAAACGGTGCATACCGTTTCGGACGCTTGGGTTCATGTAAGGCACCCGTTCCGAAACGGTGCACACTGTTCCGAAACGCCTGCACAGATTGCAGCAAATTGGCATTCCAAAACATGCAATTGATCAATCAAACATGCTCCAAATGTCACCAAACTTTACCAGCATGCAATTAAACATATTTAAGACTTATAGGCACCATCACAACATCAATCTAACATCATATGCAAAAAGCCCCAATTCTATAGGCATGCTTCCTACACAAGCTAGCTATTCAAACACCAAACTTCCAAAACAAGCATATAAGGTTCCAATTCATAAACCAGCAATCTTAACAACAATCAACATACTTAGGGAGTCTCAAACACCTCCCAAAACACATACATTGGTCCCCCATTGCCAAATCACACAAAAGCTAAAATGTACTTATAAAACCTTCATACATTGAGCTTCACTTGAACTTGATTGCTTGCCCTTTCTTGCTGCCCCTCAAGGTACTCTAATGCTCTGCATTATTGAATTAAGAAAACGTAGAGAGCGTAAGCAAAAGCTTAGTGAGGCATGCTCATTGAAAACAATTCAATAATGCAATTAAAACCATTTATAAATCATGCTTAAAATCAATCCTTGCACATGCTCAAAAGCATACTTAAAACAAACAATCCCATGCTTCAACATAAACATTAAAACAAGCATCTCATGCTTCATAATATACTTAACATGTCATATTGGCTCAAGTGATACATTTCATTTCTTAAAACAAGTTCAACAACTTTCCCAAGGACTTTTAAACACCTTGGCCCCAAGGACTTTTAAACACCTTGGCCATGGACTTTTAAACACCATGAATAAGGACCACACAAGGACTTTTAACCACCTTTGTGTCCAATTCTTGAATCACCCCAAGGACTTTTAAACACCTTGGCCCCAAGGACTTTTAAACACCTTGGCCCCATGGACTTTTAAACACCATGGAAAGGATCACCTAAGGACTTTTAACCACCTTAGTGTCCGCAACAAGATTCATCCAAGGACTTTTAACCACCTTGATGATCTTAAGTAACAAGGCTCACTCAAGGACTTTTAACCACCTTAGTGACCTTAATCTTTTCAAAACATCACTTGCCAATATACATCATATTCATCATTTAATCCACTATTTTAAAGCATTAAACCAAGCCATTTTCATCATGCATTTCAAGCATCAAACCACATTATTTCAATGTATAAAAGCAAGGTACTCCTACCTAGAGTTACCTTCAACATATGGCTTACATCATCAGCAAAATCCATGCTAAAACATGCTTTCAAAACAGTAATTCAAACATGCAATTCATCATCTTGCATCACAACAAAAACATGGCCACCACTAGAGAGAAAATCCGAAAACTTACACTTGAGCTTAGCAAAGTTGTTTAGACTTAAACTAAGCTCCCAAAACCTTCAAACCTTGGTTTTAAAAGCTGAAATCCAATTTCCACAAACTCACTCACCGATTTCCACTTTGCTTCAAGCCAAAGCACCAAATCAAGCTTCCGGATCAACCAATCTTGGATCAAAAGATGCCTCCCCTGTTTCAACACATCAAAGTAGAGGATTAATGCATCATCATGCATTAATTGCTTCAATGAAAGCACCTAAACTCGCTGCTCTCATCCAACCTCCATTTTCGGCCACCAAACACAACCGAAAATGCATCCAAACCACTTCTAAACAAAGCCCAGCCATAAACCAGCAAAACCTCACTTCCATTAACATCATACAACATCTAAAAACAACCTATTAACAACCTTATACCTCCAGCAACATCAGATCACCTCAAAAACTACCTTGAAACACAAGCTAAACTTAGGAAACTCAACCTATCCGGGATTGCATCAATCAAAACTCAATTCCACATCATTTTAGAGATCATTTAACATCAAAAACACCTCTCAAAACACAGATTACTCATATCTAACGAAAATCATCAAAAATCATCAAAATCTTGCATAATAAGCCAAGATCCATTTCAACACTTAAAAACCTTTAATCAAACATCAATTAAGGATTGAAAACTTAGGAATTTCAGTAAAGAACTGATAGTTTAGAGGAGAAGGACGTTCTTACCTCCAAACTTGTGTTTCTCCACTTTTTGCAATCAAAATGCTTGTTGAAACTTGTAGCAATTGAAGAGGTTTTGAAGATATGTTGATTTGGAATCAAATGAGAGTTGAAAGGAGGAATTTAGGTGAGAAAATCAGAAACAAATCTCTGGAAATGTAGTGTTTGGTTTGAGAGAAAAAGAGAGAAAGAAAATTGAGAAGTTAGTTGAGAAAATTGCCAAATGAGCTTTTCCCTCCTTTTTGATATCTTTAAAATCAGAAAATAGCTTATAATATCTTAGAAAAATCTGGAGAAACCACTTTTGGATTAATAGCTCCTTAAAGATTCAAAGTTCCAACCCTTTATAAAACAACCACCATACTTGCGAAAATTACATTTTGGTCACTAGCCAAAATGTCACACTTCCAAAACTCATTTTCCAAAATTGATTTCACAGTTCACTTAATTATATTAAAAGATGATTTTAGAACATTTTTCCATATTTTTAATGCAACCCGAACTAGGCTTTTCTAATTTAACCTCTTTAGATTCGAACAGCACTTTGACCAACCGGTCAACGCCCAAAACTCCTAAGCCCAAAACCGGGGCGTTAAAACTCTCCTCCCCTTAAGAAATTTCGTCCTCAAAATTTACCTGAAGGAAAGAGATAAGGAAACTGTTCCAGCATGTCTTCCTTCCGCTCCCACGTGGCTTCCTCAACACCTCGATGCTTCCACAGCACCTTCACCAACTCAATGGTCTTGCCACGAAGAACCTCGCAATCCGAATCCAGAACCTTCACCGGTTCCTCATCATAGGTCAAATCCGGATTCAAAACCACATCCTCCACAGGCATCACATGCGAAGGATCAGAACTATACTTCCGAATCCAAAATTGACCGACCATTATAGATTTTTCATGCTCCATGTTGCTTGGAGCCATGGCATAATTTAAGATTAATTCCCCTATTTATACTAACAGCCGGCTCCCCCTTTGATTTCCAATCTCCACATAAGTTCGAGCCGTGGCATCTTTATGGGGCATAGCCCCTTTGTTTTGGCCACGTGGGGCAATAAATGCCACAATTTCTTGCTTACTTGCCACGTTGTGGCAATTTGCCACCAATTGATTTCCCATGTTCAACGTATGGGAGTTTGTGGCACAATTTGGGATATGAATCCCTTGGCTTAAGCCACGTGTGGCTTTGGTGGCCACCTTATTTACTTGGAAAATGCCACGCAAGTGGCAATTGTGCCACATTGAATTTCATTCGGCCGAATGGCCTTGTACGTGAAATTGTTTATGGAAATTCCTTCACTTTGAAGGAATTACCCACGGTAATTCTTTTTAATAACAATAATAATAAACCAATACAAATACCTACTATTTTGATTTAAAAACAAGTTCAAACTAACTTATAATCGAAACAAAAATATTCGATTGCTAGAACTTGACCCCGAATTTATAAATTGACCCGAATATTCTAATAATATTGATTAACTTATTTAATCGATAAAAATATTCGGTCATCGGAACCTAATTCCGACTAGACCGGTTTTTTGGGGTGTTACAACTCTCCCCCTTAGAAAAGAATTCGTCCTCGAATTCTTACCTGTAGCTTCGGTTTGTTCATTCGTGCACTCTTCGGGATCTGAATCTTCTGGAGATGAAGAATTCGTCTTTCTTAATCCCTCTGGCCAAGTTCGCTTTGTACTTACACGTCGATGCTTCTTGGAAAATTTCTTAGGACAATCTTGAGCCAGATGATCCATCTTGCCACAACTGTTACAAACATCAATTTCCTTTAAACATAGTCCTATCGGGTGTTTGACTTGGAAAAAATCACAAGGAAATCCTTTTCGTTTTGACTCATTTGTTTCCTTGACCGGATTCGACATTACTTAGGAGCGAGAGTACTTTTCAGGGAGAATACTTATTTCGAACTCTTGAAACAAAGGTGGTTTTTTGTCTTGTTGTTGCTTGGGTTGTCTATATATATATAATGCAAGTTTGTGTTTTTCCCACCTTCCTAAGAACCAATCAAAATACTCTTGAGACTTTGCAAAGTTTATCCTTCAACCTCTTCATATCTACGTGACACCTTGCACTAATAGTGTTATATTACTTGTGTGTCCAACACATAGGATGAGTCATCAAATCATATTTTATGTCGTCCTTCTCATTGTTTCTATTCAAATTTTGGTACTCGTATCGATACACTCCAACCCGTTTCGGTACGGCTAAACACAAATCCAAAATTCAATTAAAAGCTGTTAAATCGTTCCGATACTCTCATACTTGTTTCGGTACAATTTTATGGGTCGTTTCGATACGTATCCTTTCCCGTATCGATACGACCGGCCCAAAGTTTATTCTTTTTATTTTATAAATAGGTCCCTAACTAGGCTTACTTAAACAAGATTTCTTATCAACATGCCTAGGCATAAAGATTAAAATTCTTACCCGAAATAGTGTCGAGATCATCTTTCGAGCCCTTTCCCTGAATGTGAAACATCCGTGCAGAGGATTTTGATTAGACTCTACTTGTTATTTTGACGTTCCCGATCCTCCCAGCTTTCCGAAGGATCCTTGATTTGCCCCCTTGCCTCAGGAAGGGTTGGTTGTCACAGAAACGAGCTTGTTAGGATTCTCTGGACAATCTCAAATGAGATGACCCATCTTTCAGTAGAAGAAACATGCTCCGGTTTTCTTATGACATTGACCTTCATGTCGTCGTTGACAGAAATTACACTTAGAAACTCTCATGTCTTGCTTCAAACCAACATTACTTTTAAAAGATCGACGTCTAATGGAAAAAAGGTTCAAACTAAGAAGGTTGCGAGTAACTATTTTGTTCTGAGCTGCAATACCTTCCTTTCTTAGAAAATCCTGAGAAACGAGTTTCATTTCGATTTCTCTTTTCTGACTTGTTAGATCCACTGACCCTCTGAGCTTTTTGTGCTCCCTCCATAGCCTTAACTCAGTTTACGAGATCTTGGAAATTGGTAATACATAATGCTGTGAACACGGGACGTCATTCATCATTCAGTTCAGCGATGAACATCCGACATTTTTCTTCCTCTTTCTTAATAAAGTTAGCACCATATCTGCAATACTTGCAAAAATCGTGGATACAATGTTCAATCGACCGTCCTCCTTGCTTAAGATGAAGGAAGATGTTTCGCCTTTCGGCAAGATAGAATCCACTTATGTACTTATTACGAAATTCTTTCAAGAAGAATTCCAAACTCACGGTTTCCTCGGAGACGGTAAGGACGGTAGTCTCCCACCACTGTAAGGCTTCATCAGCAAGCAACGCAAGAGCGCATTCAAGCTTATGTTCATCCAAACATCTTAATTACTTATCCAAAATCCTTAAAGTATTGTCTAACCAATACTCGGCTATTTCGGGATCATCTTCATCCCGACCAGTAAAGGTGTAAGCTCGGTATTGCGATAACTTATCGATTGGAGCTCGAAGAGGTTGCGCAACAGGTAGCGTAGGTTGCATGACTTGACTGGCCTTTATCACATTCATAAATTGCTGAAACATATCAGCCATATTCTGATAACATTCTGCCTGAGCTATAGGAGCTTCATGCTCTACACCTCGAACAGGAGGGTTTTGAGGATTCAGAGGATTTCCTCCTTGCACCTCCTCGCCATGAGTCGACGAGTTAGCAGCAGACTAATTATTATAAGCTTTATTAGTTCAAGATACATGTATTTTAAAAAGAGATCAGATCAGTTCACAAGTCACAATACTTAACAGATTAACTCCTAGGTGGCAAAGTAACTTAACACACAATACAAACATACTTAAGTTTAGTCCAGAACCGACTAAACTCTAGCTCTGATACCACTAATGTAACACCCCCCTTCCCGGCCTGGTAGAGAACCGAGTCGGAGAGCATTACCAAAAACAATGTGATAAAATCTTTTAACTTCATACATAAAAACTCTTCCCAAAACTTAACTCTTGCATTTACAATTTAAGCCTTCAACAATATTTTATTCTAACAGGACGTTACTGAATTTACGTATTAATCCATTTTATTCCTATTAAAGCCTTAGGAAGATCAACCCGTATCGAAACGCTCTGAGCCGTTTCGGTACGGCTTGACTTAGGTCAACTGATTGATTGTCCCTCTATAACCGTATCGATACGGCTTGACCCGTATCGGTACGGGTTGACTAACCTTGACTCGTCTTTGACCTGTTTCGAAACCCGTATCGAAACAGAGGCCTCCAGTAGCCAAATTGTTCCAAAACAGTTTTATTCCGTTTCGGTACACTCTGCCTCCCATGCTCAAATTACACCTGCCCGTATCGAAACGCCATAACCTATTCCGATACGGGTAGGCCTGTAATGATAGAATTTGACTAATTTTTATTCGTTTTGACTACATAAACATGGTTCAAAAGCATTGAAACTTTACCCACAACCTTTTAGGGTATAAACTACTGACATTCCAAGTTTTAAAGCCATTCAAATCTGTTTACGAGGTTTTACCATTTTAGCATAAAACATGAACTATAGGTCATGACATATTACACGAAAAGCATTATCCAACCATTTACTTCATAAACACTTAGACATAACATAGACATACAAAAATTGACATATCAAATTTATACATACACCTTGCCACCATACTAGGAGTTCGAAGGATAAAACACCTTACTTGGACTTGGTTGTGACTTGTGCAATGTACCAACTTCTCCGATCTCGATCCCGATACTTGTTTATCCTGAAATGGATGCATGAAATGCATTATGCATACTTTGCCTAGTGAGGAAGTCATGTAATATAAATATACATATCATGACTTATAACATGCTTTCTAAGAATCATAACATTAATCATACAATATCATGGCATATTTCATATTTATAACAAGGCATATAGCAATATCATGGTTCATGGAAATCATTATCTTGAGTTCATAATTTCCTTGGATCGATTCATGGTATATGGATACACGAATTCCACCTCCTAGCCAAAACGCATAAATGGTCATCCCGCCGACATCGCCAAAGACCAAATACAATACATCCCTCCGCCTCGCCAAAACATATAGGTCGTAGCCCTAGGACCGTAGTCCACCCGTACACTAAGTCATGAATTCTATGACATGCCTATTGTATCCAATACTTCGAATCCAAGGTTCATATTTCATAATTCGTAAAAATAACAATTTCAATTATGCATATCTTACTTATCACATGTAAATGCTTGCAATGAATTTCATAATTAACATGCTTAAAAATCATGGAATCAACGAAATGCTTACCATACACTTACCAACATATGATCAATGATGAAAACCTCTAACTCAAAGGTTAATATTGGCATTTATAACAACAAATTCGAGTAGGCCCTTGCCAAACTCGAGACGCTACTACACTCACCTCGATATTATGGTTCTCGAATAACGACGCCTTTTCCCTTGGTTGGCGGTTGTTCTTTCACAACTTTTTGAACACGACGTCGGCAGAGATTTGATATTACTATATCGTAAATATCATACCACCAATCTAACACTGAATCGTCTAATTATTGTTTCTTCACTGACTCCTTATTTTCTTCCTCATTTGCGCATAATCTTCCCCTATTTTTAGCCAAAATTGACCGACCATTATAGATTTTTCATGCTCCACGTTGCTTGGAGCCATGGCATAATTTGGGATTAATTCCCCTATTTATACTAACAGCCGGCTCCCCCTTTAATTTCCAATCTCCACATAAGTTGGAGTTGTGGCATCTTTATGAGGCATAGCCCCTTTGTTTTGGCCACGTGGGGCAATTAATACCACCATTTCTTGCTTGCTTGCCACGTTGTGGCAATTTGCCACCAATTGATTTCCCATGTTCAACGTATGGGAGTTTGTGGCACAATTTGGGATATGAATCCCTTGGCTTAAGCCACGTGTGGCTTTGGTGGCCACCTTATTTACTTGGAAAATGCCACGGAAGTGGCAATTGTGCCACATTGAATTTCATTCGGCCGAATGGCCTTGTACGTGAAATTGTTTATGGAAATTCCTTCACTTTGAAGGAATTACCCATGGTAATTCTTTTTAATAACAATAATAATAAACCAATACAAATACCTACTATTTTGATTTAAAAACAAGTTCAAACTAACTTATAATCGAAACAAAAATATTCGATTGCTAGAACTTGACCCCGAATTTATAAATAAACCTGAATATTCTAATAAGATTGAATAACTTATTTAATCAATACAAAATATTCGGTCATCGGAACCTAATTCCGACTAGACCGTTTTTGGGGTGTTACAACTCTCCCCCCCTTAGAAAAGAATTCGTCCTCGAATTCTTACCTGTAGCTTCGGATTGTTCATCCGTGCACTCTTCGGGGTCTGAATCTTCTGGAGATGAAGAATTCGTCTTTCTTAATCCCTCTGGCCACGTTCGCTTTGTACTTACACGTCGATGCTTCTTGGAAAATTTCTTAAGAAAATCTTGAGCCAGATGATCCATCTTGCCACAACTGTTACAAACATCAATTTCCTTTGAACAATGTCCTATCGGGTGTTTGACTTGAAAAAATCACAAGGAAATCCTTTTCGTTTTGACTCATTTGTTTCCTTGACCGGATACGACATTACTTAGGAGCGAGGGTACTTTTCAGGGAGAATACTTATTTCGAACTCTTAAAACAAAGGTGGTTTTTTTGTCTTGCTGTTGTTGGGGTTGTCTATATATATATATAATGCAAGTTTGTCTTTTTCCCACCTTCCTAAGAACCAATCAAAATACTCTTGAGACTTTGCAAAGTTTATCTTTCCACCTCTTCATATCTACGTGACACCTTGCAAATTTCCTAATAGTGTTATATTACTTGTGTGTCCAACACATAGGATGAGTCATCAAATAATATTTTATGTCATCCTTCCCATTATTTCTATTCAAATTTTGGTACCCGTATCGATACACTCCAACCCGTATCGGTACGGCTAAACACAAATCCAAAATTCAATTAAAAGCTGTTAAACTATTCCGATACTCTCATACTTGTTTCGGTACAATTTTATGGGTCGTTTCAATACGTATCCTTTCCCGTATCGATACGCCCAGCCCAAAGTTCATTCCTTTTATTCTATAGATAGGTCCCTAACTAGGCTTACTTAAACAGGATTTCTTATCAACATGCCTAGGCATAAAGATTAAAATTCTTACCCGAAATAGTGTCGAGATCATCTTCTGAGCCCTTTCCCTGAATGTGAAACATCCATGCAGAGGCTTTTGATTCGAGTCTACTTGTTATTTTGACATTCCCGATCCTCCCAGCTTTCCGAAGGATCCTTGATTTGCCCCTTTGCCTCAGGAAGGGTTGGTTGTCACAGAAACGAGCTTGCTAGGATTCTCTAGACAATCTCAAATGAGATGACCCATCTTTCTGCAGAAGAAACATGCACCGGTTTTCTTACGACAATGACCTTCATGTCGTCGTTGACATAAATTACACTTAGAAACTCTCATGTCTTACTTCGAACCAACATTACTTTCAAAAAGAGCGACATCTAATGGAAAACAAGGTTCAAACCGAGAAGGTTGCGAGTAACTATTTTGTTCTGAGCTGCAATACCTTCCTTTCTTAGAAAATCTTGAGAAACGAGTTTCATTTCGATTTCTCTTTTCTGACTTGTTAGATCCACTGACCCTCTGAGCTTTTTGTGCTCCCTCCATAGCTTTAACTCAGTTTACGAGATATTGGAAATTGGTAATACATAATGTTGTGAACACGGGACGTCATTCATCATTGAGTCCAGCGATGAACATCCGACATTTTTCTTCCTCTTTCTTAATAAAGTTAGCACCATATTTGCAAAAATCGTGGATATAATGTTCAATCGACCGTCCTCCTTGCTTAAGATGAAGGAAGATGTTTCGCCTTTCGGCAAGGTAGAATCCACTTATGTACTTATTACGAAACTCTTTCAAGAAGAATTCCAAACTCACGGTTTCCTCGGAGACGGTAAGGACGGTAGTCTCCCACCACTATAAGGCTTCATCAGCAAGCAACGCAAGAGCGCATTCAAGCTTATGTTCATCCAAACATCTTAATTGCTTATCCAAAATCCTTAAAGTATTGTCTAACCAATACTCAGCTAATTTGGGATCATCTTCATCCCGACCAGTAAAGGTGTAAGCCCGGTATTGCGATAACTTATCGATTGGGGCTCGAAGAGGTTACGCAACAGGTAGCGTAGGTTGCATGACTTGACTGGCCTTTATCACATTCATAAATTGCTGAAACATATCAGCCATATTTTGATAACATTCTGCCTGAGCTGTAGGAGCTTCAGGCTCTACACCTCGAACAAGAGGGTTTTGAGGATTCAGAGGATTTCCTCCTTGCACCTCCTCGCCATGAGTCGAGGACTTAGTAGCAGACTAATTATTACAAGCTTCATTAGTTCAAGACACATGTATATTAAAAAGAGATCGGATCAGTTCACAAGTCACAATACTTAACAGATTAACTCCTAGGTGGCAAAGTAACTTAACACACAATACAAACATACTTAAGTTTAGTCCAGAACCGACTAAACTCTAGCTCTGATACCACTAATGTAACACCCCCCTTCACGGCCTGGTAGAGAACCGAGTCGGAGAGCATTACCGAAAACAATGTGGTAAAATCTTTTAACTTCAAACATAAAAAATTGAATGACTTTAAAACTTGGCATGTCAGTAGTTTATACCCTAAAAGGTTGTGGGTAAATTTTCAATGCTTTTGAACCATGTTTATGTAGTGAAAACGAATAAAAATTAGGCAAATTCTGTCATTATAGGCCTACCCTTATCGGAATAGGTTATGGCGTTTCGATACGGGTAGGTGTAATTTGGGCTTGGGAGGCAGAGTGTACCGAAACAGAATAAAACTGTTTCGGAACAATTTGGCTACTGGAGGCCTCCGTTTCGATACGGGTTTCGAAACGGGTCAAAGACGAGTCAAGGTTTGTCAACCCGTACCGATACGGGTCAAGCCGTATCGATAAGGTTATAAAGGAACAGTCAATCAATTGACCTTAGTCAAGCCGTACCGAAACGGCTCAGAGCGTTTCGATACGGGTTGACAATTTTATGTTCAAGGCCATTCAGCCGAATGAAATTCAATGTGGCACAATTGCCACTTGCGTGGCATTTTCCTAGTAAATAAGGTGGCCACCAAAGCCACACGTGGCTTAAGCCAAGGGATTCGTATCCCAAATTGTGCCACAAACTCCCATACGTGGAATATGGGAAATCAATTGGTGGCAAATTGTCTCAACGTGGCAAGCAAGCAAGAAATGGTGGCATTAATTGCCCCACGTGGCCAAAACAAAGTGGCTATGCCCCATAAAGATGCCACGGCTCCAACTTATGTGGAGATTGGAAATCAAAGGGGGGAGCCGGCTGTTAGTATAAATAAGGGAATTAATCCCAAATTATGACATGGCTCCAAGCAACGTGGAGCATGAAAAATCTATAATGGTCGGTCAATTTTGGCTATAAATAGGGGAAGATTATGCGCAAATGGGGAAGAAAATAAGGAGTCAGTGAAGAAACAATAATTAGACAGTTCAGTGTTATATTAGTGGTCCAATATTTACGATATAGTAATATCGAATCTCTACCGACGTCAGGTTCAAAAAGTTGTGAAAGAACAATTGCCAACCAAGGGAAAGGCGTCGTTATTCGAGAACCGTAATATCGAGGTAAGTGTAGTAGCGTCTCGAGTTTGGCAAGGGCCTACTCGAATTTGTTGTTATAAATGTCAATACTAACCTTTGAGTTAGAGGCTTTCATCATTGATCATATGTTGGTAAGTGTATGGTAAGCATTTCGTTGATTCCATGATTTTTAAGCATGTTAATTATGAAATTCATTGCAAGCATTTACTTGTGATAAGTATGATATGCATAATTGAAATTGTTATTTTTACGAATTATGAAATATGAACCTTGGATTCGAAGTATTGGATACAATTGGCATGCCATAGAATTCATGAGCTTAGTGTACGGGTGGACTACGGTCCTAGGTCTACGGCCTATATGATTTGGCGAGGCGAAGGGATGTATTGTATTTAGTCTTTGGCGATGTCGGCGGGATGACCATTTATGTGTTTTGGCGAGGAGGTGGAATTCCTGTATCCATATACCGTGAATCGATCCAAGGAAATTATGAACTCAAGATAATGATTGCCATGAACCATGATATTGTTATATGCCTTGTTATGAATATGAAATATGCCATGATATTGCATGATTAATGTTATGATTCTTAGAAAGCATGTTATAAGTCATGATATGTATATTTATAGTTATGTGACTTCCTCACTAGGCAAAGTATGCCTAATGCATTTCATGCATCCATTTCAGGATAAACAAGTATCGGGATCGAGATCGGAGAAGTTGGTATGTTGCACAAGTCACAACCAAGCCAAAGTAAGGTCTTTTATCTTTCGAACTCCTAGTATGGTGGCAAGGTCTATATATAAATTTGATATATCTTCACTTTGATGGAATTACCCACGTTAATTCTTTTTAATAACAATAATAATAATAATAATAAACCAATACGAATACCTACTATTTTGATTTAAAAACAAGATCAAACAAACTTATAATCGAAACAAAAATATTCGATTGCTAGAACTTGAACCCGAATTTATAAATTGACCCGAATATTCTAATAAGATTGAATAACTTATTTAATCGATACAAAATATTCGATCATCGGAACCTAATTCTGACTAGACCGGTTTTTGGGGTGTTACAGTGACAGTCTTCTAAATGGCTGCTGGGGCAGTGGCCAAATTTGATGTCATGGCAGTCCAACCTGATGCAGGGTTGGTCAAGGATAACTTCAGTGATAGCCTTGCATTCTTCTTCTGCATCAGCGTGCTTTATTTCTTGGAGAACGTTCAACTTGATCTCTTGATCGTTTACTCTCATAGTGTGTTCTCCCTTTTCTACATCAATCATTGATCTTCCTGTCGCTAAGAAGGGTCCCCCCATGATGATTGGTGCATTCTCATCTGCTTCACAATCTAAAACAAAAAAGTCAGCAGGAAAAATAAATTTATCCACTCTTACCAGAATATCTTCTATCTTCCCTTCTAGATGTACGTAAGAGCGGTCTACCAGCTGCAGTACGACTGTTGTGGGCTGTGCTTTTCAAATACCTAACTTTTGAAACACCGATTTGGGCATTAAATTTATACTAGCACCAAGATCACAAAGTGCCTTACCCACAAATTTGTCACCGATTATGCATGGTATTATGAAGCTCCCAGGATCCTTCTTTTTCTGGGGTGGATGCTTGTGTAGAATAGTCATGCATCCCTCTGTCATTTTAACCGTTTCAAATTCCCCAAGTCTGGATTTGTTCGACATGGCATCCTTGAGAAATTTGGCATAACCAGGCATCTCCTTGATAGCATCTAACAGCGGAATATTGATATGAACCTGCTTAAAAATATCATAGATCTTCTTAAGCTGGGATTCATGTTTCAATTTCTGTAATCGCTAAGGGAAAGGAGGTGGAGGACGATAATCTGCAATGCGTCCTTCCCACTGCATTTAGATTTGATGAGGCTTAGGTTCTTCATCCTTCTCCTCTGTCCCTTCTGCTGTCGTGACAAGTTCATCGGTAGCAGGTTGTTTGTCGTCTGCCAGGGCAGCGTTCTCGGCAGTCGATTCTAGGGCTGGTTCCTTAACTGGTTCAGCTTCCTTCTCCGGCCCTGGTAATTTCTTCCTTATTCTAGTTTACCAGTAGAGTTCTAGACAGTATAAAAGTCACAAAGGGTGTTTAAGAATCAGAACTATAGTAAGGCTCTAAACTGCTCCTAAAGCTTATCCTAAAGGCACTGCCACGACAAAGGTTGTCACGGCATGTAAGTGAAGTTCAAAGACTTAAGCCAAATTTTCATTTTTTTAAGCAAAAATAAACTCAATAATAGACATAATTTCTAAACTTAAAGACACTTCATTAATGGAGGGATGCCACCCCAAACTCAAGGGTTGCATTGCCCTCAATGCAAAATGACGGAATGACAAAGAAAAATAAATAAAAACAACATCAAAAATATAAAAAATAGTAGACAACAAATATAAGAAAAGAAACTTAAAATTTAAGCGTTGTCGTCGCTGCTGCTGCTACTGATCCGAATCTACCGGCGGGCAGTGACTTTCCTTGTCGGTGCCGGTAGATGGCTGGGAGAGGCAGAGGTGTTCTTGTTTTTGGCTTCCCTCGGAGGCTGGATGCAGGTAGGTGAGATATGGGGTGGTTTCTCCAACACCTGAACCTCCTCGGAGGAGCTGCTACTGCTGCTACCGCTGCTGCTACTGCTGCTGCCGCTGTCAGATTTTCCTTGGTCGGATGGTCCGACTCTGGTGTTTGGTTTCTGCCGTTTCACCGGGGTGAATTCCTTGGATAGGTTCCTCTTGACCGAGGGCTCGTCATCGGATTCCCCCCAAATAGAGGAGGAGGAGAAGCCAGCTATATACCTGTCGAGGTCGGACATGAGCTCTTTTCTCTTTTCTCCCCTGGCAGATGTTATGGCAGTGTGGCTGTCGCCTGCAGCTATTGTGGCCGGGGTCGGGGTGGTGGCGGTAGATGGTGTTCTTGGTGTGGCAGCAGGGGTTGGGGTATGGCCAGGTGTGGGGGCAGCAAAATAATGGCCGTGAAAGGCAGGAAATAGTACATCAGGAAAATTAAGAGTGGTTTTAAGGAAATGTACCGTTGCTGTTGTGAAGTCTCGAATGAAGCTCATCAGGCCCAGCTGTCGTTCCTCCATTTTCTGCAGGGCAGCAAGGATTTGTGTTGAGGAGTCTGCTGGGAGAGCTACTGCAGTGGGCTGCCTTTGTTCTGTGGCGTCAGGCTCTGTCTGGGTGGGCTCTGTCGGCTCACCTGCCGCGGCAGTGGGGTCGAAGGACTACAGAGGCGTGGCAGCTTTCAGCTCCATCATGCTGAAGATGTTCCTTTCCGTCCATCCTTTTCCTCAGACTCTCAAATCCTCGGTAGCTTCAAGTACGTTGTGGCCACGACAGAAGGCTGTTATGAGGTAAGGAAAGACGAGTGGTCCCGATGGTCGGTAAGCGCAATCCAAAATTCCCTCCCGAGCATATCTACCAACGTTAATAGGCATCTCGTTTAAAATTGAATGGATGAGAGCTAACCTTGGTTGGTCTACCGTGCTGTTGTGCGAAGAGGGCATAATCCTCTTTTTAACAAATGCGTTCCATGGCTTGGCTTCGGGGGGTAAGTTGAACTCGTTTCGCCGTCCTTGAATGTTTAGGATCGGTATTCCATTCGGTGCCTTCATCGGTGAGTTCTGCCATGACATCATCATAATCTGTCGGCTCCAAGCTCTCCACAAATCTCTGGTGGCCCTCTTCCCTTCTGCCAACATAGAACCCATAAAGGGTGTTGATGTATTCTGGCTCAAAGGGTACTTCCTTTCCACGAACCGTCACTGCTGTCGCCTCCCTGCTGTCGATGGTAGCATAAAATTCTCGGACTAAGGTGACGTTCATTTCTTCCGGCTGCTCGGCAAACATCTGCCACTGTAGAGCTATGATCTTGCGGGCTATGAATAGTTTTAGCCCAAGATTCTCCATTCTGGTGCTGTAGATGAAGCCCTTTTCTTCCCACGTGTCTCTGCCTTGGAAGGAGCTGGGAGTGGCTGCTGCTGGGGCAGATCCTGAGGCAGCACTGCGTCAGGTGTTTCTAGTACTCATATTGCAAGGAACTGTAGAAAAAGATGAAAGCAAATGAAATTCTAGAGAGGAAACAATGAGATATAGTAATAGTGAGTGAAAAATGAATAGTAAAATTGGGTTTCTATAGATGAGGAGTTTGCTGCCCGTTGGAGCTGTAACGACAGGCGCGAATAACAGGGCCAGCTGTTACGCGGTTTCTGACGCGTCTGTCACGCGTTTTCGTGTCTGTTGCGCTTATGTTACGTGTTTGCGTGTCTGTCGCGGCAACGTGTTGACAGGCTGGATTTTCCGCGTCTGTCACAGCAACTGTAACGACAGGCTCTTATTTTGGGCTTTTTGGGCTGATGGAAAGATGGTGTGCTGAATTCACTTCTCCTCTTCTCATTGTCTCATTTATTTCCATAAAATAGTAAAAATAAATACTTAGTTCCTAAAAATAATTCTAATTACCTAATAAATATATATGAATAATAAATAATTAATAAAATTAAATTAGGTTAAATTAGGGATGCCAGGAGGGGCATCTCCTAAAGTAACCACTTCCTGCATTATTAGGGCTTCAGTCCCCTGATAATGCTTTAGTCTTTGTCCGTTGACTTTAAATTGGTGCCCGTCTTTTAAAGATTTGATCGTGATGGCACCATGAGGAAAAACTTGCACCACTTGGAATGGGTCGGACCACCTAGATTTCAACTTCCCTGGGAAGAGTTTCAACCTAGAGTTGAACAACAACACAAACTGCCCTGGGCAGAACTGTCGTGGCAGCAGCTTCTTGTCATGCCACTTCTTCGTCTTGTCTTTGTAAATCCTTGCGTTGTCATAGGCCATTGCTCGAATTTCTTCTATCTCATTAAAATCAAGTAGCCTTTTCTGTCATGTCTTTTCCAGGTCCATATTCACTGACTTGATGGCCCAGTATGCTCTGTGCTCAATCTCAACAGGTAGATGGCATGTTTTTCCATAAATCATCCGGTAGGGTGACATTCCCATTGGAGTTTTAAATGTTGTTCTGTAGGCCCATAGTGCATCATTGAGGTGTAGAGACCAGTCCTTCCGAGTTGGCTTAACCATCTTCTCAAGAATGTTCTTTACCTCTCTTTTGGATATTTCAGCCTGTCCATTGGTCAGAGGGTGGTACGTTGTTGCGATCTGATGTTTAACACCATATTTCTTTAAGGCAACAACTATAACCCTATTATCAAAATATCTCCCTTCATCACCGATGATCGCCTTGGGAATGCCAAATCTGGAAAATATGTTCATGTGCAAAACCCTCTGAACAATCTTGGCATCGTTTTTCTGCGTAGCGATCGCTTCAACCCATTTGGACATGTAGTCCACTGCCAGGAGGATATAAAGTTTCCCACATGATGCTGGGAAAGGTCCCATGAAATCAATCCCCCAACGTCGAAGATCTCGACTTCCAAAATGTTTTGCAGCGGCATCTCATGTCTTCTTGAGATATTTCCAGTCCGTTGACATTTATCACAGCTTTTGTAGAATGCCTGGGCATCCTTGAACAGTGGTAGCCAATAAAATCCAGACTGAAAAACCTTGGCAGCAGTTTTGTTACCACCTAAGTGTCCTCCATATTGTGAAGCATGGCAGTGATGAAGTACAGATTCTTGCCCATCCTGTGGTACACATCTCCTAATGATCTGATCTGCACACATTTTGAAAAGAAGAGGTTCGTCCCAATAATAATGTTTAACATCATTTTGGAACATCTTCCTAGCTTGATAGTTAAGATTAGGAGGAATTATTCCACTAACTAAATAATTAACGAAATCAGCATACCAGGGGAGTTCAGAAAACTTACCTGCCGTTGAGGCTGTCGCGGCAGTGCTTATGGCAACGAACATCTTCTCGTCAGGGAAAGTCTCCAGTATGTGTGTCTCGTCTGTTGGGAGACTCTTTCCCTTCTCTAATCTTGACAAGTGATCTGCGACTTGGTTCTCTGTCCCATTTTTATCCTTGATCTCAAGGTTGAATTCTTGCAGTAGCAGAATCCAACGTATCAGTCTAGGCTTCGCATCCTTTTTGGCAAACAGATACTTTAGTGCAGAGTGGTCTGTGTGGACTATGACCTTCGTTCCAAGTATATATGAACGAAACTTGTCAATCGAGAACACCACAGCTAATAGTTCCTTCTCCGTTGTGGTGTAGTTTACTTGGGCGTCGTTCAATGTTTTGTTGGCATAGTATATAACATGAAGGAGCTTGTCCTTCCTCTGCCCAAGTGCTGCCCCAACAGCATAGTCACTAGAATCACACATGATCTCAAATGGTAGTTTCCAATCTGGTGGCTGTACTATCGGGGCTGTTACCAGCTTTTCTCTCAGAATTCTGAATGCCTCAGTACATTCAGAGTTGAAGTCGAAGGGACGATTCTGCTCTAAAAGATGGTATAACGACTTGGTGATCTTCGAAAATTTGGCTATAAACCTTCGATATAAACTAGCATGCCCTAAAAAAACTTCGAATTCCCTTGACTGTGGTGGGTGGTGGCAACTTTTCAATTACCTCAATTTTTGCCTTGTCGACCTCTATGCCGCGGCAGCTTACTTTGTGGCCTAGGACTATCCCTTCATCCACCATGAAGTGACATTTCTCCCAGTTTAATACTATGTTCGCCTTCTCACATCTCTTGAGCACTTTCTATAGGTTGCCTAGGCAACTTTCGAAATTGTCTCCAAAGACAGAGAAATCGTCCATGAATATCTCCAGGAAGTCCTCCACTATGTCGGAGAATATTACCATCATACACCTCTGAAAAGTTGTTGGTGCGTTGCAAAGTCCAAATGGCATCCTCCTAAAAGCGTAAGTACCGTACGGGCAAGTGAAGGTCATTTTCTCTTGATCCTCCGGTGCGATGGCTATTTGGTTGTAACCTGAGTAACCATCAAGAAAACAATAGTAAGGCTTTCCCGCTAATCTATCAAGCATTTGATCAAAAAAAGGTAGGGGAAAATGGTCCTTCCAGGTAGCTTTGTTAAGCTTCCGGTAGTCCATACAAACCCTCCAACCGGTCACTGTCCTGGTTGGGATTAACTCGTTTTCTTCGTTGGTCACCACGGTTATTCCTCCTTTCTTAGGAACGCACTGCACCGGGCTCACCCACTTACTATCCGAGATGGCATAAATTATCCCAACATCTAGCCATGTGATAATTTCTTTTCGGAACACTTCTCGCATATCATCATTCAAACGTCTCCGGGCATTAATGGCCGGCTTGTGATCATCTTCTAAGAGGATTTTATGCATGCATAGTGTCGGGCTGATGCCTTGGATATCACCTATCGTCCATCCAATAACATTTTTGTGCTGCTGCAGCATCCGTATCAGCTGATGTTCCTGTTCCTGCATTAGCTTGGAAGAGATTATTAGGGGCAACATATCATTTAATCCAAGAAAAACATATTTAAGCTGCCCTGGCAGGGGCTTAAGATCTAGAATAGATGGGTCTATAGTTGATGGCTTTTGGACAATATGTTCATTCGAGGTATAATTGAAGGGCTCGAATAACTTACCTAGACGTTTGCCTATCCAATTTACCTCCTCATGATCTTCAGTATCAGATATGTCAGAGTCTGAGGAGCTGCTGCCGCCGTCCCTGCCGTGACAGTCTTCTAAATGGCTGCTGGGGCAGTGGCCAAATTTGATGTCATGGCAGTCCGACCTGATGCAGGGTTGGTCAAGGATAACTTTAGTGATAGCCTTGCATTCTTCTTCTGCATCAACGTGCTTTATTGCTTGGAGAAAGTTCAACTTGATCTCTTGATCGTTTACTCTCATAGTGAGTTCTCCCTTTTCTACATCAATCAATGATCTTCCTGTCGCTAAGAAGGGTCCCCCCATGATGATTGGTGCATTCTCATCTGCTTCAAAATCTAAAACAAGAAAGTCAGCAAGAAAAATAAATTTATCCACTCTTACCAGAATATCTTCTATCTTCCCTTCTGGATGTACGTAAGAGCGGTCTGTCAGCTACAGTACGACTGTTGTGGGTCGTGCTTTTCCAATACCTAACTTCTGAAACACAAATTTGGGCATTAAATTTATACTAGCACCAAGATCACAAAGTGCCTTACCCACAAATTTGTCTACGATTATGCACGGTATTATGAAGCTTACAGGATCCTTATTTTTCTAGGGTGGATGCTTGTGTAGAATAGTCATGCATCCCTCTGTCATTTTAACCGTCTCAAATTCCCCAAGTCTGGATTTCTTCAACATGGCATCCTTGAGAAATTTGGCATAACCAGGCATCTCTTTGATAGCATCTAACAGCGGAATATTGATGTGAACTTGCTTAAAAATATCATAGATCTTCTTAAGCTAGGATTCCTGTTTCAATTTCTGTAACCGCTGAGGGAAAGGAGGTGGATGACGATAATCTGCAATGCGTCCTTCCCACTGCATTCGAATCTGAGGAGGCTTAGGTTCTTCATCCTTCTTCTCTTTCCCTTATGTTGTCGTGACAAGTTCATCGGTAGCAGGTTGTTTGTCGTCTGCCGGGGCAACATTCTCGGTAGTCGATTCTAGGGCTGGTTCAGCATCCTTCTCCGGCCCTGGTAATTTCTTCCCACTCCTAGTTGTGATGGCTTTGCACTGCTCATGTGTGGGTTGTCTTGTGTTTTCAGTATCGCTATGGAATCCTCCATTCTGCCTCGGTTTAATATGCTGGGAAACCTGACCCATTTGTGTCTCCAGTGATTTCAGAGTAGCTTCATGGTTAGTCATCCGCATCTCTGTTTTATCCATGAATGACTCAGTTTTCTTGACGAAGTGATTCATGTTTTCAATGTAAGTTCCTGTTTGAGACATAAACGTAGCCAAGGTCTGCTCCAGTATACTAGTCGTGGCAGTTGGTGGCTGTTGTGGCTGCTGTTCCGGTTGCTGCCGAGTCAGTAATCTAGGTCCCCCCTAATTTTGAGTGTTCTGTGCTTGAGGATTTAGGGCATTATTAGGGTTGCTCCAAGAGAATTTGGGATCCTTTCTCCAGTTGGGATTGTAGCTGTTGGAATTGTAGTTTTGTTTGTTGTAGTTCACAACATACACCCCTTCCTCTAACTGTAGCGGGCAATCTTCCGAACTGTGATTCCCATCGCAAGTTTCACATACCTCTTCAGCAGAGTAGACAGGTTTTGAATCTTTCTTCAAGAGCTTTCCCATTGCCTTTGTGAGATATGCCACCTGTGTTTTTAGGGAACTGTCGGCCTCATAATCTTTCACAACTAGTACTCGTTTACCCCCTCTTCTTGTTGTAGGAAACTGTTCCTCGTTCTTTGCCAGGTTTTTCAATACTACATTGCTTCATCTGGATCTTTGTCCAACAACAATCCATTTGCTGCTGAATCAATTCTCATATGAGTCTGTAAGTTGGCAGCATTATAAAACTTAATTACCTAGTTCCAAACGGGGAATCCATGCATCGGGCAGTTCCTCAGTAGAGTGGTAAATCTGTCCCATGCCTCGTGCATTGGCTCGTCATCTTCCTGTTGAAAAGTAGCAATTTTTTTACGTAATCGCTCAGATAAATGTGAAGGATTAAAACGATACAAAAATTCACGAGTTAAATCTGCCCAAGTTCGTATTGAACCCGGCGTTAGTTTATTCCACCAAGTTTTCGCCCTTTTCCTCAATGAATGAGGAAATAACCGAAGCCTCAATATATCTGAATTTACTCCTGGTAGTCTAAACGAACCACAAATTTCCTGGAACGTTTTCAGATGCTCCCTAGCATCCTCTGTAGCAGCACCACTAAATTGGCCAGCGTTATTAATCAAGTTGAACATGACAGGTTTCAGCTCGAAATTTTCAGCTTCTACGTCTGGCAGGGTGGTCTCTAGTTCCAAATGATCGTTGATCATATAGTCTCGGCATGACCGGCGTGCGGCAGCGGCAGGAGGATCAGCAGGTTGTCCGTTTCCTCCATCTCCGACAAGATCTTCAGAACCTCGGAGATCCCCATGGTTGTTACTCCTTTCTTCGCGTCTTTCATTCACCATTGTTTCTAATTGTTCCTCCGGGTATTCGTTTCTTTCTAAAAGGAGGCGGACTCGTTTCCTGAGATTGCACGTTCGTTCGATTTCAGGATCTAATTGATGCTCAGGTTCTTTTCCTCGTTGAGATCTGCGCATAAGCAAACAAAAGACCTTGCGAAAAGCATAGGGTGAACAATCCAAGTAAAAACAGAAAAATAAAAGAAGTGCAGTAAAAGGTAGGGTAAAGATATGTTGCCAGTCCCCGGCAACGGCGCCAAAAACTTGTTGCGTGTAAAAGTGTCTATCACAATGTAGTGCAAGTGTACATGACGCAAGTAGTAAAGTGATACGTAAGTATCGGGTATCGTCTCCACAGGGATAAGGCTAATAGCTTTAACCTTAGATTGCTGCACAAGAGGGAAGAGAAATAAATTAATTGTTTGTCACGAAATAATAAAGAGGATTGAAAATAAATGATGAAAATATTCAGAGTAAAGAATGGGCCGGTATTGATCTGCTCCGTAGTGCAGGTGTTTGCAATGTCTAAGACTTCTCTGTTTTGTCATAGTACATGTCGCGGCAGCACCTGCTGCGGCAGGGGTCTGTTGTTTGTCGCGGCAGCGAACACACAACTCAGCACTTCAAGCTTGGCAAGAATCCCTGCTATGCCTTGGCCTATCCCAAGGTCAAAGTCTGTCGATGAACACGTCTTTGATGATACCTCTCGGCGTGAATCAAAGGATGAACACCGAAGTTGTTGAATTCTTCCTTAGCCACTTAACCTCGTCCTATCCCTAGGTCCGAGATAGTTCAACCATAAACTGGAGAACGCATACTTATTCCTTCTGTATACTTAACTCTCCCGATATTAAATAAATATGTAATCTCACAATGCTCTCCCGATACTCTTGCAAGATGTTTGAAAACCAGAATATGCAAACTTGAAGTCTATTTTATTGAACAGAAGAAAATCCTAAAACAATGCAATCCTTGCAACTACTTTACATAATCAACCCTTAGCCCTAAGAGAAGTTTAGAACATGATGAGAAGGGGGAAAACGACTAGGGTTTAGGGGAAGACGGCTAGAGAGTTAGATATCCTTCCCTAGGTCGAATTACATGCCTTTATATAGGCCTTGGGTTCAAGTTTTCTAATATGGCAAGAATACAAGTTTAAATTAAAGTACAACCCTATTGAAGACTAAATCTTCAGAGCATATGTCTTTAATTCGTCCTTCCTTCTTTCTTGGAGTTTCTTTTTGGGCTTGGCCTTCATTCTGATCTAGGGCTCGAAAAAATAGAAGAGTGCTCCACGACATGCCGACTTAATTTCCTCTTTCTGTCGAGGTCCACTTCACTTCTTCCCTTCACCATTTCTGTCGTCCTTGGCTGCCACGGTAGCGGCCATGGCAGCATCATTCTTCTCAGCTGCAGTCCAGTGTTCCAGCTCTGCTTCTCCACTGCCCTTCATCTACTACAGCAGCTACCTGCAAAAGCAACCAATTTCAGTAGAAATTGTGCCATTTAATATAATTGTGAGGTATGAATGAAATTTATCCTAAATGCAATGAATTATGCTTGAATGCAGCATAAATATGGGTTAAATAGGGGATAAATTTTACAACTTTTACACACTCAACAATCATCCATAAATTAATTCTCGAAACTACCCATTTTGCCTTAGGCTCGAAGGCAAAGAGCGATCTTTGGTGAAGGGCCTATGTTAAACCATTATGGTTATTAGTTCAAGTAATTGGAGCGAAATTTTTTTGGGCTATTATAGAAAATTCTAAGTTATTCATTATTTTCCCGATTTAAGTTCAATTTTTAATTGGAGCGAAAAATTAATCGGTTGTCCTATGATAAGCACAAGTTATAACAAATTTGTCTTTTCAGATTAATATGAAGGCAAGTACCATATACAAACTACATGCTACTAAGTATTCGTAAACAAAAATATGAGAACTATACCCCCCCCCCAAACTCGGGATGGACATTGCCCTCAATGCACAAAATAAAACTAAAACTAAAAATAAATATGAGAAAGGGAAAGAAAACTCAGGCTTAGTTGCTGTAAGATGGTGGAGAAGATAAGGAGTTATCTGCTCTTCCACCAGTTGCGGGTTGCGGCAGTGCTGCCCCTGTTGTGCTCGGCAGCTCGATAAAACAATAAAGGTGTGGAAAAATAAAAACTTATACAAAATTTTGTTACTATAGGAATGCATTGATATGCATCTCCTAAAGTAACTACTCTCTTATCGGTTTAGCTCAAGAGGGTCATTTTCGATACTTCTTGTAATCCATCTGCACCCTCCATCTAGTGATTATCCTCATGGTGGAGGAGTACTTCTTCCTCGTTCCCTTATAATCCATGTGAACTTTCTTTATTGTTCCTATTCCTGAAGGCATGAACATGTGATTAGGAAAAATTGTATAACTACCTAACTATGTACTTGCCTCCTTTTTGTTGAAGTTTGTCGTAGGAGAAAGTTTCTTTTGTTGCCGAGGCAGCTGCTGCAGCTTCCAGCTGTTGTGGTAGTCTTCTGTCATAAAGTTGTGCCGGTTAAGGGAAAACTCTTTAGGCTCTTTAAAAATCTCCATCAGCAGAGATTTTGACTGCTGTAACTCTGTCTGCATCGGCTCCTCTAGATATATATAATCCATAGCTGTCGAGGTGGGCGTCATTATGGAGGCTTCTGTCGTGACGAGCCTCTCTGCTGAGGCATAGCTTTGCTCAGGTGCTGTCAATTCGTCCTTAGGGCAGATTTCTAGGTAGTTGTCGGAACAACTGTCAATCTTGTTTCCCTCGTAGTGGTCTGCATCCTCTCGGTTTGGAGTTTATGGATGCTTCTCACACTTTGGAGATCCTTTCTCACTTAACTCTTCATCTTTTTGTCCTGAGACATCAATATCCCTCGGGCTTAATTGTTCAGGTTCATCCATCGCATTAATGGGGACTGAATTGCTCATATATGCATCCATCTTAGCTATGCAGGCGCCCATGACAGTTGTCGCTTTTTTCGTGAGCGCAATGAAAGCTTGAAGTGTGTCCTCCAAGGATGTTGATTGCTCTTGAGGATGATTACATTGCCAGGGCATGTCGATTCCTGCAGCAAAATTGTTATGGTAAAAAAATTGAGATTTTTTATCATACCATGAAAAATCTTGTTGTTGTGGTGGCAACTACGGCAGCGGCATTAGTTGTTCTTGTTGCTGCTACGGCATCATCTGTTATCTCTATTGCTGTCGTAGCAGCATCAGTTCTCCTTCCTTCACTGCCGCAACAATACTTACCCGGGCAGTGGATAATGAAATTTGCACATGCACAAAGTACATACCAAAGCAGTACCTTTTCTACCAAATATATTCAAATAAAGATAATCAAGCATGGCAATGATAAGAACAATAAAATTGTGTATGTATGGCTAGTAATGCATCTAAAATGAACTTAAGTCTGGCAATAATTGAGTCATAAAGGGTCCTAAAATGAATACTTTTACACAACTAACACTTAGAAGAATGAAGCCCGAAATGCTTCTAAAAATCAGAGATGGGGTGAAAAAGCAATATGACACCGGATTCCTCGAAGTGGTGAAGTATTTAGAATGGGTGGCTAACATTGTCTCAGTCCCGAAGAAACATGGGAAAGTGCATATGTGCGTCGATTACAGAGATCTCAACATGGCAAGCCCTAACGATAATTTCTCATTTCCAAACATTGACACCTTGGTGGATAACACAGCTAACCACTCTCTCTTCTCCTTTATGGATGGTTTCTCTGGTATAACCAGATAAAAAATGTGCTCTAGAGACATGGATAAGGGTTTGAAGAACACATGGGCAACCTATCAACGGGCCATGGTGACTTTATTCCATGATATGATGCATAAAGAGATAGAAGTATACGTAGATGACATGATTGCCAAAATCCCAGTCAGAAGAAGAGCACATCGTAAACTTAGAAAACCCTTCCAAAGGTTGAGAAAATTCTAATTAAAGCTGAATCTTACCAAGTGCACTTTCGGGGTTACACCGAAAAGCTACTAGGCTTTTTTGTGAGCAAAAGAGGGATTGAGATTGACCCAGATAAAGTTAAGTCATACAAAAACTCCCTAAAACACAAAAGAAGATCTGGGGTATCCTAGGAAGATTGAATTATATTGCACGTTTCATTTCCCAGTTAACAGATAAGTGTGACCTCATCTTTAGGTTGCTCCGAAAGAATAACATGTGGACATGGAATGAGGAATGCGAAGCAGCTTTAGAAAAGATCAAGAAGCAGTTGGAAAACCCATATATTGGTGCCACATGTCCAGGGAAATCCTTGATCCAATACCTAACAGTATATAAAAACTCAATGGGATGCGTATTGGGGCAGCACGATAAAACCGGAAAAAGGAAAAGGCAATATATCATCTGAGTAAGAAGTTCACCAAGTGTGAAACCAGGTATTCCCCGATTAAAAAGTTGTGTTGCGCTCTGATATGAGCAGCTAAAAGACTCAAGCAATGCATGTTATACAACACCACGTGGTTAATATCAAAATTGGATCCCTTAAAATTCATGATGGAAGCATCAACCTTGTCAGGGAATTTGGCTCATTGGCATATGCTACTTCTAGAGTTTGACATTCAATACGTAAGTCGGAAAGTAGTAAAAGGGGGTGTAATAGCAAACTTTTTGGCAAGTCGTGCATGCAATGACTATGAGGTGATGAATTTCAATTTCCCAGATGAGGAATTTATGTGTATCTCAACTAAGAAGAATGATGACCTGATGGACTCATGGGTAATGAATTTTGATGGTGCTGCAAATGCACTTGGACGAGGCATTGGAGCAGTCTTGGTTTCACCATAATGGAATTATTACTCTTTTACCAGTCAGCTGAAAATCTTCTACACTAATAACATGGCTGGGTATGAGGCTTGCATACTATGTTTGCAGGCAGCCATTGAAACGAAAATAAAAACTCTAAGAGCCTTTGGGTATTTCGCATTGGTTGTCTATCATATTCGAGGTGAATGGGAAAAGAAAGATGCGAAGTTGATAGGATACCACAAGTTGGTCCTTGAACTAATCAAAGAGTTCGATGAGATCACCTTCAAGTATCTCCCAAGAGAAGATAACCAAATGGATGACGCCTTAGCCACTTTAGTAGCCACGTTTAAAGCAAGCGAATGCTCTGAGATGATGTGTAACTCCCTTGTTTTGGGCCTAGATGTTTTAGAGGTTGAATCGGGCTGGTCGAGAACGGTTCGAATCTTTAAGGGAGGTTTAGGGAACACCTAGTTCGGGATGCTTTAAAAATATGGAAAAATGTCTAAAAATCCTCATTTATTATAATAAATGGTTATGATGAAAACAATTTTATAAAATTTGATTTGTAAATACTACATTTCGGTGTAGTGACCAAATTGTAGTTTTTGCAAAAGTTGACTAGTGATTGTTTTGTAAAAGATTGAAACTTTGAATCTTTAAGGAGCTAATTTTACTAAAATGTTTTTCATCAGATTTCTTTTTAATTTGGGTGTTTTAATAATGATTTAATAAAAATAATTAAAAGAGAAATCCTATTTTAACTTTCCGTAACTACTTTACGATCTTTTTCCCTCTTTTTATTTTCTCTCAACTTCCACTCAGCCAAACACAATTCTCTCACCAATTAATCTCTGATTTTCACCTCTTTTTCTAAGATTTCATTCTCCTAAAGATTTCTAATCTCATCAAATCCTTTTGTTTTTACTTTGGATTTACAAGAAATCTTGCCCAAATTAAGGAGAAATCAACCATTAGAGGTAAGCTTCGTCCTTCTCATCTAATGATCAGTTCTTTACTGAAATTCTCAAGTTATCAATCCTTTGTTAATGATTTTTTAGTTGCTTTAATGTTAGAAACATGAAATTAAGGTGAAACTCAAGATTCTTGGTGAGATCTTGATGATTTTCGTAATTCTTGGTTAGGCTCTGTTTTGAGGTTGATTTCTAATTTATTTTTGATGATAATTGATGTTATAAATGAGGTTTTATCAAACAAATCCCGAATAGGTTTGGATTCCTAAGTTTTACATGCTAGATTTGTGGTTTTTGGAGTGTTCTTGGTGTTTTGTTGTTGGTGGAGATATAAGGACGTGTTTATGATGATTTTTGGTGTTGGTTGAGGTTTAGAAATGATTAGAATTGATAGATCTTTGCTGGGATTTGTTTTGGGAAAGTTTGGAGCTGATTTCGGTTATTTTGGGTAGCCGAAAGGGCGTTTTTGAGTAGTCCAGCGAGTTTGTTTGAGTGGCTGATGATTTCAATGCATGATGATGCATTAATTCTCTGCTCTTATGTGTAATAAGCAGGGGAGACATCTTCGGACGCTTTTGGTGTTGATCCGGAAGTGCTGGAAGCTTAGATATCATTTCGGCAAGCAAGCGAAACGAAATCGGTGAGTGCGAAAGGTTTTAAAAGTCCTTCAGAGACAAAAGAACAAGGTTTGGGGATTTAGGATCGGTTTGAAACACCATCCTATGTCCGGAAGTAAGTGTGGCTAAATTTCCTCTCAAAAATGTGGTTGATGCCCTAAATGCTTTTACATGCTTTTGTTTTGAGATAGACAAATTCCTACTGTTTTATGCATGTTTTGTAGCATGAGATGATGATATTTATTGATTTCATGAGTTAGCATGTTGTATTGAAGAGTTTTGAGATTTTGATTTAATGCAAAGCATGGGACATGGTTTTGAAATGAGATGGGAAAGATTTGAGAAACGTTGCATCAAAACAGTAGGTGAGATGATGTTTTTGATATAATATATTGGCATAGAAGATGAGATAATTACCGGATATAATTGATCGACCAATAGGATAAGAGTGCACTATAAACTAAAAATTCGTACGTGCTCTTTGGAGTCGGGCAATAGGGGTAGTGCCATCCCGATCCAAAGTGAGAATCCGATGATGAGAGATACCATCGGGGTAGGACTTGGTGAAATACCCAAGCTTTATGGCGAAGAGAGGTACCACCATGAGATTCTGGTGATGTGAGATTCCACCGGGGTAGAACTTGATCTCGAGTCAAACTAATCCGCATATCCGAGTAAAGATGTAATATGAAATGCCAATATATGAATTGTATTTGATTCACATGTACCAAATGTTGAGATGTTTTATGCTTGAGAAAATGCATATGAGATTGTGGTTTATGAAATGCTTGTTTTGCTAAGCATGAGTATGGCCTTGCCATGAGATTTGCATTGGTTTAAATGCATGAGCTAGATTAAAGGTACATGTGATTTTCAAAATGGAGAAATTGCTTTGAAATGGTTTTCAAGCATGAGATAGAACAAGCATGCTGTAGAAAATGGTTTTTAAGAAAGAGTTTTAATGATGCATTGTTGTGTTGGTTTTCTTAGAGCTTGCCTCACTAAGAAAATGTGCCTAAGCTCTCTTTTACCAACAATGCAGATAATTGAGACGTTTTTGGGTAGCAGGGAGGCTAAGGACATCCAAGAAAGTGAGAAGCTCATGTTTGGTGATGTTTTAATATGCTTTAGTAGTGATATTTGGCAATGGGGATCTATGGTTGGTTTTGGGAGATGTGTTTTGAACTCCCTATGGTTGTTGCAAGTTTAATATGGTTTTTGAGGATTGTAATTGTCGTATTTGGTTTGGTTTGAGGCTTGAGGCTCTTATTTGGTTTTAATGACTAGGGAACATGCCTATAGACTCAATGATAACATGCTTGATGTCACGCTTTAGCTTAAGCTTCATAATAATGTTCTTTGATGTTTAATCATGTTGTGGGTGTGATATGGTATGATTTTGGATGTGTTTGAATGTGTAAAGATGTGAAAAACTAGAAAAAATGTATAGTTGCAGGGCCATGGTGTATCGAAACACCCTTATTTGTTTCGGAACAGGGGCCTGAAATGGCAATAGTGTTTCGGAACAGGTAAGAGTGTTTCAGAACACTTTAGCTACTGGAGAGCCATGTACCGATACGGGTTTCGGAACAAGCTCGAATACCGAAACGGTCAATCCAGTTTTGATACGGCCGTTTCAATACAAGGGTCGGTGTTTCGAAACACTCGACTGTTGGTCTGCAATTTGAATGGCTTCAAGTTCTTGCTTCTCACGTTTTAGTCCTTGTTGATTGTGGATGCAATTGGTTGAGTTTGGAATGTCTAATTAAGTTGATATTTGACAGAGACGCATGAAACATGACTAATTACATATTGGTAAACATAAAATCTTCAAGGTTCTCGTATTTTGCAAAATTTATGTTTTGGTCCCTAAAAGTCTAATTCTTACAATTAAACCCCTAAATGAATTCCGATCATTGTGCCTTTCCTTCCTATGATCTTGAGTGATCACATAGGTTTAATAAAGCATTTAGAAAAGACGGGAAAAAAGGGTTGTTAATCAAGGTTGACTTTCGGGTTCACTTTGGTTTTCCCCGTGTAATCTTCGTAGTTCGGGTCAAACGTTTAGGCTGGGCTAAGGGGGTTACATTTGTTGGTAGAGAGCCAGGTTTGCGAATATTTGGGGCTTGGTAAGTGGTTAATGGGTGTGAGTATGAATGGTTATGACTTTTTGGTGAAAGCATGGTGTATGATTATTGATGTTTTAGTTCTAATGAGTTGAATTTGTGATGCTATGCTGTGTTTGGGGTATAGTTGGGAATCCCATTGCCACATCATTACTATTGAAAAGAATTGTTTTGGAAAAAAATGAGCTTGAGTACTTGGATTACTTGCCTTACATTGCATAATTGAATTTATTGTATTTTGTCAGTTGCATTGTTTTCATATATGGCCATGTAGAGAGCTTAGAATTTGTAACACCCCAATTTTGGGCTTAGAAGTTTTGGGTTTGAACTGGACCGGTCGGATTTTCGGTTCGGATATAAAAGGTGGTTTTAAGGAAAGCCTAGTTCGAGATGCATTAAAAATATGGAAAAATATCTAAAAATCCTCTTTTATTATATATAAGAGAGTGGTGAAATCAATTTTGCGAAATGAGGTTTGGAAATAAGACATTTCGAGTTAGTGACTAAAATGTAATTTTTGAAAAGTTGGTGACTGTTTTAAAAGGATTGAAACTTTGAATCTTTAAGGAGCTAATTTACCCAAGAAGAGTTTTCTCCAGATTTTTCTTAATATTAAAGATTTAATTAATGATTTTTAATAAAAGGAAAAAGGGGAAATAGATATTTTTGACTTCATAACTAACTTTTGTCAAAACTTTCCCATTTCTTTTTCTCTCATTTTTCTCTCAGCCAAACACATTTCCCCAGCCATTTTTCCTCTGATTTTTACATCTAAAGATGAGATTTTAATCTCTATTTGATCTCTAATCATTCCTACACCAAATTCTCATCATTTGCTTATTGAATTTTCAAGAATTTTGGCTCTAAACAAGGAGAAACTCACATTTAGAGGTATGAACGTCCTTCTCCTCTAAATACTCAGTTCTTTACTAAAATTCCCAAGTTCTCAATCCTTGATTTGAGTTTTATTAAAGGTTTTGATGTTGTGATCTTGATTTTGGCTTAAAATGCAAGATTTGGATTTAATTTTGAAGAAATTCGTAATAATTGATTGGGCTCTGTTTTGAGATGTCTTTTTGATGTAATTTGGATGTCTAAATGATGTATAAATGAGGTTTGATCAATGCAATCCCGAATAGGTTGATTTTCCTAAGTTTTTACTTGTGAAAATGGTGGTTTTTGGGGTGATCTTGGTGTTTTGTTAATGTTGGAGGTATAAGGACGTGTTTGGGATCATTTTGGATGTTAATTGATGTTTAAAAATGGTTAGAAGTGATGGATCTTGGCTGGGTTAAGTCTTGGAAGTGTTTGGAGGTGATTTCGGTTGTGTTTGGTAGTCGAAATGTTGGATTTGCAAAGAGCAGCGAGTTTAGGTGTGTTGCTGGTGTTTTTAATGCATTATGATGCATTAATCCTCTGTTGTTATGTGCTTGAAATAGGGGAGAATGATCCGTGAGCAATAGAGGTGGCGTGGAAGGTTTCGGATGCTTGGAAGGCTTGTTGGCTAGCCTTGTTTTGTGTATCGGTGAGTGAAGTTGGGTTTTCAGCTTTAAAACCAAGGTTTGAAGGTTTTGGGAGCTTAGTTTAAGTCTAAACAACTTAGCTAAGCTCAAGAGTAAGTAAATGGAATTTCTCTCTTGGTTTGTGTTATGAATTGGTTTTTAAAGCACTTGTGATTGTTGGATGCAATGCATGTGATTTGCATGTTTTAAATTCTGTTTTGAAAGCATATTTTAGCATGGTTTAATGCTGGTTTTGAAAGCCATGTGTGAAGGATGCTCAAGGTAAGAGATCCTTGGTTTTGTACATTGGAATTGTGGAATTGATGCATAGTGTTGCATGTTGTTTAATGGCTTTGTGTAATGCTTCAAAAACAGTGGATTGATGATGGTAATTGGTGGTTTTGGCATTTTGGTTATGCTTGTAAAACAATGGATTAATGTGGTAAAACGGTTATATTGGCAAGTGATGTAAGTGGTTCTTGTTTACTTTAATCGGATATAGTTAGCCGGCTATAGGATTGGGTGCACCGTGAATTGAGTCGCCTTGGATGTCGAGGGGGTTGTGATTGTACCGTAAACTCCATCCAAGAATCCTAGCGATTGAGGCAATTGGTGTCACCACGATGGAGGTTGGCTCTCGTGAGTGGGCTTGGTTTAGTGCCACTACGATGGAGGTTGGCTCTCGTGGGTGGGCTTGGTTTAGTGCCACCACGATGGAGGATGGCTATCGTGGGTGAACCTTGTTAAAGTCACCATGATGGAGGTTGGCTCTCATGGGTGGACTTTGTTAAGCGTCACAACGGTGGAGGGTTGCTCCCGTGTGTGAGCTTGGTTAAGGTGATTACAATGGTTGTGGTAGCTTCCATGTGTAAGCCCTGTGATGTGTCCCGGCTCTCGCTAGTGTATTATACAACTTCCGATGAGTGATGTTGAGGGGTTGTGATTGTACCGTTAAACTCCATCACGGGTGTTGAGGGGTTGTGATTGTACCGGTAAACTCCACCTTGTGTTGTTCGGAAGTGTGTATGAAGCGTGTGGGACAACGCTTGTCATCCGCGTATCCGATTGTGTCTTGTGTTATGATGGTTTGTGAATTATCACTTGGAAGCCAATATAATGTTCTTGAATGTAATGAAGCATGAGATGCTTGAAATGATGCATGGTTGCATGAGAAGTGTGTAATGTTCTATGAATGCATGTTTTACTTGTTAGCTTGAACAAGAGTTTATCTACTATTGAGAATGTTGCATTGTGTGCATGGAATCACTTTGGTGCATTGAAGTCTTGTGAAGGCTTGTTTTAAAAAGGCATGTAATGCAAATGTTTATTTTGTGGTTCATGTATTGCATTTGTTTAATGCATGAGATAGAATTGAGGGTGTAAGTGGTTTTTAAAGGTTTCTTGCTTTGAAATGATTTTCAAGTATGAGAAAAGTATGATGTGAAGTGGAAGTGTTTTCCAAGGATCTTGTATTTAACTTTGCATATGATGTTCATGCATGGAATGGTTAAATTGATGGTTTTGCAAGGTTGTGCTTTGAAGTGAATTACTTAGCTTTTCTAAGCTAAGGGTTGGTTTTCATGTTTGAGCAATGCATGATTTAAAGCATGTTGTTAAAAAGGATTTTCAAACATTGATTTGGTTTATCGAATTGTGTTTACTTTTAAAAGAGGTTTTATGACTCGCTGCATTGATGGTGTTTTGGTTTTGAGCATTCCTCACTAAGCATTATGTGCTTACGCTCCTTTTTGTCCATCAATGCAGATATTTGAAGTTGGAACAGCGAGAAGCAAGGGATTCAAGGAGAGCTCCACTTGAGATGTATGTCTCGGTTAATAGCTATAGATAATAAAGGCAATGGGGGGAGAATCTCTTATGTTGATGTTTAATGAGATTGTGTATGTTGGACAAGTTTGGTTTATGATTTTGAACTATGTGGTTTAACGCTTGCAACGTTTGAATCTTCTTATGCTTAAGTCGTTATGTTATGCTTCTTGTCTTAAAAGCATGATTGAGTGTTGGATGTGTTGAATGAGTTGGTGCACCTAGGGGTGGTTTTGTATCTAGATTTTGATGCAAATTTGTAGGTATGATGCTTGGCATGTTGTTGATTTATTGTGGAGTGGTTTGAAGCATGTTTGATGGGGTTTAAAGGTGTTAAAACAGGCCTATCTGTTGTTTCTGGGCAGGGTGTTTCGAAACACCCTTGCCTGTTTCGAAACAGACCCTTATTTTGGCCTGGGTGTTCCTGAACGGCCTAGACCGTTTCTGAACACTTTGGCTACTGCCAAGGGGTGTTCCTGAACGGCCTAGACCCGTTTCGGAACACTTGACCGTTGGGCATAAAATTTGAATGGTTTTGAGGTTTGCAAGCTTTACGTTTTAGTCCCGATTCTTGTATGTGCAATTGCTTGAGTTTGAGATGTCCGTTTGAGATGAAATTCGGAAGAGAGGCATGAAAATGACTAATTTCATAATGGTAACTTAAAAATTGGTAAAGTCCTCTTAATTTTCAGAATTTACAAATTGGTCCCTAAATTCGTATTTTGTGCAATTGGGTCCCTTATCGTTTTCCGATTGCTGTGATTTTTGAGTATGCTTATCTCAAGAGTATGCCTAGGTTTAATGTGCATCTAGACAAGTTTAAAAAGAAAAAAAGGGTCGTTAATCAAGGTTGACTTTTGGGTTGACTTTGGTTTTCCCCGTGTAATCTTCGTAGTTTGGGTCAACCGTCTAGGCCGGGCTACGGGGGTTACAGAATTAATACTCGTGCTATGGCTGAGAATGAGAATGTTGAGGATTTACCGTTGTAACACCCCAATTTTGGGCTTAGAAGTTTTGGGTTTGGACCGGGTTGGTCGAGTTGCGGTTCGAATATAAAGTGTGTTTTTAGGAAAAGCCTACTTCGGGTTGCATTAAAAATATGGAAAAATATCTTAAAATCCTCTTTTATTATATATAAGAGAATGGTGAAATCAATTTTACAAAATGAGGTTTGGAAGTGAGACATTTTGGGTTAGTGACTGAAATGTAATTTGTGAAAACTTGGTGACTGTTTTAAAAGGATTGAAACTTTGAATCTTTAAGGAGCTATTTACCCAAGAAGAGTTTTCTCCAGATTTTTCTTAATATTAATCAATTAATTAATGATTTTTAATTAAAGGTAAAAGGAGGGAAAAATATATTTTGTGATCATAACTAACTTTTCTCAAAAATTTCCATTTCTTTTCTCTCAACTTTTCTCTCATCCCAAACACTTTTCTCCAGCAAATTTCCCTCTGATTTTCACATCCAAAGATGAGATTTCAATCTTCATTTGATCTCTAATCATTTCTACATCAAAACCTTAGCATTTGCTTATTGGATTTTCAAGAACCTTGGTTTCAAAAAGGGAGAAACTCACATTTAGAGGTATGAACGTCCTTCTCCTCTAAATACTCAGTTCTTTACTGAAATTCCCAAGTTCTCAATCCTTGATTTGTGTTTTATTAAAGGTTTTGTAGTTGTGTTCTTAATCTTGGCTTTAAAATGCAAGATTTGTTTAATTTTTGATGAAATTCGTATGAAATGATTGGGTACTGTTTTAGGAGGTGTTTTTAATGTAAATTGGATGTATAATTGATGAGAAATTGAGGTTTAATCAATGCAATCCCGGATAGGTTGATTTTCCTAAGTTTTGCTTGAGTTTTTTATGGTTTTTGGAGTGATCTTGATGTTCTGCTATAGCTGAAGGTATGAGGACGCGTTTAGATCCTTTTGGGATGTTAATTGAGGTTTAAGAATGATTGGAATTGATGGATCTTGGCTGGGTAGTGTTGTAGTGATGTTTGGATGTGTTTTCGGTTGTGTTTGGTAGCCGAAAAGTGAGTGTTGATGAGAGCAGCGAGTTTAGGTGTCTTGGTTGAAGATATTAATGCATGATGATGCATTAATCCTCTGCTTTGATGTGTTTAAAACAGGGGAGACATCTTCGGGTCCTTGTGGTGTTGATCCGGAAGCTTGATTGGTGTTTCGACAAGTTGCGAAACGGAATCGGTGAGTGAAGTTTGGTTTTCAGCTTTGAAACCAATGTTTTGAAGGTTTGGGAGCTTAGTTAAAGTCTAAACAACTTAGCTAAGCTCAAGAGTAAGTTTTCGGAAAAACTCTCTTGTTGATGAGCCATGAGTTGGTTGAATGCAAAGTGATTTGTTGCATGTTTAAATTTTGTTTTTGAAAGCATATTTTAGCATGTTTATTGCTGATTTTATAAGCCATGTATTGAAGGATGCTCAAGGTAAGAGATCCTTGTTTTATTACATTGATAAATGTGGTTTTGATGCATGATGATAATGGCTTTGTCAAATGCTTTAAAACAGTGGATTAATGTTGTTAAATGATGTATATTGGCAAGTGATGTGGTTTGTCTTAAAGTACTTGAATCGGATATAGTTAGCCGGCTATAAGATTGGGTGCACCGTGAATAAAGTCGCCTTGGATGTCGAGGGGTTGTGATTGTACCATGCTCCATCCAAGTACACTAACGAGATGGTTAAAGACACCATGGTGGTTAAAAGTCCATGGGTGGGTCTTGTGTTAAGGTCATAATGGTGGTTAAAATTCCATGTGTGGACCTTGTGTATGGTAAGATCACAATGGTGGTTAAAAGTCCATGTGTGGATCTTGTGTTGTATGTCCCGTGATCTTGTTAGTGATGTTATACAACTACCAATGAGTGATGTGGAGGGGTTGTGATTGTACCATAGTCTCCATCACGGGTGTTGAGGGGTTGTGATTGTACCATGCTCCACCTTGATATTGGTAGTGTGTATGAAGCGTATGGGACAACGCTTGTAATCCGCGTATCCGATTGTCGATTGTGTTTTGAAATGGAAAATGGTTATGATTATCACTTGAAAGCCAATATGACATGTTAATGATTTGAAGCATGAAGTGCTTGGTTTATATACTTATGTGCATGATCAAATGTGGTTTGAACTAAAGGTTTTGAAAAGGAGTTTTATAAATGCATTATTGTGACGTTTTAAATGAGCATTCCTCACTAAGCTTTGTGCTTACGCTCTCTCTTTTCTTAAACCAATAATGCAGAGCATTGAAGTGCTTAAGGGCAGCAAGGGGGTCAAGAATCCAAGTGAAGAACTAAGCTCATGTATGGTGAATGTTTTCCTAACACTATTAGCTTTTAGGCATTTGGCAATGGGAACCTATGTTGTTGTTTTGGGAGATGTTTTGGACTCCCTAAGTTGGTTTTATGCTTTTGTTGATGTTGATACTTGTAAATGGCCTTTATGAGGTCTGTTTGGTGTTTTGGTGTTTGAATGGTTATCAATATAGGATGCATGCCTATAGAATTGGGTTTTTCCTTATTTGGTGCCATGATTGAGAATGAATGATGCTATTATGTTCCTTAAGTTTATAATGACTTGCTGGTATGTTTTGGTGGTCTTTGGAATGTGTTTGATGGGTTGATTGTGTAATAAACCAGCAAAAATCTGCAATTCTGGGCAACCCGTTTCGGAACGGGTGTTACCGTTTCGGAACAGAGGGCCTGAAATGGCCTTGGCGTTCCGAAACATGTAGGGTTGTTCCGAAACGAAATTACCACTGTCAAGCCTTGTTCCGGAACTTGTTTCGAAACGGTCTCGCGTTTCGGAACGGATCATTCCCATTTCGGAACACCCGACCGTAGGGCACTGAAATTGACGGTTATATGTTTTGAAACCTTTGCGTTTTGGTCCCTAAATTCATGATTTGTGCAATCGAGTCCCTAAATGTTTTCTGATTGTGGTGATCTTTGAGTATGTTGATCTTATGAACATTTCTAGGGTTAATATGCATTTAGATAAGATTAAAAAGAAAAAAAAGGGTCGTTAATCAAGGTTGACTTTCGGGTTGACTTTGGTTTTCCCCGTGTAAACTTCTTAATTCGGTTCAACCGTCTGGGCCGGGTTAAGGGGGTTACAACCGCCTCCTCCTCCTGGTGGACCAACCGGTGGTGGTGGAGCAAGGGTTGGTGCCACGGGGGCTGGTGCAGGGGTTGCTGGACCCGAGGGAGTTTAGGGGCAAGCTGCTCCTGATATGTCAGTGTTGATTCAAGCTATTGTTGGAGCTTTCCAGGCAGCAGTAGCTGGAGCTCATGGGGTTGCACCTCAGGATGGTGCTAATGTGAGGTTGTCGTTGGAGCGACTTCGTAGTCTGGGAGGGACTGAGTTTAGAGGGCTGACCCTGGAAGGTTTTGAGTCTTTTTTGAAAGTACCAAGAGGATACTTGAGCAGCTGAACTGTAACAATTCTTAGAAGTTGGGATGTATTGTGTCCATGTTGCACGGTGATGCATATACCTGGTGGACAACCACAATAGCGGGATTGGATGATGATAAGGTGACTTGGACATTCTTCTTGAATGCATTCAAGCGAAAGTATTTGGGTGTCCGCTACCTGGATGAGAAAAAGAGGGAGTTCATGTCCCTAGTGCAAGGGAGTATGACAGTGGCGGAGTATGAGGTGCAATTTGTACGCCTCAGTCAATATGCACCCGAGCTGATTCCTAGCGAACGTGAGAGATGTGAACGATTCTGATATGGGCTGGTGGCTTATGTGAAAACCTATATGCTCGCAGTAGACTATACTAATTTTGATGTCTTGGTCACTCGAGCCAAGGACATTGAGCTGAATATTGGTCTGGCAAGTCGAGCGGGAGGATCTAGCTCAGGGAAGTGACCTGCGGAACGTGATCTTGATAAAAGGTCGCATGCGGATGCTAGTCGTGGGGGTGGCAACCCTGGAAGAGGTCATCAAGGACCAAATGCTTTCTTACAGACTCTTGAGTGTAATCGGTGTGGTAGAAGGCACACTGGTGAGTGTTGGAGCAATCTTGGTACATGTTGGAATTGCGGTAATCGTGGGCACATGAAGGGGGATTGTCCGCAGACGATGAGAGAGGGTCAGGCTCCAGTGAGAGCAGCTGAGCCACAGAGGGTCGTGGGCGCGGCCGTGGCAACTTTCAGCACAAAGATGAAGGTGTAAGGAATGTAGCACATGTGGTGGTTGTTCAGCCTGAAGGTGGTGGCCAGGCTAGAGTGTATGCCCATCGAGAAGAGAGGAATGACACAGACTTGATCGTAGGTACCTTTACTTTGCAATCCTTGTCATTACTTTCTTTGATTGATTATGGATCTACACACTCGTACATATTGCGTGAACGTGCTCAAATGCTTGGTTTGCCTGTTGAGTCTTTAGATGTGGGTATGCGTGTGACTAGTTCCTTTTTTGAGACGGTTGTAACAAGGAGATTGTATAGGAGATGCCCCTTAAAGGTGCAAGAGCATGTGTTTCTAGTTGATCTTATGGAATTGCCATTCTATGGATTCGATGTAATCCTTGGTATGGATTGGCTTGTCGAGCATAGAGCCGTTGTGAATTTTGAAAATAAGCGAGTTTCGCTGAAACTTGCGGACGGTTATGAGGTTGTGGTGGTGGGAGAAATGTGGAATTCGTATCTAATATGGTGTCGACGCTTGAAGCAAGCCGGATGTTGCGTCAGGGATGCGAGGCTTATCTAGCCTTTGTTATGAATCCTAGTACAAAGGAGGCTCGTGTACAGAATATAAGAATCGTGTGTGAATTCCCTGAAGTGTTTCTAGAGGAATTTCCAGGTTTGCTGCGTAGTCGAGAGGTTGAATTCGAAATTGAGTTGTATGAGAACACAACTCTGGTGTCCATTGCTCCCTATCACATGGCACCCAAGGAGTTGAAGGAGTTGAAGACGCAACTTCAAGAGTTGCTTGACCGAGGCTTTATTCAGCCAAGTGTGTCACATTGGGGTGCACCAGTCTTATTTGTTAAAAAGAAAGATGGCACGATGAGGATGTGCATTGATTATCATCAGCTGAATAAGTTGACTATCAAGAACAAGTATCCTTTGCCGAGGATTGATGAACTCTTCGATCAGTTTTGAGGAGCGGTTGTGTTTTCAAAGATAGATCTACGGTCAGGATATTACCAGTTAAAGGTGAAGGATGTAGATGTGTCAAAAACAGCCTTCCGAACGAGATATGGGCATTATGAATTTCTAGTGATGTCGTTCGGATTGACGAATGCTCTTGCTGCTTTCATGGATATGATGAACATGGTGTTTCATGAATTCTTAGATAAGTTCATTGTGGTGTTCAACGATGATATCCTTGTGTGCTCTCGTATCGAGGAGGAGCATGAAGAACATTTGAGGATCGTTTTGCAAGCGCTGTTAGAGAATCATCTTTATCCTAAGCTGAGTAAATGTGAGTTTTGGCTAAAGGAGGTTGTTTTTCTTGGCCATGTGGTTTCGGTTGAAGGGATTTGTGTTGATCCTCAGAATATTGAGGCGGTGGTGAACTAGAAGCATCATAGGTCTATTCATGAAGTTCGTAGTTTCCTTGGATTGGCAGGTTACTAGCAGAGGTTCGTGGATGGATTTTCTAAGATTGCTGCCCCTTCGACGAAATTATTACAAAAGGATGTTAAGTATGAGTGGACGAAAGCGAGACAACAAGCTTTTGAGAAGCTAAAGGCAGCTTTGACGCAAGCTCCCATCTTGGTTCAACCTGAGTCAGGAAAAGAGTTTGTGGTGCATAGTGATGCATCTTATGTTGGTTTGGGGTGTGTGTTGATGCAAGAGGTTAGATTAGTGGCTTATGCATCGTGACAGTTGAAAGTGCATGAGCGCAATTACCCTACGCATGACATTGAGCTAGCAGCGGTAGTTTTTGCATTAAAGATTTGGAGACATTATCTCTATGGTGAGAAGTGTACTGTGTACATGGATCATAAAAGTTTGAAGTACCTTATGTCTCAGAAGGAGTTAAATCTTAGGCAACGATGTTGGGTGGAGTTCCTTAAGGATTACGATCAAACGATCGAGTATCATCCGAGGAAGGCCAATGTTGTGGCCGATGCGTTGAGCAAGAAGGTGGCGGTGGAATTAAGAGCGATGTTTGCTAGCTTGAGCATATTGCGAGATGGTGGTCTTGTTGCTGAATTGCAAGTGAAACTGTAACACCCCAATTTTGGGCTTAGAAGTTTTGGGTTTGAATCGGACCGGTCGGATTGCGGTTCGAATATAAAAGGTGGTGTTTAGAGAAAACCTAGTTCGGGATGCATTAAAAATATGGAAAAATATCTAAAAATCCTCTTTTATTATATATAAGGGGGTGGTGAAATCAATTTTACAAAATGAGGTTTGGAAGTGTGATTTTCAAGTTAGTGACTAAAATGTAATTTTTGAAAAGTCGGTGACTGTTTTAAAAGGATTGAAACTTTGAATCTTTAAGGAGCTAATTTACCCAAGAAGAGTTTTCTCCAGATTTTTCTTAATATTAAACATTTATTAAATGATATTTAATAAAAGGAAAAAGGGGGAAATAGATATTTTCGATTTCATAACTAACTTTTCTCAAAATTTTCCCACTTCATTTTCTCTCCATTTTCTTTCAGCCAAACACTTTTCCCCAGCCATTTTCCCTCTGATTTTGACATCTAAAAATGAGATTTCAATCTCCAATTGATCTCTAATCATTCCTACATCAAATCCTTATCATTTGCTTATTGGATTTTCAAAGAATCTTGGCTTTAAACAAGGAGAAACTCACATTTAGAGGGGAGACATCTTCGGATCCTTGTGGTGTTGATCCGGAAGCTTGATTGGTGTTTCGGCAAGCTTGCGAAACGGAATCGGTGAGTGAAGTTTGGTTTTCAGCTTTGAAACCAATGTTTGGAGGTTTTAGGAGCTTAGTTTAAGTCTAAACAACTTAGCTAAGCTCAAGAGTAAGTTTTCGGAGAAACTCTCTCTTTGATGAACCATGAGATGGTTGAATGCAATGTGTTATTTTGCATGTTTTAAATTCTGTTTTGAAAGCATATTTTAGCATGTATAATGCTGGTTTTGTAAGCCATGTGTTGAAGGATGCTCAAGGTAAGAGATCCTTGTTTTTGAACATTGATAAATGTGGTTTTGGTGCATAGTAATGCATGATGGTTAATGGCTTTGTTAAATGCTTCGAAACAGTGGAATATTGATGTTAAATGATGTATATTGGCAAGTGATGTGTTGGTTTTAAAGTACTTGAATCGGATATAGTTAGCCGGCTATAGGATTGGGTGCATCGTGAATTAAGTCGCCTTAGATGTTGAGGGGTTGTGATTGTACCGTAAACTCCATCCAAGTACACTAACGAGATGGTTAAGATCACCATGGTGGTTAAAAGTCCATGAGTGGATCTTGTGTTAAGATCACAATGGTGGTTAAAAGTCCATGTGTGGATCTTGTGTTGTGTGTCCCGTGTTCTCGTTAGTGATGTTATACAACTACCAATGAGTGATGTGGAGGGGTTGTGATTGTACCATAGTCTCCATCACGGGTGTTGAGGGGTTGTGATTGTACCATGCTCCACCTTGATATTGGTAGTGTGTATGAAGCGTATGGGACAACGCTTGTAATCCGCGTATCCGATTGTGTTTTGAATTGTAAAATGAATATGGATTATCACTTGTAAGCCAATATGACATGATGATGGATTGAAGCATGAGATGCTTGGTGTGTATGCATAATTGCATGACAAATGTTGTTTTGAAACTAAAGGCCTTGAAAAGGTGTTTTTGCAAATGCATTATTGTGATGTTTTAATTGAGCATTCCTCACTAAGCTATGTGCTTACGCTCTCTCTTTCTTAAACCAATAATGCAGAGCATTGAAGTGCATTAAGGGCAGCAAGGGGGTCAAGAATCCAAGTGAAGACTAAGCTCAAGTATGGTGAAGGTTTTCCTAACACTATTAGCTTTTGGCATTTGGCAATGGGAACCTATATTGTGTTTTTGGGAGGTGTTTTGGACTCCCTAAGTTTGTTTTATGCTTTTGATGATGTTGGGACATGTAAATGGCCTTTTGGTCTTTGGTTTGATGTTTTGATGGTTGCATGATTTTCTATATAGGATGCATGCCTATAGAATTGGGTTTTTCCTTAATTGAGGCTATGATTGAGATTGGTTGATTCTAATGTGTTCTTTGAGTATTGAATGACTTGTTGGTATGATTTGGTGGTCTTTGGAATGCGTTTGATGGGTCAATTTTGTATTAAACCAGCAAAAATCTGCAATTCTGGGCAGCCCGTATCGGAACGGGTGCTACCGTTTCGGAACAGAGGGCGTGAAATGGCCTTGGCGTTCCGAAACAGGTAGGGCTGTTCCGAAACGGATTTGCCACTGCCAAGCCTTGTTCCGCAACTCGTTTCGGAACGGTCTCGCGTTTCGGAACGGATCATCCCCGTTTCGGAACACTCGACCGTTGGGCACTGAATCTGATGGTTAAATGTTTTGGATTTCTCACGTTTTGGTCTCAATGTTTGTATATGCAATTGGTTGAGTTTGTGATGTCCGTTTGAGATGAAATTTGACAGAGAAGCATGTAATATGATTAATTTCATAATGGTAACTTTTAAACTGGTTAAGTCCTCTTAATTTCCAGAATTTACAAATTGGTCCCCAAATTTGTATGTTGTGCAATTAAGTCCCTAAATGTTATCTGATTGTTGTGATCTTTAAGTATGTTTATCTCAAGTGTGCACCTAGGGTTAATATGCATTTAGATAAGTTTAAAAAGAAAAAAAAAGGTTCGTTAATCAAGGTTGACTTTCGGGTTGACTTTGGTTTTCCCCGTGTAATCTTCGTAGTTCGGGTCAACCGTCTAGGCCGGGCTAAGGGGGTTACAGAAACCATCTCTAGTTCAGTTGATAAAGGATAAACAACTGTTGGATGATTCTTTGGTGCCACATGTTCATGATATCGCAGAAGGTAGGCATTCAGATTTCTGTTTCAATGATGATGGTGTTTTATGTTATGAGAGTCGGATAGTGGTGCCAAGTGATGTTGAGTTGAGGCTCACTATTCTGACTGAAGCTCATAGTAGTCCTTTTGCTATGCACCTTGGTAGTACAAAGATGTACCGTGATTTGAAGGATGAGTACTATTGGGTGGGATTGAAGAAAGATATCGCTGAGTTTGTTAGCAAATGCATGGTTTGTCAGCGGGTTAAGGCTGAACATCAAGTTCCTTCTAGGTTGTTGCAGCTGTTAAGGATCCCAAAATGGAAGTGGGAGAAGATCACTATGGACTTTGTGTCTGGTTTATCGTTATCCCCATCAAAGAAGAATTATGTTTGGGTGATTGTTGATCGCCTTACGAAGTGTGCACATTTCTTGCATGTGCATACTACGTATACCTTGGATAAACTTGTGGAGTTGTACATTGCTGAGATTGTACGATTGCATGGATTGCCAATATCTATAGTGTCGGATAGAGATCTGAGGTTCACCGCAAGATTTTGGGAATGTTTACATCAAGCATTGGGTACACGGCTAAATTTAAGTACTTCTTATCATCCACAGACGGATGGACAGTCGCAGCGTGTTATCCAAGTGCTTGAGGATATGTTGAGGTGTTGTGTTATTGAGTTTCAATGCTCTTGGGAGAAGCACTTGCCTTTGGTAAAGTTTGCTTATAATAACAGTTACCAGGCAAGTATTCAAATGGCACCTTATGAGGCTTTATATGGGAAGAAGTGCAGAACTCCTCTTTGTTGGGCTAAAACGGGACAAAAGTTGGTCTCGAGGCCAGCTTTGTTGAAAGGAACCACTGAGAAGGTGAAGCTCATTTGTGAGCGTTTGAAGGCAGCATCGGACTGGCAAAAGTCTTACGCGGATTTGAACCGTAAGGAGATAGAATTTGTTGTGGGCGAGCGTGTGTTTTTAAAAGTTTTACCTTGGAAGAAGGTGATGAGATTTGGCCGGAAGGGCAAATTGAGTTCAAGGTTCATTGGACCATACAAGGTGATAGAACGTGTGGGTCATGTTGCCTACAAGCTGAGACTACCTCAAGAGTTAGAGAAGATACATAATGTATTTCATGTATCCATGCTTCGGAGGTATAGATCAGATCCGTCGCATGTTATGCTTGTGGAAGAGGTTGAGTTGAACCCATACTTGACGTATGATGAAGAACTCGTTAAGATTCTGGATGTGGATAGTAAGGTTCTTCGGGGTAAGACCATTGAGCTGGTCAAAGTCTTGTGGAGACATCGTGGCGTTGAAGAAAGCAACGTGGGAAAGGAAGGATGACATGAAGAAGCAATTTCCTTACCTTTTTCCTCCAGGTAAATTTTGAGGACGAAATTTCTTAAGTGGAGGAGAGTTGTAACGCCCTTGTTTTGGGCCTAGATGTTTTAGAGGTTGAATCGGGCCGGTCGAGAATGATTCGAATCTTTAAGGGAGGTTTAGGGAACACCTAGTTCAGGATGCTTTAAAAATATGGAAAATATTTAAAAATCCTCATTTATTATAATAAATGGTTATGGTGAAAACAATTTTACAAAATGTGATTTGGAAATACTACATTTCGGTGTAGTGGCCAAATTGTAATTTTTGCAAAAGTTGACTAGTGATTGTTTTGTAAAGGATTGAAACTTTGAATCTTTAAGGAGATAATTTTACCAAAATGTTTTTCATCAGATTTCTTTTTAATTTGTGTGTTTTAATAATGATTTAATAAAAAGAATTAAAAGAGAAATCCTATTTTAACTTTCCATAACTACTTTATGATCTTTTTCCCTCTTTTTATTTTCTCTCAACTTCCACTCAGCCAAACACAATTCTCTCACCAATTAATCTCTGATTTTAACCTCTTTTTCTAAGATTTCATTCTCCTAAAGATTTCTAATCTTTATCTCATCAAATCCTCTTATTTTTACTCTGGATTTACAAGCAATCTTGCCCAAATTAAGGAGAAATCAGTCATTAGAGGTAAGCTTCATCCTTCTCCTCTAATGATCAGTTCTTTACTAAAATTCCCAAGTTATCAATCCTTTGTTAATGATTTTTGAGTTGCTTTAATGTTAGAAACATGAAATTAAGGTAAAACTCAAGATTCTTGGTGAGATCTTGATGATTTTCGTAATTCTTGGTTAGGCTCTGTCTTGAGGTTGATTTCTAATGTATTTTGGATGATAATTGATGTTATCAATGAGGTTTTATCAAACAAATCCCAAATAGGTTTGGATTTCTAAGTTTTACATGCTAGATTTGTGGTTTTTGGAGTGTTCTTGGTGTTCTGTTGTTGCTGGAGATATAAGGACGTGTTTATGATGATTTTTTGGTGTTGGTTGAGGTTTAGAAAATATCAGAATTGATAGATCTTGGCTGGGCTTTGTTTTGGGAAAGTTCGGAGATGATTTCAATTATTTTGGGTAGCCAAAAGGGTTTTTTTAAGTAGTGCAGTGAGTTTGATTGAGTGGCTGGTGATTTCAATTCACGATGATTCATTAATCCTCTACTCTTATGTGTAATAAACATGGGAGACATCTTCGGACGCTTTTGGTGTTGATATGGAAGTGCCGGAAGCTTAGATATCATTTCGCCAAGCAAGCGAAACATAATTGGTGAGTGCGAATGGTTTTAAAAGTCCTTGAGGGACAAAAGAACAAGGTTTGGGGATTTAGGATCGGTTTGAAACACCATCCTAAGTCTGGAAGTAAGTATGGCTAGATTTTCTCTCAAAAATGTGGTTGATGCCTTAAATGCTTTTACATGCTTTTGTTTTGAGATAGACAAATTCCTATTGTTTTATGCATGTTTTGTAGCATGAGATGATGTTATGTATTGATTTCATTAGTTAGCATGTTGTATTGAAGAGTTTTGAGATTTTGATTTAATGCAAAGCATGAGACATGGTTTTGAAATGAGATGGGAAAGATTTGAGAAATGTTGCATCAAAACAGTAGGTGAGATGATGTTTTTGATATAATATATTGGCATAGAAGATGAGATAATTACCGGATATAATTAATCGACCAATAGGATAAGAGTGCACTATAAACTAAAAATTCATACGTGCTCTTTGGAGTCGGGCAATAGGGGTAGTGCCATCCCGATCCAAATTGAGAATCCGATGACGAGAGATACCATCGGGGTAGGACTTGGTGAAATACCCAAGCTTTATGGCGAAGAGAGGTACCACCATGAGAGTCCGGTGATGTGAGATTCCACCGGGGTAGGACTTGATCTCGAGTCAAGCTAATCTGCATATCCGAGTAAAGATGTAATATGAAATGCCAATATATGAATTGTATTTGATTCACACGTACCAAATGTTGAGATGTTTTATGCTTGAGAAAATGCATATGAGATTGTGGTTTATGAAATGCTTGTTTTGCTAAGCATGAGTATGGCCTTGCCATGAGATTTGCATTGGTTTAAATGCATGAGCTAGATTAAAGGTACATGTGATTTTCAAATGGAGAAATTGCTTAGAAATGGTTTTCAAGCATGAGATAGAACGAGCATGCTGTAGAAAATGGTTTTTAAGAAAGAGTTTTAATGATGCATTGTTGTGTTGGTTTTCTTAGAGCTTGCCTCACTAAGAAAATGTGCTTACGCTCTCCTTTACCAACAATGCGGATAATTGAGACGTTTTTGGGGCAGCAAGGAGGCTAAGGACATCCAGGAAAGTGAGAAGCTCATGTTTGGTGATGTTTTCATATGCTTTAGTAGTGATATTTGGCAATGGGGATCTATGGTTGGTTTTGGGAGATATGTTTTGAGCTCCCTATAGTTGTTACAAGTTTAATATGGTTTTTGAGGATTGTAATTGTCCTATTTGGTTTGGTTTGAGGCTTGAGGCTCTTATTTGGTTTTTATGACTAAGGATCATGCCTATAAACTCAATGATATCATGCTTGATGACATGCTTTAGCTTAATCTTCATAATAATGTTCTTTGATGTTTAATCATGTTGTGGGTGTGATATGGTATGATTTGGGATGTGTTTGAATGTGTAAAGATGTGCAAACCAGAAAAATGTATAGTTGCAGGGCAGGGTGTATCGAAACACCCTTATCTGTTTCGGAACAGGGGCCTGAAATGGCCATAGTGTTTCAGAACAGGTAAGAGTGTTTCGAAACACTTTAGCTACTGGAGAGCCATGTTTCGATACGGGTTTCGAAACGAGCCCGAGTACCGAAATGGTTAATCAAGTTTCGATACGACCGTTTTGATACAAGGGTCAGTGTTTCGAAACACCCGACCGTTGGTCTGCAATATGAATGGTTTCAAGTTCTTGCTTCTTACATTTTAGTCCTTGTTTATTGTGGATGCAATTGGTTGAGTTTGGAATGTCTAATTAAGTTGATATTTGACAAAGACGCATGAAACATGACTAATTACATATTGGTAAACTTAAAATCTGTAAGGTTCTCGTATGTTGCAAAATTTACGTTTTGGTCCCTAAAAGTTTAATTCTTACAATTAAACCCCTAAATGAATTTCGATCGTTGTGCCTTTCCTTCCTATGATCTTGAGTGATCACATAGGTTTAATAAAGCATTTAGAAAAGATAAAAAGAAAAAAAGGTTCGTTAATCAAGGTTGACTTTCGGGTTGACTTTGGTTTTCCCCGTGTAATCTTCGTAGTTCGGGTCAAACGTTTAGGTCGGGCTAAGGGGGTTACATGATGCCGGTTAAGATGCAAATGTCTAACTCCTCGGCCCACTATTATGTCATTGAAGAAGAAGAAGAAGAAGATGGTCATCCATGGTACCATGACATTTTACAGTATATAAAATCTCTACAGTATCCGCCACAGGCAACTAAAAATGACAAGAAAGCAATCAGGAAAATAGCTTTAGAATTTGTCCTTGATGGAGAAATCTTGTACAAAAAGAGTCGAGATCAAGTGCTGCTAAGATGTGTGGGCGCCAAGGAAGCTCAAATTATCTTAGAAGAGTTTCACCATCGACGGGAGAATTATGCGATGGGTATTACTAGACCACCACGGAAGGTGATTGCATCAATTATGCCCGAAAATGTCATAAGTGTCAGATTTATGCTGATAAGATCCATACACCTCTGCAGCGTCTCCATGTCATGACGACCCCTTGGCCTTTTTCCATGTAGGGTACGGATGTTATCGGCCAGATTCACCCTAAAGCGTCAACGCGCATTGATTCATTCTAGTAGCCATTAACTACTTCACCAAGTGGGTGGAGCAACCTTGTATGCAAATGTCACTAGGTCAATAGTATGTAAATTCTTGAAGAAGGAAATCATCTTTTGATACGGCCTACCTAAGAGAATTATTACCGACAATGCCTCTAATCTGAATAATAAGATGGTAGTTGAAGTCTGTGAGCAGTTTAATATTAAGCATCATGACTCAGTGACTTATCTCCCGAAGATGAACGGGGCTGTAGATGCTTCTAATAAGAATATCAAGAAGATAGTTGTAAAGATGGCTGACGCTTACAAGGACTGACATGAAAAGTTACCTTTTGCCTTATATGCCTACAAAACCGTTGTACGAACTTCCACTGGGGTAACGCCGTTCTCATTGGTTTATGGGATAGAGGTTGTGTTACCAATCGAGGTTGAAATTTCGTCTCTCCGCGTTTTGATGGAATTAGATTTAGAAGAAGCATAATAGGTCCAAGCGAGGTATGACCAGTTGAACCTCGTTGATGAAAAGAGATTGAAGGTCGTCTACCATGGTCAAATGTATCAAAAAAGAATGATACGGCCCATGATAAGAAGGCTCACCCGAGGGAATTCCGAGAGGAAGATCTAGTGCTAAAGAAGATGATGTCAATCTTGAGAGATTCAAGAGGAAAATGGGTGCCTAACTGTGATGAGCCTTACGTCGTAGCAAAGGCCTTCTCTGGAGAAGCATTGATCTTGGCTAAAATGGACAGAGACGAACTCAAGAATCCGGTGAAATCAGATTTTGTCAAGAAATACTATGTATGAAGGAAAAAAAGAGAAACAAAAAAAGAAAAAGAGAAAAAAAACGAAGTGAAAATCAGAGAGGGCTCTTCGAGAAAATAATAATGAAATTATCTAAAGTGAAAACCCACAAAGGGAACTTTAGATTAAAAAATAGAGAAAAAAATAGGGTTCAAGATAAAAACCCGCAAAGGGCGTTTTAAAACCATAAGTGGATTTGAGTTGAAAACCTGCAAAGGGTGTCTCGAATGTTTGAAATTAGGCGAGCAACAAGTGATTCCCTCAGAAACTTGACATTTGGGAGGAATTTCATATCTTCATACGTCATTGTAATGGACGAAATCTTTATGACAAAGGCCACATTCAGGATCTTTTCTTGCGTTTTGGTTCGGAGAGTTTTTTCCCTTGATATTTGGATGCTTGTTTTTTTTGTTTTTTTTCACTTTGTACCTCTCTTTCATGGTTGCCACAATATCAATGAAATTTCTGTTTCGAAGACTTGTCTTCCTTGTTTGCACCTTCCACCCTTGGATAAACATCTTATATTGAGATAAGAACCAATTGGTTAACATAATTAAAATATGCAAAAGATTTTTGCGCATTACTCTAAAAATGATCTAAAAGTACAAAGACTATCACGCAGTCCGTTGTTAAGATTCGGGTTAAAGGCAGGAAACTTTGAATGGACATGCTACATTTGGAGCAATTCACATTAGCTTAAGATTCCTCTATGTCAGTAGGCGTGATAGGAAGAGATTAAAACACAGATATTATTGGGAGACATCTAAGGTGGAGATTCCCTTATGAGTAATCCAAAAACTCATAAGGAACATTAAAAAGATTGATCGTATTTCAAGAGACATCCAACAATCCGAAGCTTTTAGAGTCGCTCATTATTGATGTATCAACTACAATAATAATAGGTTTTACAAAAATGTGAGACGTTTGCGTGCGAAGAACAGATATTTTCTATGAAGCGAAGAGGTACAAAGATTGAGAATGGAAAGGCAAAGACAGTGGAGGTGGCTTCTTGTCTAGACTACGCGAGTGAATGTGCAAAAGTCATATTAAATAAAAAGGAAATCATAAAATTGACATGCATTCATGTTTTAGACATCCCTAGGTGCATGCTTATCAAAATTGCATCATTTTTGTTGAATTTTGACAAGTATATGAAAGAACTCTCAGCAAATGGAACTCGTCTATCCGTTCAGGCGTAAGGAGAATGGAACTCGTCTATCCATTCAGGCATAAGGAGAATGGAGCCTGCCTATCCATTCAGGCGTAAGGAGAATGAAGCCTGCCTACCCGTTCAAGCGTAAGGAGAATGAAACATGCCTATCCGTTCGGGCATGATGAGAATGGAACCTTATTTTTATGACCAGCAAGTGTGTGGTTGGTGAAAATCAGTACCTTTTGTTCTTTGCTCTATTCATGTTTCACCGGAATGAGCAAAGAGGAGCAGCTGTTGTCACTAAATTTTTAGTCACTTTTTATTATTTATTATTTTATTTATTTTATTATTATTATATTTATTTATTATTATAGTATAGTTATTATTGTTATTATTAGAACTCAAAAGAATGAAATAGGAGTCCATTTTAAAATAAGGGTCCATTTAAATTAAAATAAAAACTCAATACAATAACAACCCATTTTGATCCAAATAAAGAACCCTAATTAACCCCTTTGTTTATCTCATGCATAGCTTAACCTAGACCGTTGGATCTAGGGTAAAGATCCAACGGTCCAAATTGGACCAGATGAAACGAGGATAGGTTTCCTCTACTCACGTTGTCACGCGCGCGGATTTTCTCCCTTACTGAGACCATCGAAGCTGCCCCAGCCCGTGCTCGCGCCGGCAGTCGCGATATTCAGTTATTCCAAGGCCAACGAGAAGCGTCGGTGACCGTCCAGCCCCGACCAGTCTGTTATCGTGGCCCACGCCGCATCGCACAACCGTTGCTCCCCTCTCCGACCGATCCTGCAGCAAACAAAAAGTGGAGGTTCAAACATGAAAATATGGAAAGAATCAACCCAAGTCTACTCAAATTTGAACTAAAATTAAACCAAATTGAATATGAGGAGATAATGACGAGAAATTAGTCTCGAATCAAGGTAAAATTGGGCCAAAACAAAAAAGAAGAATCAATCAAGCTCTTATCGAATTTTAGAATTTAAATTCCATTTTTTCTTTGTGTTTTAGGTATGAAAATTACCTATATAAATGGTTGAATCTCTTTGTAAAATTCACCGCGAAAAACACACTAGAAATTGGAGGAATTTACTACATTTTGTACTGGTTTTTTCAAGAGAAATACAAGAAGCAATCATGCCTAAGTTTCTAGGTATTTTCTTTTTATTTCATGTTTATGTATGTATTTTTTTTACTTGCAATTTTAATATTTGATACATAACAAAATGAGATAAATGTTTACCTCGTTTTTATCTTGAACCATCATTGTCGTCGTCGAAATTCGAATGAAAGGGTGGCCGGAATTTGGAAATTGAAAAGTGGGGGGGATTCGAAATTTTTAAAGGAGAGGAGAACAAATTTCTATCAATTTTTTCGGGGTTTTTCAAAAAGTGGATTTGTATTCAATTTTTTATAAAACCGATTTTTAATTATTTTTTTCACCGACAATGGTGGCTGGCACAACGGTTCGTTCTCGGTGTTCTTTATTGATAATCTCTCAAATATGACACTTTTTAATTGCTATTTTTCTAGTTTTTAGGATTTCTTGCCTATATTTTGCGCAAGGAACATAATTTTGTAAAATAGCAGCAAAATAGGGCATTTCTGCAGTCTTTTTATTATTATTCTGGTCATGACTGGCATCGTGGGCACGACACTGGGCACGACGCGTCTGACGTGGCAGATGCGTTGAGACTTCTAGAAGATTCTAGAACGTTCTGGAAGACCTTATCAGCTTATTTGTTTCGATTTTCTGTATTTAAATTTCAAAAACATTTGAATTGTTTATCTTTCCTTTATTATTTTGAATTTTCTCATCATTTATCTTTGTAAAACCAAGCCTATAAATACCACTCCTTGGTAAAGGCTTGGAGCATCGAATTTAGACTTCATCTTCTAGCTTGAAACTTGTTATTTCTAGTTTTTAATTAAAGTTCTCTTTTCTCTATTTTTATTCTTTTATGTTATTTAATTATTTTTATAAAATCAAGTTAAATATGATAACTAATATCATGCTTAGCTAAATATCTTGAGCCAAGAACTAGCCAAATCAATTCATATCGTGAGAATTGATCATTGCCTAAATTCCTTCAGGAATACATTTTTATCTTTCTGTTTAAATAGTTTGGCAATCGGTTTTACTAAAGTTTTTAATCGTTTTTCAAATCAAAAAGAGCTCGTTGGTCTGGAATCGTTCAAAAACATAGTTGGGAGGAAGGATCGGCCTGTGGCAATTTCGACTTCCTCTGAACACTCTTAGTGGCGGTCCGCTAAGGAAAGATAAAATCAGAAGCGATTCTTTTTAGGACAATTTCTGAGTCGGGCTTTTCCTTTTTTCAAAACTAAATATTTTGACGGCGATAGACGTGGTTAATTTGTTTAAGAACCAACCTTCGAAGATAGACTTGGGAGGATTGGTTACTCGAGAGAGAAGCAAGTTGCGATGAGTTGGGCCTCGCAGACTATAACCGACATGATCCTCGGAGTAAAAATTCATTTCAATGATCGAAATAATTGGCAAGGCTAGCTCGAGGCTATTTTGCATATTTGGACTTTCTTATTATTTTCTTTACTTCTACATTTAATTCTACTATTTCATTTTCATTCAATATCATATCACCCCCTTTTTTTCTTGTTTTTACAAATATTCCTGGAAGCATTAATCAAAGCAACATTCAGTCAAGAATTCCGACTAATCTCCCTGTGGATCGACCATCTTTCCCTATAACTACTTAATTTCTTTATTTTATTATTTGTTGAAAGAGGTTAATTTATTTATTTATTTTGACGGGTAAAACGACGCTTGTCAAAATTGGCGTCGTTGCCGGGGATGTTTACTTTCGGCACTTTTGACTGATTTTGGTTTTTATGACCAAGAAAAACCAGGGTTCTTTAGCTCCATACAACCCGAAAATCGAAGCAAGCGCTCGTAGAACTCACGGTGAAACGCTTCAGCGAAAGAAACAACAACGAGAACAAAGCATACAACAATCCGATCAGGAAACCACTTCTGAAACTGCACCAGTTGAAGAACCTATACTAGAACCAGAACCGATGGCAGATCAAACGATTCGAGAACTAAACGCAGCCCATACTATGCAACAACCACTCTGCATCGCTTTTCCTCAAGGCGATACTCCCTTCCATCTCAAAACGGGATTAATCCACCTACTATCTACTTTTAATGGTCTCCCTACTGAAAGCCCACACAAACACCTTGCCGAATTCCATATGGTGTGCAGCAGCATGAAACCGCAAGGGATCTCGGAGGATCAAATAAAACTAAGGGCTTTTCCTTTTTCGTTCTGGCTAAGGAGTGGTTATTCTATTTACCTCCAAATTCGATTAATATGTGGTCTGATCTCTCTCGTGTTTTTCTTGACAGATATTTCCCTGCGACGAAAGCAACAGAACTTAGGTGAAACATTCTGGGAATCCAACAAATGCACGATGAGTCCCTATACGAATATTGGGAGAGATTCAAAAAGTTGTGTGCAAGTTGTCTGCAACATGGCTTATCCGGGCAAACACTCCTTCAATACTTATACAAAGGAATGCTGCCAATGGACAAAAAGATGGTAGACGCAGCAAGTGGTGGCGCGCTCGTTAACCTGACCCCTAAAAATGCTCAGACCTTGATATCTACGATGGCGGCTAATTCGCAGCAATTTGGTTCTGCGAGTGAACCCAGCCGACGGGTTCACATAGTAAGCACAATTTCATTAGAGAATAAGATAGACAATTTGACTAATAATGTGAATTAACTTGTTTCAGGGGAGGTAGGAGCTGCTAAGGTATGTGGAATATGCACTATGCCAGATCACGCAACCGACATATTCCCATTGCTGCGGGATACATCTGGTGCCTAAGTTAACGCCATACACAATTTTCCTAGACCTCCCCAAAGACCCTATAACCCTCAGAGTAATACATTTAACCCCGGTTGGAGGGATCATCCAAACTTGAGCTATGGTAATAGGAATCAGAATTTCCAAGCTAGGCAACAATCTCCCTACCAAAATCAAACTCCCCAAAAATCTTCGCTTGAGTCTATTGTTGAGAGGTTAGCAGTTTCGCATGAAAAGTTCCAGAACCAAACACAATCTCACCTTCAGGAACTAGATAAACAAGTTAGCCAATTAGCTCAGACAATAGGGCGTCTAGAATCCCAAGGGAAATTACCATCACAAAATGAAACCAATCCAAGGGAAAATGTGAGCGCGATCACTCTGCGTAGTAGAACTGTGATAACACCTAAACCGCCCAAGCAAGATGAGAAAAAATCTGATAGCTCTTCGGAACACCAGAACGAAAAACCTCCTTCCACTACAGGTAATATCAGATCTAAAATTCATGTTTCTACTTACGAACATGTTCCTCCTTTTCCAGGAAGATTGGCGAAACGAGACAAAAATGAGGAAGAGAAGGAGATAATGGAGATATTCAAAAAAGTGGAAATCAACATTCCACTTTTGGATGTTATTAGGAAGGTTCCTAAATACGCAAAATTTTTGAAAGATCTATGCACAAAATGAAGAAGGTTATCAGGAAACGAAAGAGTCAACCTTAGCGAGAATATTTCAGCCATCTTTCAAAAGTCGCTACCGCCAAAGTACAAGGACCAAGGAATGTTTGCAATCCCTTGCAAGATTGGAAACGTTGGCATTAAAAGAGCAATGTGCGATTTGGGCGCCTCCATCAATGTTATGCCTTTAAGAGTTTATAGAAAGATCTCAACGGAAGCATTAAAGGAAACTAAGGTAACAGTACAACTCGTTGATAGATCAGTTATTTATCCCGAAGGGGTATTGGAGAACATCCTAGTTAAGGTAAACAATCTCATTTTTCACACTGATTTTTACATTATTGATATGGAAAATGATCATAGTAACAACGGATCGGAAATTTTACTTGGACACCCCTTTTTATCAACCGCACATACGAAAATCGATGTCTGTAACGGCATTTTGACCATGGAATTCGACGGAGAGGTGGTGAAATTTGATGTATATAAGGCTATGAAATATCCTGATTTTGTCGCAAGTCTTAATTTTGTTGATGTTATAGATCTTTTGGCTAATGACTTTATCGAAAATGGTTTGTGTTATAACTTTTGTAGGGAATTAGAGGATCTCGACGATGAAGACATAGGCGAAACCATCTCTACTCTTTCTTTAATTTCTGATTTGCAATTAACTCCATCACGATCTAAACCTCTTCCCTCAATTTTGCAGGCACCACGACTGGAGTTAAAACAACTCCCGTCAAATCTCAAATACGCATTTTTAGGCGACAACCAAACATTGTCGGTCATTATTTCGAGTGAGTTATCGCATCAAGATGAAAGGGAATTAATTTCCACTTTGCGCACTTAGAAAAAGGCAATCGGATGGACATTAGCCGATATCGAAGGCTTAAGTCTATTCACTTGCATGCATAAAATTAAGATGGAGGAAGGCGCAAAACCAACAAAAGAGGCACAGCGACGTTTAAACCCACCCATGATGGACGTTGTAAAGGAGGAAGTACAAAAGTTACCCGATGTTGATATAATCTATGTCATTTCATATAGTAAATGGGTGAGTCGGGTCCATGTCGTACCAAAAAAGACTGGAGTCACGGTTGTCGAAAATGCTGATGGAGAAATGATTCCGAAAAGGGTACAAAATGGGTGGAGAATGTGTATCGACTTCAGGAAACTTAACTCTCAAACCCGAAAGGACCATTTTCCTTTACCATTTATCGATCAAATGATTGAACGACTTGCTGGAAAATCACATTATTGTTGTCTTGACGGATTTTCTGGATTTTTGTAGGTTCTAGTAACGCCGGAAGACCAAGAAAAAACTACATTCACTTGTCACTTCGGCACCTTTTCTTATAGGAAAATGCCTTTTGGACTTTGCAATGCTCTGGCTACTTTCCAGCGTTGCATGCTGAGCATCTTCTCTGACCACATCGAGCGAGGAATAGAGGTATTTATGGATCATTTTGCCGTTTACGGTAATTCATTCTCTAACTGCCTTTCTAATCTTTCTTATGTACTTAATCGTTGCATTGAGTATCACTTAGTTTTAAACTATGAAAAATGCCATTTTATGGTAAGTAAAGGTTTAGTACTTGGTCATGTGGTCTCTGCACAAGGTATAGCCGTTGATAAGGCAAAGGTTAATGTTATTCGCTCACTTCCATACCCAACTTCGGTGAGGGAAATTCGTAGTTTTCTTGGTCATGCAGGATTCTATCAGCGTTTCATAAAGGATTTCTCCAAATTAGCGCAACCGCTTTGTCGTCTGCTACAAAAAGACGTGCAATTTGACATGGATCAAGATTGTAGAGAATCATTTGATGAGCTTAAGACGAGACTTTCCTCCGCTCCAATCGTACAACCTCTGAATTGGTCATTACCTTTCGAGATTATGTGCGATGCATCCGATCTAAGCGTAGGCGCAGTTCTTGGGCAAAGAACTAAGGATGGACCACATATGATTGCCTATGCCTCTAGAACCCTCGACTCGGCACAATGGAACTATTTGACAATGGAGAAAGAACTTTTTGCTATTGTTTTCTCATTAGAAAAATTTCTCTCTTATTTGTTAGGTACTAAAATCCTTATTTTTTTCTGATCATGCAGCGCTGAAATACCTGATCAACAAAAAAGATGTGAAACCACGGCTAATTAGATGGATACTCTTGTTGCAAGAGTTCGATCTTCAAATCAAAGACAAAAAAGGCAACGAAAACTTGGTGGCGGACCACCTAAGTCATTTGGCTACATCCTCGATCGAACCACCTTTGCGAGAGGAATTTCTGAATGAGTCATTAATGGAGGTAAAGGTGACATTTCCTTGGTTCGCCGATATGGCAAATTTCTTAGCCACTGGTAAGATTCCTGATAACTTGTCACGATCTGAGATTAAGCGTATTAAAAGAGATTCTAGATATTACATCTGGGATGATCCGTATTTGTGGAAATTGTGTTCTGATCAAATAATTCGTCGTTGCGTAAGTGATAGTGAGGTAACATCTATACTTGAATTTTGTCATTCTTACGCTTGTGGCAGACATTTTGGCCCCAAAAGAACTGCGCACAAAATCCTTGAGTGCGGTTTCTTTTGGCCTACTTTGTTTAAGGATACTTACAATTTCTGCAAAACTTGTGACATGTGCCAGCGGGTTGGGAATTTAAGCCGTCGAAGTGAAATGCCATTAAACCCAATACATATATGTGAAGTTCTTTATGTGTGGGTCTTGATTACATGGGACCTTTTATTTCATCTCATTGAAACTTATATATTATTTTGGCAGTTGATTACGTTTCGAAATGGGTAGAGGCGAAAGCCACCCGAGAAAACGACGCGAAAACCACAACTAATTTTTTACGTGACGTTGTTTTTCCAGGTTTGGAACTCCAAAGGCGATCATTTGTGACAGAGGAACACATTTTGTTAATCGAATTGTCGAGGCTTTAATGAAGAAATATAGCGTGACGCAACGTATATCGACAGCCTATCATCCGCAAACTAACGAACAAGTGGTGGTTTCAAATTGGGAAATCAAGTCAATCCTAGAGAAAATCGTTAAACCTAATCGAATGGATTGGAGTTTGAAATTAGTTGATGTGTTGTGGGCATACAGGACGGCCTACAAAGGACCTATCGGCATGTCACCTTGCCGACTTGTCTTCGGTAAACCTTGCCATCTTCCAGTCTAACTTGAGCATAGAGCATTTTGGGCAGTAAAAGAGTGTAATATGGAGATGAATGTTGTTGGCGAAACACGGAAACTTCACATTCAAGAGCTCGAAGAAATTCGCCGAAACACTTACGATAGCGCGCAACGTTACAAAGAGCAAACTAAAGTGTTTCATGACAAGCACATTTCATTTAAATCTTTTTCAATTGGACAAAAAGTTCTCCTATTTAACTCAAAGTAGAAACTTTTTGCAGGAAAACTTAAGTCTAAGTAGAGCGAACCCTTTACTGTAGTCAACATTTTTCCTCACGGAGCTGTAGAAATTGAAGATGGCTCGAGTGCCCAATTTAAAGTAAATGGACAGAGACTAAAACCTTTCTTCGAGAACACACCGATCGGACAAATTGAAGAAATCACCTTGGAGGAACCAAAAATCTGAATAATAAATTTGTCGAGCTTAACAACATTAAAAAAGCGCTAAATGGGAGGCAACACGTTCGTTTATTTTTCATTAATTTTTATTCTTTTAATAATTTATTTATTTAGTATGATTTATTTTCCTTTATTTTTCTTTTTCTAATTACCTTACTAATTGTCTGTAGGATTTTATCAGTGTCACAGCAAGCACACTTCGATCCTAAGCTGAAGTGCACCATTTCATTAAAACCGGTGCATTTTAGCATACCCAATGGAGCCGGTGCACTTTAGCCCATGCCCTTTACACCCTTCATTTTTCCCTATTTCCCATTTTCTTTCTTTCCCGTAAACTACCAAAACCCTAAAAACACGACACACTCGGCCACAAATTTCACCATGCCCCGCACGCGAAAGTAGGCTCGTCGGCTTCCTCAAGAACCGCTGTTGGTCATCGGTGGATGACGTCGTCTTGCACCGCCACAATTTTTGGCGATCAGTAGCGACTCTGAGCCAACCCCCACACCTCCTCCTCGCTTTGGTGGTCGACAACGACAAGCACCCAGCCCCTCAAACGAGAACCCCTTCCCTACGGCTTCCACCGCACCTTCGCCTTCTTCCCCAACCATCAGCCACTGTTTGTGGCTCTCTAACAGCACCGCTGGACCAAGCTCGACCCACCGTCCACCTCCTCAACGGTCACCATCACTGTCGTTCCAGTCAATGCCCACGGTGGACTCATCCTCATCCTCTCGGCCATGCCAATCCAATACCCAGTAGAGGCACTCAAACGTTCCCTCATTCTCCATGCACTCTGCCAAATCAGAACACCACCCCGAGGTAAACTCTACTCCGATTCCCATTCGCCCTTTACTAATGTACCATCCTTCCTTTGGTTTTACAGAGGATTTTTCAGCCGAGAACCCCTTGGGACAAAAACCAACCTCTTCACAGTCACATTCCGAGCACCACTCGTTCAATTTCCAAGAATCAGATTCCCACTATTTTGCCTCGTCACCAGGCAGTCCGACGGCAGCATCAGCAAACTTCGAACGCAACCGACGAGGATGACACTACACCGTGCCTGCTGAGAAAGAACTTAGAGGTTATCTCCACTTTGAAAAGGATCAGTTGGTCCGTTTTCATGACATCCGACATCGCCCATTTAGGGTCTGTAAGTTCATTCCTTCAACAACGCTGGAAAACCTTCATATATCTGACTCTCTATTTAATTATTTCACTGGTATTGGTTGGCGATCATTTTTTGAAATCAAAACTGGAACTTTCTATGAATTGGTTTTTGAATTTTAGTCGACCTTTTCATTTACTGAGTCTCGCTGCATTACTGTTAACTCTCCTGCTGTTATCTGCTTTCGATTGTGCGGAACTCAGTTTAGCTTGTCTATCTCTGACTTTAATCTTGCCATGGGGTTCGTGACGGATGTCACGGATCTAGAGTATTTAACATCTCTACTTAAGTTTCCTGCAGCATTCGACGCTGATGAGGCCTATTCTACTCTCACTGACCTCATTGATGTGCCATTCGACCCTAGTTCGACTAAAGCTATCCACCTCCACGACCCAGCATTGCGATACATCCACCGCTTTTTGGCTTACAATTTCTCCGGACAAAATGACTCTTCTAGAGTATTAAGTAAGACTGAATTATTTTTTCTTTGCTGCATGTTCACTGATCGCAAGGTAAATCTTGGCTTTTGGTTAGCTCGACAATTTGAAATTGTCATTAGGTCAAATCATCCTTTAATCCTCGGACCATACATCACTCATTTAGCCTCTAGAATTGCAAATTTCGATATCTCCAATTTTACTTATGCTTTTTCTATGGATGCTCTAGATGAACGATGCTTGGATTCAATGGGCTTACTTGACAGAACTCCTAACGACCCCCTATCTCAATCCGCCCGGAACAATGACATCACGTTCAAAACGAGTTTTCAATCGCCGGAACGCGCGACAAGCCCCAACTTCTTCCCCACAACAAGACCAGAATGCGCAAGAAGCACCTAATCTTGCCGAAAGACTCCACACTCTCGAGGACAACATTGCAGAACTACTTTCCTACCTTCATCCGAGCTGCGGTCGTGGCCGCGGTCATCATTGACCACGGGGAGTACTCTTTACCCCTCTCCACCTTGCACTTTTATGTTTTACATTTGTAGAACTAATGTTTTGATATAATAATTGAAAAATGTTTTGGACTGATTTAAAAAGTATTTAAAACATTTACAAAGTCCAAACAACTTGAAATTATGTTTAGGGAATATTTTATAAAGGGTTTTTATGTTTTTCAAAGCCAAACTTCACCAAACTGTCCAGGTGTTTCGAAACACCTTAGGGCGTTTCGAAACAGGGTATTCCAGTGGCAAAATCGTTTCGATACTTGTATCGAAACGGGCTTTCCTTGGACATGATTTTTGCCCAGCGTTTTGAAACGGGCTAGGCCGTTTCGATACGCCTACGTGGCATTGACCACAACGGTCATAAACCCCAACGGCTATTTTCCCAACTAACTTTTAAATGCAGGCATTTCGATACGGGCCTATAGCGTTTCGATACGGGTTTCAAAACGGCAAGGGGGTGTTTCGATACGGATGCCCTGACAGAATGCAACGACTCTTTCTACTTAAAGAGCGTTTCGAAACGGCTTCGAGCTTTTCGAAACGGGGAGCTGCAGAACTGCATTTACGGTGGGAATTAAGTCCTCAACGGCTCCAATATGATCCCAACGGCTACAAACTCATTTGGGAGTATAAAAGGGACCTCCAAGCATCAAGAGAAGGCTAATGCTCATATTGTCAAACATCAAATGATCAAAGATTGTCTTAGAGCTTAAATTGTCATTTATTGTATAGACAAACACTAGTGAGCCAAAATTGTCAAATTTGCTCAAGTGTTTTAGGTTTTGGGTGAGTGCTTAATTGTGCAAACAAACACCTATTAGAGGGAATTGTGTTTGCTTTATTTATCTCTTTGTAAGAGAGGGTTTCAATCAAGGCTTTGGGTAGAAAGCTTGATTGGTTGTAAGGGTTTCCTCCTAAACCTAGAAAAGGGGACGAATCAATAGTGGATTGATTGAGAAATCCTTAGTGGGGAGCTAAGGTAGTGGATGTAGACCTTGGTTAGAAGGTAAAACCACTATAAATCATTGTGTCTATTTTCATTTTAGCTTCCACAACCCTTCCACCCAAAAATCCACCTCTCCACCACTTGGTGAGCTAAATTGGTTGATCGAATCGAGCCCCTAAAAACTCAACAACATTTGAATTGGGGCAATTCACTTAAGTGAGGGGGAGGGTAGTAAACCGCTTGTCCTGCTTGTCTGCTATATGATTTATTTTGGTCTGACTTTAAGATGACATTTTTCTTGTCATTGCTTGATGTCCAGCATGTTATAATTGTTATAGTGCTTAGGAATATTTGAATGTTGACATTTTTATAATCAAATGACATGAGAAAAATGATAGTTTGACATCTCTTTCAATTTGCCTTGATTGTGATAATCGGATTTCTCGCCTAGCTTAATCAACTTAGCCTAATTTTGTGAGAATTTGAGCCTTGAGCATGCATCTTATTCTTTATGCTCGTTTTTCCTTGCTTGAGAGTGTCATCTTGAATTTAGGAATCTAGAACTTTTGACTTGTATGCGATTCGAGACTACACTAGAATGAGGTGCTTTAAGATGATTTAGGCATTAGGATTTAGCCATTTTAACTCTTTTAACTTTTTCTCATCGCTTAGTGAAGCCTTATATCCCATTTTTTGGCTTAACCTTCAAACCTTGTTCTTCCTCGACCAAACTTTTTGATTGATCAAATGCTAGAAACTATATTACTAGACAAATAAGGGGCTTCAATTCGAATAAGAGCATAATTTTTCCATAAAAAAAAGAAAAAATAGAATAAAAGGAAGCAATTGTTTCGAAAAGAAAAAAGAAAAAAAGTTTCAAAAAGAAGAAAAAAAGGAAAAAAGGAAGAAAAATATGTGTTTGCTTGCCCATTTTTAGCTTCTCTTTTATCTTCACTTCTTATTGTTTGAAACTTCTTGCATTGATCATCTTCTTTTGCCTTTTCTTTCCATCTTTCTACCCTTTTTCTAAACCCACATTACACCTTGAACAAAAGACCTAATGATTTTTGCACCTCGATTCTAATAGAGTAGTGGAGAATTGAACTTGTTACAAGCCTATGGAAACCTTTGTTCATGTATGACTTAGAGTGTTTTTGCTTCACTTCTACCTATAAACACCTTGAGTGCTCTTGAGTGTATCTTGGTGAGGATTAAGACTAAGTTAGGATTTGATTAATACTTGATATGCAATCGGAAGAATGAAGGGTTGTTCTTTGCTTATATCTAATTGGTTTGATTTGTGCTTCTTTCATGATACTCCTTTTGCACTAGAACTCTTGTAACACCCCGATTTGGGGTCGGGTGAAAATAATATTAAAATAATGTTTCGGGTTCCGGTTTTTTAATTAAAATAACAAAATATAATCTTGACCTTGTGATTTCAAAACAAACATTTTATGTTGGACCAAAATTGATTTGAAACTCAAATCCCTTGAATTTTAGAATTAATGAGATTGCCATCTCATTAATGGAAAAACCGTAAATAAATGGACTTCCAATTAAAAAAAACCCTTTTGTTAAAATAGACATGTGCTCATCTTCTTCCTCACTCTCATTTCAAAACCCACGACAAGGAGAGCTCTCTACCCCCATTTTACTATTACATCCCCTTTCATCTTCATCTTTGGAGCTTTTCAAAAGGTAATTGCATTTTTTACTTGGCCTTGTCATCCTCTACATTTTGGTACAATTAGTTTTAATTAAAACTATGCATTTTGCATTTTGGGTTTTCCAAGTTCTTGTCAAAAGGTGAAGTTTTATTGTCTTTAACCTAAGCTTTTGATTATTTAAGGTTAGATAAGTTGTTTACAACCTAAAAGGTCCAACATATGTGAATTTTAATGAGTTTTATAAAGATTCCCGGATTTGGGTTTTGAGGGGTTTTTGGAAGGGTTTTAAGTTGAGTTTTAGGTGTGTTTGATGTTGGAAATTGAGGGCTATTGGTTGTATGTTGGTTGAGGGTTGTTTTGGAAGCTTTTAGAAGTGTTAAAAGTGTTTGAAACAAGAGTTTTGAATTGGGTTTGATGGCTTCTCGAGTTTGGAGTTTTTGGGGTTGTTCTTGGCTTGAAAATCTTGTGTTTATGCTTGATTAGTGTTCCGGGTTGCTACATTGTTGTGTGAACTGATTTGAGGTTGTTTTGATTGTGTTGAGTTGATTAGAAGAAAGAAATTGTGTTGGTGAAGCATCGGGAACGAATCCGGAACCGTTGGAAGCTTGATCGGCTAGTGGGTTGAGATTGAAATAGTCGGTGAGTGGTTAAATGCTTTTAAATGGTTTTTAAGTGTTGGTTCAAGCATATGGACTAGGTTGGGCTTGGTAGACCCACCTAGAGTTGGGATTAGGGTGGTAGCCTAATCCTAAGCTTTAGTAAAGACTTTGGTTGCACTTTAATTGTTGTTTTTGCCTCATGTTTATTTGTGGTTAATGTGGATATGTATATTGTGTTATACATGTTGTTGAGGCATGGCTTGATGCATTGTTATATGCTTGTGGTTTGGATTGTGAATTGTGCATGATGTTAATCATGGTGAGTACGTGCTAAGCACGGAAGTTGATATGAAATGAAGTTGTGGATTGTGTAGTATTGGCACTAGTATGCTTGGGTACAATGATTGATCATTAGGATGTTTTAGTGTGCACACGTGAGTCAAATACGTGCGTGGTATTGGTGATGGCAGTCATCAAGATGGAGTACGGGTTCGCCCGGAAATTCTTCTTATATATATGTGTTAGTCAGTAACGAGTGTAATCCCATCGACGGGGCGTGAGGATGAGTGGAATCCCCTCCGCATGAACGGTGATGAGTGTAATCCCACCATAAGGTAATGGTTGTTGTTGGATATGAGTTCCAACGGTTATCCGCGTATTCGAGTCATAGCTAGGTGCCAATATGAGATGAGATGTATACCAATATGCGGTGTTATGTGTTGCCAATATGGATTGATATATGTGTTTACATATGATGTGGTTTGGACTTGTTGAGCATGGCATAATATTGAATATATGTTCATGCATCATGTGTATTTTGGCTCAAGTGGATCGAAGGTACGAATATGCATTTTACCTTGGTTGTGCTCGTGCTTGGACCCTGCATTGTCGAGGTTTGTTTTAATGAGCTTACCCTCACTAAGCTTTATGCTTACGCTCTCTTTTGTTCGACAATGCAGATCCGTAGTTCGTGGGTTGATAGTGCAAGAAGGGGCCTCCAAGTGTGCTAGTTGAGCTTTTAAATCTATCAAGTATGGATTTTATGTTAATGATGTAATGGTCAAGCAATGGGGACTTATGTCGTTGGTGTTGGTTTGTTTAGGAGCATGTTAGACTCCTCTATATGTTATATTGGTTTGGCTTTTGGTTGCCTTGTCTTGCTTGTAAACCATGTTTAAGCTGCTCACCATGAATGTTTTATGTATGGTTGTTTAAGGCATGAACCTTTTAAGTGCTATATATGTCTTCTTTTGGTAATTGTATGAATCCTTTGAATGTATGATCTTTTTTGGTTTGGATGCCTCGTTTGCTGAGATCTTGGTTGTTAAATGATGTATGTATGTTTGTATGTGGCTAGGGAAGTCTTAAAATGCATCTAGAGTCGTGTTTTAGAGTCTTAGGCTGCAAATTTGAGTATCGCAGTGCAGGGCGTATCGTTACGCCCAAGGGCCGTATCGATACGATCCTACACTTTGGGACTCAAGTTTGGCCTAGCGTACCGATACACGAGGGCGTATCGATACGCCAAATCCTCTCTGGAAATCTGAGTTTTTGACGAGATTTTGGCGTATCGGTACGGGTCTAGGGTGTATCGATACGGTCTTGTATCGTTGACCGTGAGAAGTTGACCAGTTAGGGCGTATCGGTACGGTCAACCTGTGTACCGATACGGTCTCCCTGGTTTGACTATGGGTTGTTGACCTAGTCAAGGCGTATCGATACCATCTCTTAGTGTATCGATACGGCTTGCTGTTAAGATGAAAATGGGTTGTATTAATTATGTGTTCGTTGTTTCGCCTCGCTTGTTTTCTTCCACTCTTGCCTTCTTCACATAGGGTATAACATTACATCTAGATAAGATAATAATAATGAAAAGTTTTTCCTTGTGTCTGTAACCGAAGTGGAGCCTTAACGGATTTTGCCTCGGTTATCCCTGTGTAGCCCACTCGGATCGGGCAAGCGTCCGAACCGGGACGAGGGGGTTACACTTGTTGGTATCAGAGCCTAAGGTTTCCAAGACCTTGGGCAGGTAAGTGAGGTAAGTTAAGTTCTTGTATTACAAATGCACGGTGGTTGCTTGCTTGTCAAGTATGCTTGATGCATGTTTTCTTGTTTATCAAGTATGCCTTGTTGTATGCTTGTTTGAGCATGTATGTGTGTTGTTTTGTTTGAAGCATGCTGAGTGGAGTCTCATTGGTACTATTACATCGAAAAAATGATTTTTAAGTGAGGGAACATACTTGAGCCACTTGGAACCTTTGCCTTGCTAACCCAATCTTGTATGTTTTTATTGTTGTGGTTGTAGTTGTTATCTGTGAGCACATATGTCGAGGCATAGAGGTAGACCGAGGGTGGTTCGTCAGAAACCGTGAGTTCCGGCTTCTTTTGATGAGTCGGTGGCTGGAGTAGAGGCTCTTGTGGTAGAGCCTGCTGCAGGAGTTGGAGCTCCTCCACCACCTCCACCACCACCACCTCCTCAGCCTGGAGTAGGAGGCGAGGCTGGAGCTGAGGGAGAGGCACCTCAGGTTGGCCAAGGTGGCCAAGGTCCTGCGGGAATAGATATGGCTCCGCTTGTACAAGCTATAGCGGGAGCGTTTCAGGCCGCAGTTGTCGGAGCACAGGCTGCAGCTCAGCCTAGAGGTGATGATACTAGTTTACCGTTAGAGAGGCTTCGTAGCCTAGGGGCAGAAGAGTTCAGAGGGTCTACACCTGAGAGATCCGAGTTGTGGTTGGAGAAGACAGTCCGCATCTTAGCTCAGATGAGTTGTGTGGAAGCTCGCAAATTGCGTTGTGTGATTTCGTTGCTACAGGGTGATGCCTACACCTGGTGGGTCACCATTACTACTGGGGTTCCTGAGGCTGAGATTGGATGGGATTTCTTTGAGTGTGCTTTCCGGAAGAGGTACTTGGGGCCGAGATATCTTGATGAGAAGAAACGAGAGTTCATGGCTCTTGTTCAGACAGATGCTTCAGTGACTAACTACGAGATCTGTTTGGTTCGTTTGAGTTAGTATGCTCCAGAGTTGGTTCCTACTGAGAGGGACTATTGTAACCGTTTCAGATATGGGCTTCATGAGAAAGTTAAGAGGTATACCTTAGCTTTAGATTATTCAGATTTTGATGTCTTGGTTGCTAGGGCCAAGGACATTGAACATAGCTTGGGGCTGACCAAGCGTTCAGGAGGATCTAGTTCTGGAAAGAGACATAACAACTTTGACTGTGGAGATGCCAAGAGGCATCGGGGTGGCGAACAGCAGTTTGACCATAGGCGTGGCGGTGGCCACCATGGTAGAGGCCACCAGGGCCATAGAGCTGGAGGGCATTTGCCTGAGTGCACACGTTGTGGGAGACAGCATTCTGGAGAGTGTTATGGTAACTTTCATGCTTTTTGAAACTGTGGTTCGAGAGACCACTTTAGGAGGGAGTGCCCACATCAGGCGGCACAAGAACCGAATCTTGCTCAGGCTCCTGCGAGTGCCATTGATTATCAGAGAGGTCGTGGGCGCGGTCGTGGCTACTTCCAGCCTAGGGCTGATGCACCTAGGGTAGAGGCACAGAGAAACCTTGCTCATATTGTGGTCGTATAGCCAGAGGCGGGTGGACCGGCTAGGGTCTACGCTCGGAGAGAGGCCAGGAACGACACAGATGCGATAGCAGGTAATTTTGAGTTACAGTCTATGTCTTTGCTTTCTTTGGTTGATCCGGGTTCTACGCATTCCTACATTTTGAGTGAGCATGCACAGAAGTTAGATATACCTGTTGAGATCTTAGATGTAGGTATGCATGTGACTAGTTCCTTTGGCGAGACAGTCCTAGTTAGACGAATGTATAAGAGGTGTGTTGAGTTGTGAGGAGCTCGATTCCTTCAACCGATGTTGCTCACCAAGTGGTGGAGAGGTGGAATTTTGGGTGGATTTGGTGTGGAAGCTAAAATATAAAGAACACAATGATTTTAGAGTGGTTCAACCTTCTAATCAAGGTCTACATCCACTACCTTAGCTTCCCACTAAGGATTTCCAATCAATCCACTATTGATTCGTCCCCTTTTCTAGGCTTAGGAGGAAACACTTATACACCGATCAAGCTTTCTACCCAAAGCCTTGATCAAACCCTCTTTTACAAAGAGATAAATAAAGCAAACACAAATCCTTCTAATAGGTGTTTGTTTGCACAATTAAAGCACTCACCCAAAACCTAAAACACTTGAGCAAATTTGACAATTTTGGCTCACTAGTGTTTGTCTATACAAGAATTGACAATTTAAGCACTAAGACAATTCTTGATCATTTGTTGATTGACAATATGAGCATTAACCATATCTTGATGCTTGGAGGTCCCTTTTATACTCCTTGATGAGTTTGTAGCCGTTACTAGCCGTTGGGATTGAATTGGAGCCGTTAAGGACTTTAATTCCCACCATAAATGCAGTTCTGCACCTCTCCGTTTCGAAACACTCGAACACATTTCGAAACACCCTTCAAGTAGAAAGAGTCGTTGCAGCCAGACGTAGGACCTGTATCGAAACGATCTAGTCCGTTTCAAAACGCCCGTTTCGAAATGCTTGTCCCCGTATCAAAACGACCTGCATTTAAAAGTTAGTTGGGAAAAATCCGTTTTGGTTTATGACCGTTGTGGTCGATGCCACGTGGGCGTATCGAAACAGCATAGCCCGTTTCGAAACGCTGGGCAAAATTCACATCCAGGGAAGGCCCGTTTCGATACCCTATCGAAACACTTTTACTACTGGAATCCCAGTATCGAAACGCCTAAGGGTATTTCGATACATCTGGACGGTTTTGTTAAGATAGGCTTTAAAAACATTGTAAAACCTTTTAAAAACATCCCTAAGAATAGTTTCAATTTATTTGGACTCTAGAAATAGTTTTGAATTCTTTTTAAATCAGTCCAAAACATTTTTCAATTATTATATCAAAACATTAGTTCTACAAGGTGTCCGCTGAAGATTCAGGGTCATGTGTTTCCCGTTGACATGATGGAGCTTCCGTTTTATGGGTTTGACATTATTCTGGGTATGGACTGGTTAGTTGAGCACAGAGCTAGTGTAGACTTTGAGACGAAGAGAATTTCTTTGAAGAATTCTGATGACTACGAGGTAGTTGTAGTAGGCGAGAACATTAAGTTCTTGTCTAATGTGGTGTCAACATTAGAGGCTCATAGGTTAATGGATTCCGGTTGTGGGGCTTTATTAGCTTATGTGATGAATCCTAATATGAGTGAGGTCAGACCGAAGGACATTAGAACAGTTTGTGATTTTCCGGATGTGTTTCCTGAAGAGTTACCAGGCTTGCCTCCTGATAGATATGTAGATTTTGTAATTGAGACTGTTTCAGGGTCTGCTCCAGTTTCTATAGCTCTGTATCGTATGGCTCTAAAAGAGTTGAAGAGTCAGCTTCAAGAGTTATTGGACCGTGGTTTCATTAGGCCTAGTAGTTCGCCTTGGGGTGCTCATGTGTTGTTTGTAAAGAAGAAAGATGGCAGCATGCGAATGTGTATTGACTACATGCAGTTGAATCAGTTGACCGTAAAGAACAAGTATCTGTTGCCTCGTATAGATGATTTGTTTGATCAGTTGAGGGGTGCTTCAGTGTTCTTGAAGATAGATTTGAGATCAGGATACTATCAGTTGAAAGTAAAAGAGTGTGATGTTCCGAAGACAGCCTTTAGGACTAGATATGGTCACTATGAGTTCCTTGTGATACCGTTTGGGCTCACGAATGCACCTGCAGCATTCATGGATATGATGAACAGAATTTTCAGAGACTATTTAGACCGGTTTGTAGTTGTCTTCATAGATGATATTCTTGTGTACTCGAGATCAGAAGAAGAGCATGATGAGTATTTGAGATTTGTTTTACAGAGATTGATGAACAATCAGTTGTATGTGAAGCTTAGCAAATGTGAGTTCTGGATTCGAGAAGTTGTATTTCTTGGCCATGTTGTTTCAGCTGAAGGTATCTGTGTTGATTCGTCGAAGATTGAAGCTATTGTTGAGTGGAAACAACCTAAGTCAGTGACTGAGATTATGAGTTTCCTAGGATTATCCGGTTACTATAGGAGATTTGTTGATGGTTTCTCTAGAGTAGCTGCTCCTTTGACTAAATTGTTGCAAAAGAAAGAGTTAAGTTTGAGTGGTCAGATGCAAGACAGAAGGCCTTTGAGAAATTGAAAGAAGCTTTGACGAATACTCCAGTGTTGGTACAACCAGTTTCAGGTAAAGAGTTTGTGATCTATAGTGATGCTTCCTACATAGGTTTAGGGTGTGTCCTAATGCAAGAAGGAAGAGTTGTTGCCTATGCTTCGAGACAATTGAAGGTACATGAGAAGAATTATCCTACTCACGATATAGAGTTAGCCGCAGTTGTATTTGCATTGAAGATTTGGCGTCACTACTTGTATGGTGAGAAGTGCATAGTTTACACTAATCATAAGAGCTTGAAGTATTTGATGACTCAGAGAGAGTTGAACTTGAGACAGAGAAGATGGCTTGAGCTATTGAAAGATTATGATTTGACCATAGATTATCATCCGGGTAAGGCAAATGTAGTAGCCGATGCTTTGAGTAGAAAAGTTGCAGTCGAGTTGAGAGATATGTTTGCTAGATTGAGTGTATCCGAGGATGGTGGTTTGATCACAGAGTTACAAGTGAAGCCTTCTTTGATTCAGTTGATTAGAGAGAAGAAGTTGCAAGATGTGTCTTTAGTCCCGCATGTTCAGGACATAGCCGAAGGTAAACCGACCGAGTATACCTTCAGTGGTGAGAATGTGTTGTGTTTCAGAGACAGAGTTGTAGTACCTGAAGATGTTAGGTTGAGACGTCTGATTCTGAGCGAAGCAAATTCGAGTCCTTTTTCTATGCATCTGGGTAGTACCAAGATGTACCGTGATTTGAAGAATGATTATTTCTGAGTTGGTTTGAAGATGTTTGTAGCTGAGAATGTGAGCCGTTGCATGGTTTGTCAGAGAGCGAAGGCAGAACATCAGGTTCCTTCAGGTTTGTTACAGCCTTTGAAGATTCCAGAATGGAAATGGGAGAGGATCACTATGGACTTCGTGTCGGGGTTGCCGTTGTCTCCCTCGAAGAAGAATTCTGTTTGGGTGATAGTGGATAGATTCACTAAGTGTGCTCACTTCTTAGCAGTGAACACTACAGATTCTTTAGACAAGTTGGCGAATTTGTACATTCACGAGATTGTGAGACTTCATGGAGTCCCGAAGTCTATTGTATCATACAGAGATCCGAGATTCACTTTGAGGTTCTGGAGTTGTTTGCATAGTGCCCTAGGTAGCCGTTTGCATTTCAGTACTTCTTATCATCTGCAGTCCGATGGACAGTCAGAGCGAGTGATACAGATATTAGAGGATATGCTACGTTGTTGTGTGATTGACTTCCAGGGTTCTTGGGAAAAGCACTTACCCTTAGTCGAGTTTGCTTACAACAACAATTAACAGGCTAGTATACAGATGGCTCCTTATGAGGCTTTGTATGGTAGACGGTGTAGGACTCTGATCTGTTGGGCTGGAACAGGGCAAAAATTGTTACCTATGCTGGATTTGCTCAATGGGACTACCGACAAAGTAAAGTTGATCTGTGACCGTTTGAAAGCAGCTTCCAATCGTCAGAAATCTTATGCATATTTGAAGAGAAAAGAGATTGAGTTCTCCGTGGGTGAGAAAGTGTTTCTGAAAGTATCTTCGTGGAAGAAGGTAATGAGATTTTGCCGGAAAGGCAAGTTGAGTCCGAGGTTTATTGGTCCGTATGAGATAGTTGAGCGGATTGGGCCTGTAGCTTACCGTTTGAGATTGCCTTCTGAGTTAGAGAAGATCCAAGATGTGTTTCATATGTCGATGCTTAGGAGATATAGATCAGATTTGTCTCATGTTATGCCTGTTGAGGAGATAGAGTTGAATCCGGATTTTTCTTATAATGAAGAACCAGTTGAGATACTTGCTTCTGATAGCGAGGTGTTGTGTGGCAAGACCATAGAGTTGTTGAAGGTATTGTGGAGACATAGAGGTGTGGAAGAGGCCATATGGGAGAGAAAAGCTGATATGCTTGAGCAGTTTCCGTACTTGTTTCCGTCAGGTAATTTTGGGGACGAAATTCCTTAAATGGGGGAGAGTTTTAACACCCCGATTTGGGGGTCTGGTGAAAATAATATTAAAATAATATTTTGGGTTCCGGTTTTATAATTAAAATAAAAAATATATAATCTTGACCTTGTGATTTCAAAACAAACATTTTATGTTGGACCAAAATTGATTTGAAACTCAAATCCCTTAAAATTTTAGAATTAATGAGATTGTCATCTCATTAATGGCAAAACCGTAAATAAATGGAGTTCCAATTAAAAAAAACCCTTTTGTTAAAATAGACATGTGCTCATCTTCTTCCTTACTCTCATTTCAAAACCCACGACAAGGAGAGCTCTCTACCCCATTTTACTATTCCATCCCCTTTCATTTTCATCTTTGGAGCTTTTCAAAAGGTAATTGCATTTTTGACTTGGCCTTGTCATCCTCTACATTTTGGTACCATTAGTTTTAATTAAAACTATGTATTTTGCATTTTGGGTTTTCAAAGTTATTGTCAAAAGGTTGAAGCTTTATTGTCCTTAACCTTAGCTTTTGATTATTTAAGGTTAGATAAGTTGTTTACAACCTAAAAGGTCCAACATATGTGAATTTTAATGAGTTTTATAAAGATTCCCAGATTTGGGTTTTGATGGGTTTTTGGAAAGGTTTTAAGTTGAGTTTTAGGTGTGTTTGATGTTGGAAATTGAGGGCTATTGGTTGTATGTTGGTTGAGGGTTGTTTTGGAAGCTTTTAGAAGTGTTAAAAGTGTTTGAAACAATAAATCTTGTGGTTGTATATTGATTATTTAAGCTTTTAGAATTGGGTTTGATGGATGCTCGGGTTTGGAGTTTTTGGGGTTGTTCTTGGCTTGAAAATCTTGTGTTTTATGCTTTAATAGTGTTCCGGGTTGCTACATTGTTGTGTGAACTGATTTGAGGTTGTTTTGATTGTGTTGAGTTGATTAAAAGAAAGAAATTGTGTTGGTGAAGCATCGGGAACGAATCCGGAACCGTTGGAAGCTTGATCGGCTAGTGGGTTGAGCTTGGAATAGTCGATGAGTGGTTAAATGGTTTTTAAGTGTTGGTTCAAGCATATGGACTAGGTTGGGCTTGGTAGACCCACCTAGAGTTGGGATTAGGGTGGTAGCCTAATCCTAAGCTTTAGTAAAGACTTTGGTTGCACTTTAATTGTTGTTTTTGCCTCATGTTTATTTGTGGTTAATGTGGATATGTATATTGTGTTATACATGTTGTTGAGGCATGGCTTGGTGCATTGTTATATGCATGTGGTTTGGATTGTGGATTGTGCATGATGTTAATCATGGTGAGTACGTGCTAAGCACGGAAGTTGATATGAAATGAGGTTGTGGATTGTGTAGTATTGGCACTAGTATGCTTGGGTACAATGATTGATCATTAGGATGTTTTAGTGTGCACACGTAAGTCAAATGCGCGCGTGGTCTTGGTGATGGTAGTCATCAAGATGGAGTACGAGTTCGCCCAGAAATTCTTCTTATATATATGTGTTAGTCGGTGATGAGTGTAATCTCATTGAGGGGGCGTGAAGATGAGTGGAATCCCCTCCGCGTGAATGGTGATGAGTGTAATCCCACCGTAAGGTAATGGTTGTTGTTGGATGTGAGTTCCAACGGTTATCCGCGTATTCAAGTCATAGCTAGGTGCCAATATGTGATGAGATGTATACCAATATACGGTTTTATGCGTTGCTAATATGGATTGATATATGTGTTTACATATGATGTGGTTTGGACTTGTTGAGCATGGCATAATATTGAATATATGTTCATGCATCATGTGTATTTTGGCTCAAGTGGATCGAAGGTATGAATATGCATTTTACCTTGGTTGTGCTCGTGCTTGGACCCTGCATTGTTGAGGTTTGTTTTAATAAGCTTACCCTCACTAAGCTTTATGCTTACGCTCTCTTTTGTTCGACAATGCAGATTCGTAGTTCGTGGGTTGCTAGTGCAAGAAGGGGCCTCCAAGTGTGCTAATTGGGCTTTTGAATCTATCAAGTATGGATTTTATGTTAATGATGTAATGGTCAAGCTATGGGGACTTATGTGGTTGATGTTGGTTTGTTTAGGAGCATGTTAGACTCTTCTATATGTTATATTGGTTTGGCTTTTGGTTTCCTTGTCTTTCTTGTAAACCATGTTTAAGTTGCTCACCATGAATGCTTTATGTATGGTTGTTTAAGGCATGAACCTTCTAAGTGTTATACATGTCTTCTTTTGGTAATTGTATGAAATGTATGATCTTTTTTTGTTTGGATGCCTCGTTTGCTGAGATCTTGATTGTTAAATGATGTATGTATGTTTGTATATGGCTAAGGAAGTCTTAAAATGCATCTAGAGTCGTGTTTTAGAGTCTTAGGCTGCAAATTTGAGTATCACAGTGCAGGGTGTATCGGTACGCCCAAGGGCCATATCGATACGGTCCTACACTTTGGGACTCAAGTTTGGCCTAGCATACCGATACACGAGGGCGTATCGATACGCCAAATCCTCTCTGGAAATCCGAGTTTTTTACGAGATTTTGGCGTATCGGTACGGGTCTAGGGTGTATCGATACGGTCTTGTATCGTTGACCGTGAGAAGTTGACCAGTCATGACGTATCGGTACGATCAACCTGTGTACCGATACGGTCTCCCTGGTTTGACCTTGGGCTGTTGACCTAGTCAAGGCGTATCGATACCCTCTCTTAGTGTATCGATACAGCCTGATGTTAAGATTAAAATGGGTTGTATTAATTATGTGTTCGTTGTTTCGCTTCGCTTGTTTTCTTCTGTTGTTTCCTTCTTCACATAGGGTATAACATTACATCTAGATAAGATAATAATAATGAAAAGTTTTTCCTTGGGTCGGTAACCGAAGTGGAGCCTTAACGGGTCTCGCCTCGGTTATCCCCGTGTAACCCACTTGGATCGGTCAAGCGTCCGGACCGGAACGAGGGGATTACAACTCTTATAATTATGTTTGATGCTTGTGATGGCTTGAAAAATGCATTATTGGGTTAATATCTTTTTTCGGACATACTTGAGGACAAGTATGAGACAAGTGAGGGGGAATTTGATAAGCTCTCAAATATGACACTTTTTAATTGCTATTTTTCTATTTTTTAGGATTTCTTGCTACCTAATCCATTTTGTTTTGCTATATTTTGCGCAAGGAACCTAATTCTGGAAAATAGCTGCAAAAGTAGGCATTTCTGCAGTCTTTTTATTATTATTCTAGTCATGACTGGCATCGTGGGCACGACGCGTCTGACGTGGCAGATGCGTGGCGACTTCTGGAAGACCTTATCAGCTTATCCGTTTCGATTTTCTGTATTTAAATTTCAAAAACATTTGAATTGTTTATATTTCCTTTATTATTTTGAACTTTCTCATCATTTATCTTTGTAAAACCAAGCCTATAAATATCACTCCTTGGTAAAGGCTTGGAGCATCGAATTTAGACTTCATCTTCTAGCATGAAACTTGTTATTTCTAGTTTTTAATTAAAGTTCTCTTTTCTCTATTTTTATTCTTTTATGTTATTTAATTATTTTTATAAAATCAAGTTAAGTATGATAACTAATATCATGCTTAGCTAAATATTTTGAGCCAAGAACTAGCCAAATCAATTCATATCGTGAGAATTGATCATTGACTAAATTCCCTCGAGAATACATTTTTATCTTTCTGTTTAGATAGTTTGGCAATCGGCCTTACTAAAGTTTGTAATCGTTTTTCAAATCAAAAAGAGCTCGTTGGTCTAGAATCGTTTAAAAACATAGTTGGGAGGAAGGATCGGCTTGTGGCAATTTCGACTTCCTATGAACACTCTTAGTGGCGGTCCGCTAAGGAAAGATAAAATCAGAAGTGATTCTTTTTAGGACAATTTTTTAGTCGGGATTTTCCTGTTTTCAAAACTAAATATTTTGACGGCGATAGACGTGGTTAATTTGTTTAAGAACCAACCTTCGAAGATAGACTTGGGAGGATTGGTTACTCGAGAGAGAAGCAAGTTACGACGGGTTGGGCCTCGCAGACTGTAACCGACATGATCCCCGGATTAAAAATTCATTTCAATGATCGAAAGAATTGACAAGGCTAGCTCGAGGCTATTTTGCATATTTGCACTTTCTTATTATTTTCTTTACTTCTGCATTTAATTCTACTATTTCATTTTCATTCAATATCATATCACCTCCATTTTTTATTTTTCTTGTTTTTACAGATATTCTTGGAAGCATTAATCAAAGCAACCTTCAGTCGAATTACGACTAATCTCCCTGTGGATCGACCCTTTTTCCCTATAACTACTTAATTTTTTTATTTTATTATTTGTTGAAAGAGGTTAATTTATTTATTTATTTTGACGGGTAAAACGACGCTTGTCATTTATTCTTGAAGAACACCAAGAACATTTGAGAAAAATAAAGATGGAATTTGATCCAAAAATTGTAAAAAGAAAAAATGAGAACTTGTTTATAAAATTAGTTTTTATACCCAAAACAAAACAGTTTAATTACCATTATTAAGTCCCTCCGCCCTAGGCTTCTTCATCCCGCGAGATGCTTTATTTTCAATTGTTTCGGAATGGTCATTGATTTCTTAAAAGTTTGGCCTTTAATTTTAATGTTTTTTTAATTAGTCGTCATTTTTCTTTAGCCTTTTCTTTAAAAAAAATTGATTATTCATTACGTTAATTAAACTCACTTTTCACTTTTTATTTATTTTAATTGAGTTTTTTTTTTTTTCTAAAAATAATTTGGCTCAAATATTAAATTAATTTAACTTAAAATATGTACACACCCTTTAGTTATTCCCCCTTTTCCATTTAAGTTGTTTAATTTTATATTTATTAAAATTTGTATTGCTTTTAGCTTTGCCTTGTATTAATTATTTTTTTCTTCATAAAAATTTTAGCTTAAATAAAACATCTAGGATTAGGTACCCAAATACTTTAGTTAGAGCCTTATAAAAATATAAAAATACACTTTTTTCACTTGGATTCATAAGATATAACTTAATTACATTTGAACCTTAATAGGTAAAATTCATTTGGACAAGTCATAAGGTTAATCACACACTTTAGAATAATAAAAACTACAACACATTAATTTTTTCTTTGTTTGTTTGCTTAAAAGGTGGAATTTAATTAATGTGGTGTCCTACCAAAATGAGGTAACGGGTTAGCCCTAAAAATGTTGGCGGTGATTAAAGTTTACTCTCCGAATGGTGGGGCCGTTAAAATAGAATCATCTTCATAAATGGACAATAAGTTAAATTTTATACGAACTTGCAAATTTCAACATTAAAACATTTTGTAATCGGTAAAGTATCAGTTTTTGGGCGTTGTGGGGTGCTAACCCTTCCCCACACGTAATCAACTCCCGAACTTGTTTTTGTGTTTTCGCATACCAAAATAATTTTTTAATGAAATAAAAATGGTTTTGTTAAAATAATTCGTTTTTAGGTGATTCAATTACACCGTTTTAAAAGATTAGTGGCGACTCTGTTGTATTTGTTTTAAAAATGTTGAGCCCGAAAAAAATTGCAACAAAAGAAACTTAATTTTAATAGTATTATGCTCTAATAATAAAATACATTAAAGTCTCCTTTAATACATAGATATTCTCCCTAAATAAATATTTATAACATATAAAAAGTATATTAAGGTAAATTAGCCACACAATTTGTTTCCTTCCTCGTAGATATGTTGGTATAATGTCTATATTAAGGTCTTGCCTTCATGAAAAATATAATTATTTGATATACATGTCACGAGTTTGTCTATTTTAGGATTTAAAGATTTTGGATTTAAAATTTAAAGTTTACAGTCTATGATTTAATGTTAAAGATTTAAAATTTATGTTTTAAATAAGAATGGTCGTACAATTTTTTAAATTTGTGTATCAAAATATATTTTAATTACATTATATAAATAAAATAAAATTTTGAACAAAAATGAGGAGATAATCTAATAATATTACTCGATGTACATTTTAATTTATTTTTTATTTTCATGTATATTCGTTTATGAAATTTGTAATATATATACACTAAAAGTAATACGAGAAAACTGGATAAGCATGAATTTATAAAACTATTTAAATAGATAACAATTAAAATTAATTTGTTAATTGAACAAATCTATAAAAAAATAGACCCAAAATCTATAAAATTAATTTGCCAATTTAAATTTTGGTTACCTACCAACTGACACCAACGGTAGAAAGAATTTAAAACAAACTGAATTAAAAATTCGATAAAAATCGTATCGATACGGGTGAAGCCGTATCGGTACATCATTCAAACTCTTTCAGTCTTTACAGAGGGGCGTATCGATACAGATTGAATCTGTTTCGATATGGTGTTTCGATACGGTTAAGGGCGTATCAAAACGCATTCCTCCAGTAGCCAACTTTGTAAAAAAGGTATCGATACGGCTGGAAGCGTATCGATACACCTGGACGGTTTTCAATAGTTTGGCCTTGGAACACTTAGAAAATATTTTGAGTTTGAGTTTTTCAAATCAGTTTTAAAGTGTTGGTGATTTAAAACTTATTAAGGGACTTATAAAACAATTTTAAGTTTTTCAATTTGATCCTTAAAGATTTAATTATATCAAAATCAAACATAGGTTTCACAATCTCCCCCTTTTTTATATAACAAAACTAAAACTTAAAATTTTTGACACTTTGAAAAACTTTGTAAAATTAACTCCCCCTTAATATGAGCTAGGTAACTTTTAAGTTGAAAATCAAAATTTTTAAGTGTTGTGAGCTTCCCTCTCTCCCTTTTTGTTAGATCAAAAAAAATGAGACAAAGTAAAGTACATAGCATAGGCAAAGGTATAAATAGGCAACATAAATATCATTAAGTTCAAAATAAAGCATAACATTAACTTAAAAATCCAACAAAAACAGAAAATCAAAGCATAGGTTGAAAATAAAACAAACTTAGTCCTAAGAACATGAAACAAAGGTGCATAAATAAAAATATCTTAGATGATATGCATGAAATGCACGGAGAAGCTACTAGGCATCATCATCGCCTTCTTCATCATCTTCATCTTCATCTTCAATTGGATCATCATTCCTCATGCTATTATGCCACTCATCATGGAAGGCGGAGAGGGAAATATTAAAGAATTATGACCGCCTTCAAGAGAGGTTAGACGATTCTTCGCGTTCGTCATTCGTGTTTCAAGGCTTGTGAAACGAGTATCAATCATGGTAAAGCCCGAAGACATACCCGTGCGCAACCCCGTGAATTTCTCATTAAGGAAGGTCATAAGAGCATCCATGGAAGGTTGAGGAAGAGGTGGAGGAGCTTGAGGAACTTGTTCACCTTTAGGATTTTCCAATTGTATCGCGGCCTCGGGTGGTAGCTCGGAAAGACGTAACCAACTACCATTAAAATAATGGAACTTACCCCGTGCGAGAGAGCGTTCATCAATAGGATCGGTGAGGGGAGTTGGGAAGTCATGCGAGCAATCAATATCCTTTTTCAGAAAGAAATAGCTTAGGGTCGTACCATAGGTGAAGAAAGTGACGAGAGTGGTGTGGCGATGTTGCACAAGATAAACAATCTCCGCAAACATGATACGAGCAAGGTTTGGATGTTTTCTCTCACGGAAGCAACGAATCCAAAAGTCATCCACTTGACGGATGGTAGAGTACTTTCCTCCGGAAGGCCTAAGCCACCAAGAGACCATCAAATGGAGGATCCAATCTTGAGCATTGAGGGCGGTGACAGAACCACTAAGAACATGGCCTAAACATTCTCATCATCAAGGCCTTCATCCTCCAACTTAAAAACTTCACAAATAGATTTGACATCAAGAAGGATTTTCTTTCCCATGAGATAGGAACTAACTCCGGTAACAACCCCATCACGATTAGCACAACATTTGGCATTAGCATAAAAGATTAAAACCAAAAGACGAAAATAAAACCCGGGAATGGAGAGAAAATCCATAAAATTCCAACGTTGAAGCAAAGGGAGATATTCAAATTTGAATCGCTCCGAGTCAAGAAAAGGAATAGATATTACCCTTTCCAGACGAATCTTGTAGTTTTGGAAATGAAGAAAATAGGTGAGAGCTCCGGTGGTTTGAAAGGAGTGTTCATAGATTTGGGTGAAATTCGGACGAGCGCCCTCTCCGGGATTAGATGATTCACTGGTTTGATTTTGACGAGATCTCTTCCTAGGTGGTGCCATGAACTAGAAAACAAGTGTATGCTTTTAGATTCCTTCATTCAAGTCATTGAGAAATCAAAAGTCAAGGTAAAAAAAAATTTGCAAAATAAAATTTGAAGAAGAAATTTTGAAAGATGAAATTTTGTTAGGAAGATAAACACAAAATAAATAAAAACAAATCAAAATAAAAAAAATAAGAAAAAAAGAAAGGAAAGGGTTTTACCTTGATAGTGATTAAAGAAGAATGAAGAAAAGCCTAGCACCAAATTGATGAGAAAAACCTTAGATCTTTGCTTGATTTGAAACCCTCTTGAAGTTTTTGAGTTGTGGTGTGAAAATGTGAGGGAGGAAGAGCATATTTATAGGCTGAAAACGGCTATAGTTTTTAGGGTTTTGAGAATTTTAGTTTTGGTAAAAGTTGAAGACTTTAAATGCCAAAATTAAAGTTGTCTGCGCAATCGCGTATCGATACGCCTGAGGATGTATCGATACGGGGTAAAAGCGTAATTCCCATAAAAATGCCCGTTGAAGAATCGTATCGAAACGGATGCAATCTGTATCGAAACAATTGAAGCTCGTATCGAAACGGGTTTAACCGTATCGATACCCGTTTACGGCAAAATGTATTCTATGAATCTAATGAAGTGCTCGTATCGATACGCGTAGGGCCGTATCGATACCCTAATCCCAGAAGTATATTTTATTTCTAAATAACAATCATAAGCTCGATTTTAACACCTCCTAAAGGAATGCAAATGATGAATGAACAGTTCTAAGCATATTTGAATAGAATCATACTCCGACTAGCTATAGGCATAGACTTTTTCAAGAGTTACAACACACAAACATGCAATTTCACAAGATCAAGCAATTTTAAGCACAAAGAGGTCCTAAAAGGTCAAGATATGCTAGCTAGACCGAACTCTCTCCTAAGGGACCAAAAACGCTCTTTGTCTAAAGGTTTTGTAAAAATGTCCGCTAATTGATTTAAGGTGTCTACATACTCTATAACCACATCTTCCTTAAGGACATGATCTCTAATGAAATGATGTCTTATTTCTATATGTTTGGTTCTAGAGTGTTGGATGGGATTTTTTGTCAAACATATAGCACTAGTGTTGTCACATTTTAGGGGTATGGTTTCAACCTTAATGCCATAATCTAAGAGTTGTTGTTTCATCCAAAGGACTTGAGCACAACAACTCCCTAAGGATATGTACTCGGCTTCGGTGGTAGATAAGGCTACACTATTTTGTTTCTTAGAGAACCAAGATATGAGCATACTACCTAGGAATTGGCAAGTTCCCGAAGTACTCTTCCTATCAATTTTGCATCCCCATAATCCGCATCCAAATAAGCATGAAGGTTAAAGGTGGAGTCTCTAGGGTACCAAAGACCTAAACAAGGGGTATCTCTAAGGTACCTAAAGATTCTCTTAACGGCTATAAGGTGAGACTCTCTAGGACTAGCTTGAAACCTAGCACACAAGCAAACACTAAACAAGATATACGGTCTACTTACGGTAAGGTAAAGCAATGATCCAATCATAGAACGGTAAAGCTTAGAGTCAACACACTTACCTCCTTCATCTTTGTCAAGCTTTGTAGATGAGCTCATAGGTGTGGCTTGAGGCTTTGCATTCTCCAAGCCAAACTTCTTGAGCATATCCTTTATGTACTTTGCTTGATTGATGAAGGTGTCATCCTTCTTTTTCTTGATTTGGAGTCCCAAAAAGAATGAGAGCTCCTCCATCATGCTCATCTCGAATTCACCTTGCATTAGCTTAGCAAACTCTTGACAATGACATTCGTTAGTAGAACCAAAAATAATATCATCAACATAAATTTGAACTACTAAGATGTCATTTTTATACATTTTTATAAAAAGTGTAGTGTCCACCTTACCTTTTTCAAAACCTTTTTCAATTAAGAAGTTTGAAAGTCTTTCATACCAAGCTCTAGGAGCTTGTTTTAAACCATAAAGAGCTTTAGTGAGTTTGAAAACATGATTTGGAAATTTTGAGTCTTCAAAACCCAGTGGTTGTTCCACATACACTTCTTCATTTATAAAACCATTTAAAAACGCGCTTTTAACATCCATTTGAAAAAGCTTGAAATTATGATAACATGCATATGCAAGCAACATCCTAATGGCTTCCATTCTAGCTACGGGTGCATAGGTTTCATCAAAATCTATTCCCTCTTCTTGAGTGTAACCTTGTGCTACTAGTCTAGCTTTATTTCTCACAATGTTACCACTCTCATCTAGCTTGTTCCTAAAGACCCATTTAGTTCCTATGGTAGATTGATTACTAGGCCTATCAACTAATGTCCAAACATTACTTCTCTCAAATTGATTTAACTCTTCTTGCATAGCCATAATCCAAAAATCATCTTTCAATGCTTCTTTTATATTCTTAGGCTCTATGCATGAGATAAATTCAACATGATTCATTAATCTAAGAGAAGATCGAGTGGTTACCCCCTTGGATGGATCACCCAAGATTTCACCATCTTTGACATAGTTGAACTCCCTTGGGTAGCTCACTTCCTTTTCCTCAAGAGCCAAGTCCTTCAAGGCTTCAAGAGGTGGATCTTGTGTGCCCTCTTCTTTTGTTGGAATCCCATCCTCCTTTGAAGTTAGTCCTCCATCAAAGGCATTTATGATTCATACATCATCATCATCACAAGAATCCTTCCTTGGAAGGAGGTTATCATCGAATACAACCTAGATAGATTTTTCTACTACTAAAGTTCTTTTGTTAAATACTCGATAGGCTTTAGAGGTTAAAGAGTATCCTATGAAAATAGCTTAATCACTTTTTGCATCAAATTTACCTAAGTTGTCTTTTCCGTTATTTAAAACAAAACACTTGCAACCAAAAGGGTGAAAATAGCTAATGTTAGGCTTTTTAGATTTTAAAATCTCATAAGGTGTTTTCTTTAAAATTGGCCTAATCATTACTCGATTAACAATATAGCAAGCGGTGTTTGTGGCTTCCGCCCAAAAATATTTAGGTAAATTATTTTCACAAAGCATAGTTCTAGCCATTTCTTGCAAAGTTCTATTTTTCCTCTCAACTACCCCATTTTGTTGAGGAGTTCAAGGAGCCGAAAAATTGTGGCTAATACCATTTTCATTTAAAAAATCTTCAAACCTTAAATTTTGAAACTTGGTTCCATGATCACTTCTAATATGTGAAATTCTAAGTTCAAGATCATTTTGGGTTAGTTTTAAAAATGTGATGAATTTTTCCAAAGCCTCATCTTTAGTACTTAAAAATAGAACCCAAGTAAATCTAGAAAAATCATCAACAAGTACAAATGCATAAGACTTACCACCCAAGCTCATAGTCCTAATTGGCCCAAATAAATCCATATGGATAAGTTGTAAACATCTACTAGTAGAAACATCATTAATGGATTTAAAGGAAGACTTATGTTGTTTACCCTTAGAGCATGCATCACAAATTTTATCGTTTGAAAATTTAATCTTGGGTAAACCTCTAACTAGATCAAGGGAAACTAGTTTTTCTAAAACACTAATGCTAGCATGTCCTAGTTTCCTATGCCACAACCATGCATCATTTTCATTTTGTGCTACTAAGCATGCATGAGATGTATGAATGTCATCTAGTTGCACCATGTATATGTTCCCTATGCGATGACCTATGAGCATAATATTATTAGATTTAATGTCTACAATTTTGCATCCATTTTTATCAAATAAAACATTAAATCCTTTATCACACAATTGACTTATGCTCAATAAGTTATGTTTAAGACCATCGACATACAAGACATTTTCAATGAGAATAGTAGAGTGATTACCTATGGAGCCAATACCTTTAATGTGGCCTTTGGAGTTGTCACCAAATGTCACCACTCCTCCACTTTTTGGCTTTAGATCCATGAATCTACTCTTGTCTCCGGTCATATGCCTTGAGCATCCACTATCAAGGTACCATGAGTTTTGACTTTGTGCTTTGGCCTTGTAGCAATGCTCCCCCTACAAACAAAGATATTAAGCTTTTGTTTTTGGTATCCAAATCATTTTGGGTCCATGAGTGTTAGCCCCCAAAACCTTGGTTCCCTTAGGAATCCAAGATGACATAGCAATAATGTTATTAGATTTTACAAGTTCCTTAGGAACCCATACACTTCTAATTCTTTTAGTTCTACTATGTCTAGGAAGGCTACCTTGTTTGTAGTAGTTAGTCTTTTTCTTAGGTTGGTTTGTTCTTGAAGATTCACCTATTTCATGCTTGACACTACCAACATTTTTAAAAGACTCTTTAAGCTTATTTAGCTCATCCAACACCTTTTGGTGTTCACTATTACATTGAGACAAAAGGTTATTAAGGTTAACATTTTCATCTTGAAAAAATTTTAGTTCATCTTTCAACCCTAATATCTTTTTCTCAAATTTTGAATTAGCTTGAGAGAGTGAGTCATTTTTCTCATTCAGTTCCAAAATGATTTTCTTATTCCTAATGATCGACTCCTTGTATTTCTCAACTAATTCATCGTAGACCTCTTGTAACTCATCATATGCATCATTTAATTCATCATATGTAAAATCTAAAGATGATGAGTTAGAGGTTACCATGGAGGAATCTTCCTCAAGTGCCATGAGGCAAAGGTTGGCCACTTCTTGTTCGTCATCCTCCGATGACTCCTCATCACTCCAAGTAGCAAGCTTGGCTTTGAGCTTCTTCTTCTTCTCAAAGCCCTTCTTCTTGAGTTGAGGGCACTCCAAACGTATGTGACCGGGTTTATTGCACTCAAAGCAAATGATTTGATCTCTTGCTTCTTTTTTGTTCTTACCTTTGAAGTCCATCTTTCTTTGAATTTTTCTTCCACGATTGGACCTCATGAATCGAGAGAACTTCTTGGCTATCATAGCCAATTCTTCAAGGTCATCCTCCTCACTAGAAGAGCTTTCCTCAAGTAATGAAGCTTTAAGAGCTATTCCCATCTTCTTCTTCTTTTCAACTTCTAACTTCTCTACTCTCTTCTCTTCCTTCTTCTTCTCTTCTTCCCTTCCTTGTTTCATAATCTCATGAGTGAGTAAAGAACCCACTAGCTCATCAAGCTTTAGAGTCTTCAAATTTTTAGCCTCTATGATGGCGGTTCTCTTCCCATCCCAAGATTCGGGAAGTGAATAAAGTAGCTTCCGGACAAGCTTGTCTTCCGGTATGATCTCTCCAAATCCTTTGAGCCCATTTACTATGGTAGAGAAGCGATCAAACATCTTGGACACCGTCTCATCGGACTCCATCTTAAAATTCTCATAACTAAGATTGAGAATTCCAATCTTAGTTTCCTTGACGTCGTTGGTTCCCTCATAGGTGGTCTCAAGAGTATCCCATACTTCCTTGGCACTCTCAATGAATGAGACTTTGGAATAGATGTCGAGTCCAAAGGAGCAAAAAAGCATGTGAAGAGTCTTGTCATTTATTTGAATCTTCTTTCTTTCATCTTCACTCATTTCTACCTTTTTCTTCAACACCATCTTTCCTTCATTGTCTTGCTTCAAGGGAATGTAAGGACCATCTTCAATGACATACCACACCAAGTAATCATTAGACTTGATGAAGAGGCGCGTCCTATTCTTCCAAAAGGGATAGTTGTCACCATTGAAGAATGGTGGCTTTGTGGTGGATTGTGACTCATACATACTTGAACCGGAGGTAGAAGCCATGGATTGATTTTTTGTTGATCTCACTCTTCCTAAAAACTCCTCTTGTGGTTGTGAATCCTTCAAAGAGGTAGACTCTGATACCAATTGTTGAGTGGATCGATTGAATGATCAAGACCAAGAGGGGGGTGAATTGGGATTTAAAAACTTTGTGGAGTGAAAGGGCAATTTAAAAATGAAGAACAAAGGATTTTAGAGTGGTTCAAGTTCCAAATGAACTCTACATCCACTACCTTAGCTACCACTAAGGATTTCAAAAATTCACTATTTGTTCTTCCCCTTTTCAAGGCTTAGAAGGTAACCTTTACACAACTGTTCAAATTTTCTACCCAAAATTTGACCAAACCCTCATCAATAATCAAAGAAGAAATTGGACAAGAAGTATATCTCTCAAATACAAATTTGTCCCTAGAAATACAACACTCAACCCAAATTTGAAGAAAAAATAAGAATTGGATACAACACAATTTGGGAATTACAAGAGATTGGAAATTTAGCACACTTGAAGTTGGATTTTTGCTTGAATGTTTTTCTTTAATGCAAAATGTTGTTGTTGGTCTTCAAAGAGCTTCAATTTATACCTCATCTATCAATTCTAGCCGTTTGGGTTGTTGGGGAATTGAATAGAGCCGTTGGGACCCTCTCTTTTCACCATAAATGCACTTCTGCAGCTATCCGTATCGGTACACGAGGAGCCGTATCGATGCATGTCTCAAAAAAGAAAGAGTCGTTGTACATAATAAATAGGGGGTATCGAAACCCACGTAAGCGTATCAATACAGGGTATCGAAACGGATAAGACCGTATCGATACCTTTTTCTCAACTTAGCTCACTAGAAGTTTCCGTTTCGATACGAGGGTTTACAGTATCGATACGGGTCAACTGCCAATTTAAATTTTGGTTACCTACCAACTGACACCAACGGTCGAAAGAATTTAAAACAAACTGAATTAAAAATTTGATAAAAATCGTATCGATACGGGTGAAGCCGTATCGGTACACCATTCAAACTCTTTCAGTCTTTACAAAGGGGCGTATCGATACAGACTGAATCTGTTTCAATACGATGTTTCGATACGGTTAAGGGCATATCGAAACGCATTCCTCCAGTAGCCAACTTTGTAAAAAAGGTATCGATACGGCTGGAAGCGTATCGATACACCTGGACAGTTTTCAATAGTTTGGCCTTGGAACACTTAGAAAATATTTTGAGTTTGAGTTTTTCAAATCAGTTTTAAAGTGTTGGTGATTTAAAACTTATTAAGGGACATATAAAACAATTTTAAGTTTTTCAATTTGATCGTTAAAGATTTAATTATATCAAAATCAAACATAGGTTTCACACAGCACCAACTATATGGTTATATGGCTGAAAAAGAAGACATACACATCTTCAACCGCCATATTCAAGGTTTTCTCTATCATTTTCTTCTATTATACAAGATACCCTTCTGTTCATACTTATGCAAAAAAAATGTTCATTAGGCAACCAAAAGGTCAAGTTTGAGATGCGACCATATGCACTGATGGTTGGACAGTAAGCTGGAGCTGGAACAAGTGCCATGGGTGGCAGGGGGACTTGAAGGGAGGAGGCTCATTGTTTTACTTTCATTTTTTTTATTTAATTTTGTAATTTGTAATTGAAGCAATGGGACTTTATTTTTTTATGATCATTTTTCTTCATCTTTATATTAAACTTTTCATTGGGAACTTTTTTCTTCATAAATATAATTGATATAAACGATTAAATAGAATTGTATCGTTACTTTTAATATAAGTATCCATACATTTTATGAAAGTATCCATACTTTTTCGAAAGTATTCATACTTCTAATAAAAGTAACGAAACATTTAATATAAGTATACATACTTTTCCTGCAAGTAGCCATATTTTTTAACGAAAGTATCCATACTTCTAATAAAAGTATCGACACATTTAATATAAGTATCCATATGTTTTATTTAAGTATCCATACTATCGAGCCACAATTGAACCAGTTCCAATGTTTTTATTAATATATCGATACTATTGTTTAAAGTATCGATGCTTATTTGCTACCTATTATGTTACCCTAGTACCGGTTTGTTTAAATGTTTAATATTAATGTAAACGATCAAATAATAACAATTTAGGCGCTACCAAATATGTTGATATAAGTATCAACAAAATCGGTAATTTTACCGGTTGTGTTATCGTGGGAATTTCCAAGGCCCCATCAGCTCAAAATTATCAACAAATTAGGCGCTACCGAATATATTGATATTCGGATCAACAAAATAGGTAATTTTACCGATTTTGTTATCGTGGGAATTTCCAAGGCCCCATCAGCTCAAATTTATCAACAATTTAGGCGCTACCGAATATATTGATATTCGGATCAACAAAATAGGTAATTTTACCGATTTTGTTATGTTTGACCGATAACTTAAATTTGCCGGTTACCATTTTTTTTTTATTTTTTTCATGTTTTTTACCGGATACATTATCTCATATCAACATATCCGGTACCGCTTTACCGAATATATTATTTATCTTATAATATTTCCGATAACACCGTTTCTTAGCCGTATATTAGGCGGCCGCACATTAAAATTCTTCGGATGTCATGGAAGAGGGTGAGAATGAGAATCAGAAATTAGGATTCGAAAAGGAAAAGAATTGAGACTCAAGCAATCGAAAAGGAATTAAGCAAAGAGGACCAAACGACAACGTTTCAGTTATTGTCAAATCTACCCTAAACGACAGTGTTTTAGTTGAACGTGAGCTGGAGCAATTGGAAAGGCCGAAATTGGACGACAACCCAAATATGGAGATGAAGTCTTCGCACGTGATAGAATGAACTAGATTACCCTAAACGACAGTGTTTTAGTTGAACCTGAGTTTTGGTATATACAGATATTGAATATACTAAAATTCCATATCGATGAATTAATGAAATCAGTCATCTTCTTCATTCTATTTTTTCTCTTCTGAAACCCTACAACCTTTCTTTACATTTTCTTAAAAATCACAGTTGAGCTGTGACATAGGATATTTCTTTTGAGTTTTAGTGAAATTTTGAAGCTCGTTAGTATATTCTATGGTGGCTAGCCATAGTAGATTATGTTCTTTCTCCCAAAAAAATACTATCAAGTTCTAATATAAGTTTCACTTTTTGTGTATCACATTTAAATTATGTAAAAATGCCTGAAAAAGAATTCGATTCTCATACTCTACAATACAAATAATTCTGCACCAACTTCTCAAAATTGCAGATGAACTAGGAAACTGTAATTTCATGAGTAAAAAGTATACAGACAGAGTTTCTATGTGCCAATACAAAAATTTAAGCTTAGATCCCATGGTGCAATAAATGGATTCTACATATTCTTTCAAACGACACCCCATGAGGATTCAGTCTGCTTCCGCAAAGACAAGATTCGAGAACCAAACTATGAAACTTCAATTCCGATGTATATAATTCCCTTTCTGCAGCTTGAGTTCCGGACTCCGAGCTTTGTGCAATGGGGGTACAAATGCCATTTACATCATCTTGACACACATATACTCGGGGATTTTTCCAACTAGAACCATGTTCTTCATGTTGTGGTCTCATTGGATTGAACAATCAATTCCCCATCGGTCACAGGAACCTCGGATGTCTTTTTGTGTTTTGCTTGCATCTGCTCCAACTCTTGTTCTGAGAACACTTCGGATTGCAAGGAAGGGTGTATCTTCTTCACATGCAGCCATGTCAACTGCCAAAAACTATCTGCACCAACATCATCACTAGGCATGAGCGTACCTGTTGTTTTCATCACCAGCAGGGTGTTCTTAAGAAGCTCTGGGACTGATTCCAGAATTTTTTCACTAAGATTTCCCTGTAACTTAACCTTCATATATCTCTCCATACGATCAAGAACCCCGATCCACAGTTTGCGGAAGGATGGTTGTTGTGACAGTTCCTGAAGTGAATGTAAGAAAGCTTTCGTCATTAGTTTTGAGGCTAAAACAAGTGTACCCTCCATTTTCTTGTATTCTTTAGAGGAGCTCCCCAGTGCAATTTCTAGCAAATCATCCATTAATGTAAAAACGACTTGATCAAAACACTGGAACCAAATATTGTTTGGAATGTGAATTGCATCTACCCCGGCCAAAGACTGCTGTAACTTTAAAATAGCGTGGTTCCTCACCTCCTCCCTCTGGTCCAAACATACGGCCCTCAGTAGCTGCACCAACCTCAGCCACATCTCTCCAATGTCCTCACTCACTTTCATAGCAGCCTCCAGCTCGACAGTATTCTTGGCCTCATGGGACCATCTTAGAAGACAAGCAACCGAACCTGCCATCATTTCTATGGAAGAGATGGATCTATCAATTTCTCCAACCCGGGACTCAGCAAACTCCCTCGCTGCATCCACACAAAGAACATAATTAGATGGCAAAAGATGTGCCCCATCAAACATAATGAATGATAGTGCCACAAATCCGAACTCCGATGCTTTTGGATGTCGAGCAGAGATATATAGCAAGGAGATGATTGTGCGCCAACCAGAATGGGATCTGATGTGCATTGCATTAGCTTGTACAAGATGCATGACTTCTTGAGTGATAGGTTCACAATATGCTTCAGCAACCCGAGCATCAAGTTTCAATATTAGCTGCATTGACTTCAAAAGCTCGTTGGTTAGATTTTCCTTGTAAGGAAGCAAGCGCTGGCATATCTTAAGGAGCCCAAACACGGCTTTCTCCACTAAAGCACAAGGCACTGCTTTCTGATGGACAATATCTGATATGTGCTTGTAAACATTTTTCCAGATAATCAAAATCCTATCCCGATTATTTAATGTAACAGCAATCAGCAACTCCATGCAGAACACGGCACTGTCTTCATCTTCAACAATGCCACTTCCCTTGCTGAATTGACCTGCAGCCAAGATGAGAGCCTCGACAAGCTGCAATAAAGACTCAGATTGGAGGAACTTACTCTCCATGAAGATGTTATTGATGTGGCATGTCTGCACTATCTCTCGAAGGAACTGTTGAGCGGCAAGTTGTTCCTCAGTCGGGTGTAGCATTGGCTCCTCCACATCAAAGGATAGGAGTTGGCTGAATCGACCAATCAGGCTGGAGGACCTCCGGGGGATGGTTGCAGGTGCTGTCCATGATGTTGACAAGGAACTTGTTTCAGGCTTACTCAGTTCTTGGTCAGATGAGGAATCCGTTTCGCCGGCTGTATCACTAACCAGATGAGGAGGCAGAAGTCCGAGCCTGTGCAAGCTCAAAACACAATCCAATATGCTTCTCCATCCACTGTGGATATAATCACCATAGCTATTTGCTATGTTGAAAACAGTTGTGGTTGCCATCCTGGCTCTGGGATCATCTCCAAAGGAAACAAAGGCATCTTCAAAAGACAATGGAATCAAAAGGGTTGTCAATTTACAAAGAGATACAACCAAATCATCCAACATATCACCAAAGTGATAGTGAGCTGAAATTTTGGCAATTGCCAAGAATCCATCGATGCATGTTTGTAAAACTTCTTCCTGTTCCACTTGATCGAAAACCACTGATATGGCAGCAATAGTGGGGCCAGACAGGATAGCGAACATATCACGGTCCAGGTGTGCTCTAGAATCACAGCAAATGAAAGGAGTGCTTTCTTTGGATTTGTATATCACATTAATCCAGCGGCTTAATACCATCATTGGGAAACCAGCACCTTTATCAGGAATCATCTGAATCTCATTCCCACAGATAGAGTGGTAAAGCTCAGACAAGTACTCTCGAGGAAGATCTTCTCCCCCATTGATGAGTCGATTGTTACGGATAAAATCTTCTTCAGTCATCTTTTTCTTAACCTGGGCATTGTGTTGATCTGTGTTGAGCATTATAAGTGAATATGACAACAAGAGGGCAGCATCTTTATCACATAATATGTGTGGTGATTGCTCATAATATCTTTCAGCAAACGCCTCTAGCACTCTCTGTATCTTTTGTGATTCTCCAGGCAATCGGAAAGTTCCCAAGAGAACACGTAATGCTGAATCTAAAGTCATGTCATGAAAATCGAAGGTCCTAGCAAATTCACGAAGCACCTGAACACAAAATTCATCATGATTACCTAGAAAGTCTCCAATAAGATTCTTATCTAACCCATTTGTGTACCTAAAGAGTGAGGCTACACTTTCTGGGTCAAGCTTATCCGGTAGTAGATGGATTCCCTGGAGAAATTCTAGACCTTTCCTGGGATCTTGATTAAAATGCTCAGCTCCAATTGTCAACTTTCGCTTGATGTGCTTCATTTTACGAACAAAAGGAATCCAAGAATTAGGATCACTGTAGTTCAGGCATTTCAAAGTCCAGAAAGCTTCATATCCTTCGTGATCTGTCGAAGCCTCCTCTGAAACATGCAATTCATTACCAGTTCTCTCAGCCATACCTTTTATCATAGATACCAGACCATTCAGAGCAAGAATATGCATTGTAGACAACGGACCATTCACGGGAAATGCGCTCTTTGACAACATGTAGGCAATGTCTCCAAAAACATTACTGCAGGTTATGTCACAATCAAAATTAGCATACATCTCAGTCACAAACATTGGCTGCCTACAAAGGTCAATCAAAGCTTCCATGGCAACCTCTTGTTGTTGGTACGAAGACCCGTGCTTGCTTTGTGCAAGCTTCAAAAGCACACAAGAAATGAAAGCTTCAAGCTGCACTTTTAGCTCGGAGCGCAAATGATGATATAGATTGATTACGATGCTACATACAGTTGAAAGAATAAGTGGGCTCATGGATAGCCCAAATTGCATCAGATTATAGAACAGTTCATCCTTTACTATAGCCAATAACTTGGGGTGTTTGCTGAATGATGACCCACCCAATTCAATAGCCGAATTAATTAAGCCTAGTGCAAAGAGAGGAACATCTTCATCATATGCTATGGGATTTGATTTAGGGCCGATGCCAATGTTTTCAATGACATTTAACAAAGAACACAAAAATTGAAATATCTCCACCATGCACGGGATCCCAAAAGGTTCCATCATCAATATCTCACCATGTTGAGCATCCTCCTTAGTATCACTTTCACCAAGCTTGATTATGTTTGTTCCAGATGCTGAGTTAACCACAGGAGGGCTAGAAACATCGATTCCCACATTTCCATTTTTTAACTGTGTACTCCCATTCATGTGATTCACATTCTGCATACCCATCTGCAGAAGAAATATGAATTTATAAATTACAAATTAAAACACAGCATGTCATCCACTGTAAAAATTACAAATTACCACTCCTGAAGCAGATAATGAGCTTCCATCAGCCATTTCATGTTCTGTGCTGCAGAGCTCAGGAAGATGTGAGAAAATACACCTAACTATTTCATGGATCGTATGCCGAGCTATCCGCTGCAACAGTTCACCTTTGGAGCTTGCTTGATGAACAATACGAAAGCATGTATTTGCGATCATGCAAACATGCTTATTACTCAACCTAGTTGCAGCCTTACTTTTCATGCAAGCTAGAAGAACCTGAAGTATCTTCATTAGCACCACTTCTTCAGATGCTGGATCGGTTACCTCAAACCGGCAACTTGTGACGGCATCAACAATCATGTGCATAGCATCTCCCACATTTACAATATCCAAATCAAGTACATCAATGGTTAAGATTTTGTAAATGGAAGATAAGGCAACACCAGTTATTGGTGCACCGGTTTCATCAGATTGAATTACATCCAAAAATGGCTGTAGGTACACAACTGGGTCAACATTTTGCCACTGGTGTTGCCATGAAAATATATTTTTCCGCAATTCTTTCAAGGAATGGATGAGAGAATGCTCTAGCTGATCATCGTCGGCAACATTGCGGACTCCCCATCGAACATTTCTCCTCATTACAGCCAAAACAGCCACAATTTCAGAATTAATCATACATGCGAATGCACCACTGGAGGGCTTGATAATTTCTCCAATAAATCCATTCCTTCCAGATTGTGTAATCACATCCCCCATATTCAGCCAAGATTCTTAGTCCAGTGAAATTTATACTTCACCAAAGAAGTTGGCTACTATACAAACAAGACAGTGAACTCTGGTGAAATCATATTTCTCCTGCAATTGAAAAAAGATTGTCAATATAAATGAATTCATATATATATATATAATAGAGGCTGCCTTAAAAGTGAGCTTCATAGGAAATTTTCATATTTCAAAAGTTCATCTTTCTCATGCAACAAAGCAAGAAGTTTCAGGGCAAGCAAGGTTTCATGATTCTTATCAATCAAATAATACAATAAGAAAAAAAAACATAAATTTCATGCCTAAACAGTTTGAGCCTTTTGTTAATCATCAATTGCTAGTAACATACAGTATCACAGATACTGTAACATTATAACAATCATGATCAATTAAAACGTCAATTATGTTAAACAATCATAGCGTGTTCTAAGCTTGAATCAAAGTGACAACATAAAAGAAAATATAGAAATGAACCAAATTGTGATTACAACTTGATAATGGACAAAGTAACAGAAACCCAATGAAGGAAACAATGTGCAGAACTGAAAGACATTAAAAAACCAAAATGAGAAAATGGACTCAAAATTGAAATCCCAGAAACCTGATCTAACCCAAATCATTAAAACCGTAACAGCCTCAAAATAAAACTTCAAACAGAACATGATTGAATGGCCAGCTTTTTTAAGGGTAAATCATGACCCATCAAATCTGGGTCGATTTGGATGGCAAAAGAATCGTTAGTTTACCCCCCCCCCCCCCCTCTCCCCCGGGAAAAAAAGTGGGAAAATGGATCGACTGAGAAAATGTGGTACCTTGTCGAGGATTCAAAGGTTGGGAATTGGAGAATAACATGAGAAAGGAGTGAGCTCTGAAGAAATTTTGGAGCCTTTTTTCGGGTTACAAGGGAGAATGTAGGGAGTTGGAAATGAGAAAAACGGAGTTCTTTTTGGAGTGGCAATTTTTTTTCTTCTCTCTGTGCAATGGAATTTTTGATCTGATTTTGTTCGCGGTTTCGGAGGAAAGAAGAGTTCTTGTTTGGCCCATTAGAAAATTGACTGTTTTTAGAAATTTTCTTGAAAAGACAATATTATTAGGGTAAACTACTCAAATAATCACTTGACTTCAGGTTCTCTATCATTTTGGTCACTAAACTTTAAAACGCTTCAATTTTAACACTAAACTATCAATTGCACATCGATTTGGTCATGAGCATTAATCATTAGGGTAAACTACATTTGATAATCATTGAAATTTTAGGACACTTCACTCGAGTCACGAATTTTTTAAAACTTGTATTATAGTCATTAATTTTTTTTGAATAGTCTAAAGTTGACTACAGTTATTGTCATTAAACTTACATTGATAGACATTTGATAATCATTGAAATTTTAGGACACTTCACTCGAGTCACGAATTTTTTAAAACTTGTATTATAGTCATTAATTTTTTTTGAATAGTCTAAAGTTGACTACAGTTATTGTCATTAAACTTACATTGATAGACATTGCGATTGAACCTAGGTCTCTTAGGATTAACATTATTCGTTTTTTCACTAGGACCATTATAGTCATTTATTGCATTGTATGATGTACTATAAATGACACGCAAATAGTGCAAGTATACACGTCGAACAAACAGTAAAGTGATGAGTGAGCATCGTCTCCACAAAGATTGAAAGTATTTCAAGATAAGTTTAAGCACACGAAACAAAGAATGAATATTGATTAAGGAGTTGGTTTTGAACGAGTAAATAAAATGTTGTAGCAAAAACAATATATAAAAACATGAGTAAACTGAATGAACTATAGTTAAAGTCTCTCCAAGGATTGGAATAAATAATTCGCTCTTATTATAGTTATTGTTATCAATTGTCGTTGAAAACTATAGTTAAAGTCTTCTTCTCCCAAACTCCTAACTTTAAGAATTGATAACATGTATAAATGTTGATTTTTAGATAAACAGAGTAGTTGTCAGACAATTCTACAGGTAGAAAGATTTCATTTAGTTAGAAGATCAGCATAGTTTTTTTTGAATGAATTGGATACGCACCTGCCTCACGCCTCATTAAAAAACTTTCATAATCCTAATAGAGGAAAAAGAATACCTGACGTAGGGCGATAGAGAACAAAATATAGCCATGAAACATAACACAAAGCAAAACACATGAAAACTATCCAAAACACCTAACCGAACCATCGCACATGAGCTTCTAGCACATACCCGCGTCAACTGCAATCCTCAGCGAAGATCAAAATAGTTTGATTTCAAGTTAATTTGACGATTAATATTGTTTTATATTATTTTTATAACTTGTGATATTTTTAATTATTTTTTAAATTTTAAAACTATTTTTATTCTTAGTATATCTTTAATATTTATTTTTCATATATTTTAATAATTTTATATTTTAAATATTCGACGTTTTAAATAATTTTTTAATTTTTAATTCTTTTGCTTAAAAATTAAATAGAGCCTCAAACTTCTTATAAAAAGTAATTAAATCGTCGAACTTAAAATCAATTAACTTTCTCTGCCACTTAAGCACGGTAAACCATTATCACTATAATAATTAACAATAATTTTTGTTGGTCAAATGATTACATTATCTTTATTGAATGCAAAATAAATTCAGACTATATTAATTTTTTTTAAATTCAAAAGCTTCATACCATTAAGCTAATTTCTTTTAGAATCTACTTTTTATGAAATGAAATTATCTGCTTTTTTATAGTATTCTATTTAGGTTACAATAAAAAAGTTAAGTTTAGAGTTTAAATTTAGAATTAATGGTTAAAATTAGGGTTTAAGAAGTAGGTGTATGATGTGGTTTTTAAGGTCTAGAGTTTAGAATTTAAAATTTTAGCGTTGAAGCATAAAAAGATACACCAAAAAATACTGATTTTTTTTGTACGAATGCAGTACAATTATCAATTTTTCATGTGAATTTGCGTTCAAATTCGAGTTTCTCAACATGTGGTTTAAACAAACTTAACCATGTGCATTTTAATGCTACTAAACTTTTTTAATGCTACTAAACTTGAGGGGTCTTATATAGCATTTTCTATAGTTTAATTTTACCTTTCACGTGCTTCACATGGTTGCCAAATTAAAAACATAAAGTTGATTTGAAGCAAACGAAATGTGCCAAAAATGGATTGCAACAAATGGGATCTTATCTTAATTTTTACAAATATAAATAAGGGTAAACTACACCATATGCTACTAAATTTTAAGTTTAATATCGATTATATCGTTGAATTAAAAATTAATATTATTTTAACATTGAACACTACTTTATGCTTCAATTCTATCACTGAACCATTAAAATTGACAACATAGACGGATCTTAACGATTCACATACATGCCATGTTTGACAATTAGCTTATAGCTGATAGCGGATTACATTAGTTGATAGCTGATAGCTGATTGCATTAGCTGATTTGACTAGCGGATTGTATTAGCTGATTGTATAAAAATGTTTGGTAAAATTAACTGATAGCTGTTTAATTATTTAAACAAGCAAAATGACATGTAAGGATATAGTTATATTTAATACTTGTTTGAATAATTTATCAGTTATTAATATTTTGTATCTAATAAATATTAATTAGATTTGTAAAATTTATTTTTTAATATAAATTTTCTAAACAAATTTGAAAGATTTATATATTAATTTATTATTTATATAATTATTAAATTTTTATATGCACATATAAATATGTGATAATAAAAGGAAAATACTTTGATGCACAAGCTGTGTAAACTTTAGTTTACACATGCCCTTTAATTTTAGGGTTTAGGGTTTAGGGTTTTATGTTAGGGTTTAGGGGTTTAGTATGTAGGGTATATAATTTAAGGTTTATGGTTAGAATTTAGAGTTTAGAGTTTAGGGCTTAGGGTTTAGGTTGCTAGGGTTTGTGATTTAGATTTTAAATTTTATAAAAGGATTGTGTAAAAAAAATTTACACAGCTTGTGCATCAAAATAAAACCCATAATAAAAAATAAAATTAACTTACAAATGTCACCATATAAATTAGTAGTAACAACAAATAAGTCTAATATTTAATATGTTATTATTTATATTTAAAAATATTATTATTTAATTTAGGTTATTTGGAGATTTTTGGTAACTGTTAAGGGTAAAAGAGTCATTATAATTTTAATATCAAACCTCTAATCTCGAAAAGCTCATATTAGAAGCTTTTTCAAAATTAATTTCTTCATCTCAATCCGTTCTTTCAATCCGCTATTTACCAAACACCAATATTAGTAAATTTGACTAGTCAAACCTCTAATTTTTACCCAAACCGCTATTTACCAAACATTGCCATAATTTTTTAAATAAATTTAAATAACTTAATGATATAATTAAAATCTAAACTAAAAATCAATGCTAAAATAGAGTTCAGTATAATAACATCAAACCGTTTTAGTTTGCCCGTACACTATCCGTTGTCATCGTAGGAAGTATACAAGTAATTCATATGACATACAGTTCCAGACAACTCGAAATAACAAAGATTTAAGTAAGAATCTGAGGACTGAGATCATCAGTCGACAAGGAAACGAGCAGACAGACAACCGCCCCAAACAATATAGCAAAGAATCGAACCAGGGACAGAACCGGCACTTCACAATTCACTTCTATATGTATATGTATATGTATATATATATATGTTCATAAAAAATGTTGAGTAAAGTTGAAACTTGAATGGTGACCTTATTTGAATACTTATTCAGTACGAAAGTTCCCTTCTTTGGCTTTGATTCGTCTCCGAGAGCAACCCGAAGCTTTGTGTTCTTGCTCCAGTTTTACCTTTTTCCTCCAAATTCTGCAAGGTTTGAATCTGGTTTTCTTTCTCTCCCTCGCGTTGTAAGGAGTTCATTTTTGAATTTCTTTTCTGGGTTTTTAGTGCATCATCGAACTGAGTTTCTGGGTTTTGGTTGTTCCGTTTCAATCTTATGCAAATCCTTAGCATTGTTCATAGTTTAAGCTTGATATGAGTTATTGAATTGGCTGTGAAGTGAAAACCGCGTAGGATCAGGATGGGTTTTTGATACATGGTGCAGATGAAAACACTAACCAAACAAATGGTTTAAAAGGTTGCTGTCGTTTAACAGTTTGATAACAAACACTTTTGTCCTATGTTTCCTTTGCTTATCAATTTTATGTTTTAAGTTCATTTTCATGTTGGGGTTTTTGAGACAATCTTTCAATTTTGAATCAGGGAATCTTTCCTTTGTAGAGATGATTCTTTCAGCTCTTTTAACTTCTGTTGGGATCAATCTTGGTCTTTGCTTCTTATTTTTTGCTCTATACTCGATTTTGAGAAACCAGCCGGGTAATATCCCAGTATATTCGCCTCGGTTATTCGGTGAAAGAAAAACTGAGCAGGAGGACGAGTTCAACTTGGAAAGATTGCTACCATCACCTGGTTGGTTGAAAAGGGCATGGCAACCATCTGAAGATGAACTATTGTCAATTACAGGGTTGGATGCTGTCGTGTTTATGCGTATATTTACTTTCTGGTAATTGTGATTTCTTATGATGTCTCTTCAATTGCTAAAATTGGAACCAAACCTGCAGTTCTCAAACTTTTAGCTTTGATGGTAGAGATTCTTGCCATTTATCTAGCCAATGTTTCGAGAAAGATAGACAAAGTTACTGTCTGCAATTATGTTGCTTCAACTCATCATTTTCTTGAAGTACTCATGTTTGATATTTGTGTCTAACACATATCTTTGAACATAGTTATAGGATATGACCCTACCCCCCCCCCCCCCCTCAAAATTCATGAAAAAACTTAGAAAAAAATTGAACATGCTCATGTTGGATATACATACCCGTACCCAACATTGACATTCAAGTTTGTGTAACATAGGTCTTCAAGTCCGGTATTCCAAATACCTTAGATTTGGCTAAGCAAAAGAGTATCAATTTAAGTTGTAGTAAGATGATACGGTGCTTCATGTTCAAAATTGAATCTTTTTTAACTATAATTTTTCCGGAAAAGGGAAACCATTTTTGAGAGGATGAACTTGATATATCTGTGGCAGATAAAAGCATTTTATCTTAGTGTTACATTTCATATGGATCCCTCTTTCTGCATGTCATCTTAAACTAATTTTGGGTTTTTTTAATGCAGTGTGAAGGTGTTTATCATTGCCTGTGTCATTGGAGTCTTTATTCTTCTGCCAGTTAACTTTGGGGGCAATCAGTTATCATATGATTTTTCTAATTTGCCGAACAAAACTCTGGAGTCATTCAGTATTTCAAATGTGAATGATGGTTCAAACAGGTAATTATTATGTAGTTGGTTAAACATATGTTCAGTTTCTGATGCTAAAACAACTAAAAAATTATTGTTGTGTCAAAGTAAAAATAACTGTTGCGGCCAAGACAAGAACAAAATTTGGAGCATATAAAATTCATGATTGATTTTTCCCAATCGCTCCCCTAGTGGTTTCTCCTTTTCGGCTGTTTATTTCATTTTTAGTAGTTCCTTCAAATGCCCGTGATTGACAATTGTTAGATTTTATGAGCATATAAAATTCCTTGTTTCATAACAGACATTTGGATTCTTAATGTCGAGGAAATGCTGACCTTAAGTTTATGCCATTCTCAAGGTTATGGGTTCACTTTTGCGCTGCCTATGTTTTCACCGTAGTTGTCTGCTGTCTTCTGTATTACGTAAGTGATATTTTATGTATATTTTTATGCTCTTGCCAACAAGGTTGTTGATTCATATAAAAATTGATTGAAGCTTTAATTTTGGCGATACGGAAATTTGCAGGAGTATAAATATATTTCATTGAAAAGAATTGCCTATTTCTATTCTTCCAAACCTCAGTCACATCAGTTTACAATATTAGTTCGCGGTATTCCTGCCCCATCCGGTAGCAGCTTCAGTGAAGTTGTTGACAACTTTTTCACGGAGTATCATCCTTCAACTTATCTTTCACATACGATGGTTCGCCGAACAAGCAAGATTCAAAGTCTTATGGTAAGCTTCAGTGTTAATATTTGATTGATTCAGTAATTCTCAGGTCATTCTTTATTCCGGAAACATTATTTATTTCTTGGAAAACACTGCAGTGTGGTTAATAATTGGTTGTTTGGAAAACATTGAACTACGACTTCTCAAGGCTAATGGATCAATGTCCTATAGGGAGTTTAGGACAAAAAGAATGTTACCGTAGATATGAGATTGAAACTATGACTTTTAAAACTGAATTTATCCCTTTTCTCCCATTTGGTTTTGCTTTTCCTTATCCGGGTTTTGACAGTTCCATGTTGGTACATGTAGAATGATGCAGAAAAGCTATATAGAACACTTGGTCGCTTAAAATCGAAAAACACTCGGCAAAGGCATAAGCGTGAAGGGTTTTTGGGACTTTTTGGTCGAAAAGTTGATGTTGTTGATCACTATGAGAAGAAGTTGGAAGATATAGAAGATAATGTGAGACTCGAGCAATCATCATTGGCAGGAGAGGTTTGTGATGTTCTTGTGTCTATATCTCCGTCTCTTTAGTCAAACAAACACCAAAAAGGATGCCTACTGAGTTCAAATTATGAAGCAAATTATAATTAGTTGATTTTTGTGGTGATGAATGTAGAAATATGTGATCAGTGTCCATATCATACTTTATGCACCTGATCTTTATTCCTTTCAAAACTTGCTAGGAAGTTCCCGCTGCTTTCGTGTCATTTAAGTCGAGGTTTGGTGCTGCAATAGCTTTGCACATCCAACAAGGGATTAATCCCACGGAGTGGGTTACTGAGCAAGCTCCCGAGCCTAAAGACGTTTACTGGCCTTTCTTTTCCGCATCATTTATGAAAAGATGGATCTTCAAGATTGTGGTCGTTGTTGCATATATTGCTGTTACGATTCTATTTCTTATTCCGGTTGTAGTCGTGCAAGGTCTCACTCATCTCGATCAGCTGGAGACCTGGCTCCCCTTTCTAAAAGGTGTACTGAGCTTGTAAGTGCATATTCTTTCTCTATTGCATATGAATTGTAAAATCAGTTCAATGCTTTTGAAATAAAAAGCAGACCATTGGTTTTTCAAGTTCTCTTGACATATTAGAAAATGCTTTTGAATGTGGATTTGTCGATTCACAATACACTAACAGACTGTGACTCTTAAATTGCAGGAGTTTTGTTAGTAATTTGATTACGGGATATCTACCAAGTCTCATTCTTCAATTGTTCCTATCCATTGTGCCACCAGTTATGATACTTTTTTCTTCCATGCAAGGATATATTTCCAACAGTCAGATTGAAAAAAGTGCATGTATCAAGTTGTTATGGTTCACTGTGTGGAACATTTTCTTTGCAAACGTACTATCAGGATCCGCTCTCTCTATGTTCAATATCTTCCTTGAGCCAAAGAAAATTCCGAGCCTGCTAGGTGAAGTTGTTCCTGCACAGGTGAAAACAAAACTCTCATGGAGCTTATCTATATGAGATTGACATTATTTTTTATTAATTATTAAGTCTTTTTTCGGGTCAAATCATCGATATGATGTAGATTCTTTAACTTTCATGTAGGCATCATTCTTCATTGCCTATGTTGTGACATCCGGATGGACCAGTGTATCTTCCGAACTTCTTCGCCTGTTTCCTCTTCTTTACAGTTTTGTGCAAAGGCCGTTTGCAGGGAAAGATGAGGACGACGATGATTTTGAAGTTCCTTCAATCCCTTACCACAGTGAAATTCCCAGGGTTCTCTTCTTCCAACTTCTCGGTGTTACTTATTTCTTCCTCGCTCCACTAATTCTGCCATTCCTCTTTGTTTATTATTGCCTGGGATACATTATCTATCGCAACCAGGTCAGTGAAATGGCCCCTTTTACATCTTGCATCCATCTCATCATTTTAACAGGCGATGTTTTAATTCCAAGCAACATCCTATCTCTAAATTTGTGATACTGTTTCATTTTTTCAGTTCTTGAATGTATATGCACCCAAATTCGAATCTGGAGGAAAATTTTGGCCGATTGTGCATGATTCAACAATTTTTTCCTTGGTGCTAATGCATGTTATTGCGATAGGAATATTCGGTCTTAAGAAGCTTCCTCTAGCATCCAGTTTAATTATCCCTCTTCCAGTTTTGACACTTATATTCAACGCATACTGCCGGAAGAGGTTCCTTCCCACATTCAAATCTTACCCTACTGAGGTAGGATCACGAACTACATTATCCATTCAGTTATTTGTATTCCCCAGAACTTGGCAAGTATTCATTGTTCTCGATAATGTTCTACTCGCTCTTCATTCTGTTTTCCTATTTTCTGTTATGTGTCATTATCTTTACTAGATACCGGAGATTTATGCTTGTTTGACAAATTCATCAACACATTTGAATACAGATTTTAGATGTATATGTATTATTTGGTGCTTGTCATTGTACTGGTCCTGGTTGTGTTGACCTGAATATTGCTTGTGTTTACAGTGTTTGATAAAGAAAGATAGAAAAGACCAGGAAGATCCAACCATGACCGAATTTCTTGAAAACTTAGCAACTGCATATCAGGATCCAGCTATGATGCCCGTCCGATATTCCAGAAACGTCGATGGGCGCAGCTCTCCCCTTCTTCGCAATGTTGAAGTATAAATTCAGAAAATCTTTTTACCTCTTTCGCGGTGATTCGATATTGAAATGCCTGAACTTCAACAGTATACAAACCCGTTAAGTTTGTAATGCTAATGAGACTAAGTTTGTTGTTTCCGTTGGTTGAAGTCTCAATTCAGATGAGTAGGAGTATGAGATGTTTGTAATACTGCAGTAGAGTTTCTTCCCAAATAACTTGTATGTGCAGTGATGGAATCTCAGGATTCTCAGCAAATATTAGAAAATAACAGAGGATGAGGAAGAAAGCTCTCTTGTTATTTTATTGATAATCTTGTAATATCTCAAAAGAGACCAAGATGAGTTTTATACAAGAGGAGTATGCTCAGCTTTTCAACCGTTCCAGCTCAGCAAGCATATTCAGAATATAACAAACTTTAACTAACCTTTTATATCTAATACTCACCCTACATTCTTCATTTCTTGTTAACCTGCAATAGTGTAGTGCTCACTTGTATCTAATACTCACCGTGCATTCTTCACTTCTGGACATCATGACTTTATATAGACATGTTGTACTAACGTGCTAGCATGCATCACTCAGAAATTGACGACAAAGACACCACATATAGTTTGGCGCGAAACCTGCAAAACATAGTCACAGACAAAGGCTTGGTTAGTATATCATCCACTTGTTCACAAGCCGGTATTTCATTCACATCCAGCTGCCCAGCAACAACCCTTTCGCGAACAAAGAACAAACCAAGCTCCACGTGTTTAAACTTTGAATGCATGACATGATTAGCCGAGATAGCCGCCACACTAGAATTATCCGACCATAGAATTGACCGACAATGAGGTGTAACGTGTAGTTCTTGAAGTAAAGACTCAAGCCATAAAATTTCAGAAGTCGCACAGGCAACACTCTTATATTCAGCCTCAGCCGTTGAACGAGAAACAACGTGTTGCTTTTTCGAACCCCACGCTATCGGATTACCACCAAGAAACACACAAAACCCTGTTGTAGAGCGACAATATTCTAAATCGGACTCCCAATTAGCATCAACAAATGCAACAACAGACAAAGGAGAAGAGGGAACAAACCAAAGACCATAATCAAGTGTGCCCTGCAAATATCGTAAGATGCGTTTAACAGCATGAAGATGAGTATCTAATGAATTATGCATAAATTGACAGGTGTGATTCACTACAAACGCAATGTCTGGTCTTGTGACCACCACATATTGCAAAGCACCGACTATGCTCTATAAAAGAAGGCATCAACAACGGGACTCCCAGCATGCACCGAGAGCTAACAATTTGTGATCATCGAAGTGGGCAAACTATTAGCTTTGTCTAGTCCACTGCGACGAAGCAACTCGCCAATTTACTTTTTATGGCTCAACAAAAGACCATCTCGGAGTTGATGAACCTCAATGCCTAAATAATAGTGAAAAGGGCCAAAATCTTTAAGGGAGAAAACATTGTTTAGTCCTTCAATCACCTGCTGCACAACACTATTATCATTGTCTGTAACGATGATATCACCGACATAGAGTAGAAGATAAACTATGCCATTTTCAGTCTTCCTAATAAACAAGGATGAATCAGACTTCGACAAACTAAACCCCTCAGAAATAAGATATTCCCAAAGCTTCTCAAACCGGGCTCGGGGGCTGCTTCAAACCATAAATTGCTTTGTTCAGTTTACACACAACGCGCCGTTTATATCCTTGTTCATAACCATGAGGCTGATACATATACACTTCTTCCGTTAAATCCCCGTTCAAAAACGCGTTGTTAACATCAACTTGCTGTAACACCCATTCGCGTGTAACAACTATAGACAAAATGGTTCGAACAGTGGTGGGTTTAATCACCGGGTTGAACGTCTCATGAAAATCAAAGGCAGGTTGTTGTAAAAACCCCTTGGCCACCAACCTAGCCTTGTACCGGGAGACCGAACCATTCGGATTCTTCCGCACCTTAAAAATCCACCTGCAGCTAACTGGTCTCCTATTGGCAGGCAGATCAACCAAGGACCAAGTATTGTTTCGAACAAGCGCATCATACTCGTCCTGGGCTGCCCTCTTCCAATGTTCATGTAAGGCTTCATCAATGGAACACGGCTCATTAGTATCTTGTAAAGCCGAAAAAGTAGTACTGGCATTATAAACTTTGGGTTTACAAATCCCATTCTTGCTGCGAGTTGTCATCGGATGAGAATTTTGCACCGTGTTTGGAACACCAGTTGGATCATCACCGTTATTTAGAACCGGATGAACAATAGAGACAGGAAAACCAACATTAGATAGAACCTCGTGACTGTACTTAGGCGGAGCCGCATAAAAAACGACATCACTTACCACACCAATTTCACCAATTTCACGGACACCAGAAAGTTCACTTGCAGCAATTTCCGGTGAGGATCGAGGTTCCCTATTTTCAGGAAAAGCTAGGGGTTCCCCATTTTCAAGAGAAGCAGGACTAACATCATTGCCTTGCGAGTTGGCAGGACCAATTCCAGGAGAAGCGGGACTAATACCATAGTCTTGTGAATCGATAGGACCATGTCCAACAGTACCCGTGTTAGTGCCATTCGTGCGTCGAGGGTCTCCAATTTCAGGGAAAACGTGATCACTAGCAAATTCCAACTCCAAAGAAGAAAAACGACCAAGAGACGGACTGGACATCCTAGTCAAAGGAGAAATAGCCTGCTCAACCAATTGGGCTGGGGCATTAGTAGTATCCACCAATTGGGCCGAATTAGGACCAGAACATGGGTGTGTTACACCAGCTGGGTGAGAATGACCAACCTCCAAATTTTCATGCTGTAATGAGCCACTAACTGGAGCATCCGCTGACGCAGACGGAGTCACAATGACAAGAGGAACCTCTGTTAAAGAATTATGAGTTGGGAAAGACTCAGCGGACGAAAAGGATTGACCAGAGTCTTTACACACAAAAGGATAAGTGTGTTCGTCAAAAACAACATGTCTTGAAACAATCACCTTTCCGTCACCAGTCAAACACTTGTAGCCCTTGTGACGGGAACTGTATCCCAAAAAAACGCATTGACTCGTGCGGAAATCAAACTTGTGGTGAAGAAATGGATGTAATAAGGGATAACAAGCACAACCGAAAGCCCTTAAACATCCATAATCCGGTTTCTGACGCCACAACAACTCATATAGAGACTTCCCTTGTAACACTCCAAAATTGCCCCAATTTGAAAATCCCTAAATTTTGAAATCCCTAATTCAGTAACCTTAAGAAGTGAGAATTCCTAGTTTAAAACCCTAATTTGATTAAGGGATTAAATTGAATAAAATCGGAATTTTGCGGCTTAATTCAGAAATTTGGGGTCGTTTTGGAAAGTTGCTAAAGTTATGTTATTGTTTTGCAAACACTAAAAGTGTTAAGTAACCATATATGTGATTTGCTCTTTTAAATGGGTATTTATACCCAATTATAGCTCAAATGAAACCCTATCAGATTCTAATTTTTGACAGCCGCACCCTTTTTTTCTCTCTCCCCCTCTCTCGATATCGCTTCCCTCAACCTCTCCCTTATTTTCCGGCGAAGCTTCGATCGAGCTTGTCTCGCCGTTCGTTTTACACACCGTCAACACCTCCTCATCCGTTGTTGTCTCGCGAGTCAAACCCGACCCCTAGTTTCCCCGACATCGGCCGTCGTGTGCTTAGAAGCGGTAGGAAACCGTTCGGCCTTTTCTTTGTTCATCCTCGTCGTTCGTTTCTTGTTTCGATCTGGGTTTGGAGTGGTCACGTCTTGGCCTTGCAGTGTTGTTGCCATTGTTCGTTCACCATTCGTCGCTGTTCATGTACTCGTCATTGTCGTCCTCCACCATGCCTCCTTTCGATTTTGGTTTGGTAAGCCTTAATGTTTGTACTGATAATCAGTGGATTCTAAGTTGTTGGTTTTGATCTTGTTTTCTTTTTGGTTTTGGCCAAGCAATGACCATTTCGGTCTCTATCTTTATTGCAGTCAAACTGCGTCGCCGTTGTTATCCGTTTGTTTCTTTGCCTTGTCATTTGCCTTCACGCCGCCGCTGATCGTGCATCCTTACCACCGCCATTTGGGTTCTGTAAACCCTAAGGTCAGTGCAGCATGGTGTGAGAGGGTATTGGGCTATGTAAGTTTGGTATTATTGGTTGAGCCCATTTGCCTTTTCTTTTTTTTAGCTTGAATCCAAATTGAGTGGCCCAATTGAGTTGTGTGGGTGTGCATAGTTGTTGAGCCCATAACCGAGTTGTGGATTGGACCAATTGTATGAACTGAACCAATTGTATTGGTTGTGAACCAGACCAAACTATCAGAATTGAACTGAACTGGACTGTTGACCTTAACCGGTTTTGACCTTGGACATTTGAACTTTGACCGAACCTTGACTGTTAACCTTTTGACTCTTGGACAATATTGACCAGACCGTTTGACCCGAGTTGACCGAACCGGTTTGGCTTTGACCAGTTTGACTAAATTGGACTTTGACTCATTTGACCAGAGTTGATCATTGACTTGTTTGACCAGAGTTGATCGTTGAGTTGTTTGACCAGAGTTGACTGTTGACACGTTTGACCAGAGTTGATCTTTGACCAATTTAGCTATTTGACTTTGACTAGAGTTGACTTTGACCAAAGTTGACTTTGACCAGAGTTGACATTTTCAAAAAACGTTCCTCTTGACCTTTTTCGACGTCCTGAGTCTTTATCCGCTGCACGTTTTATCAAATTCAAACCCGAAAGCCCTGTTTTGCTAATTTCAACCAGTTATAGCATAATTTTGGTAAGGTATGGTTTTCAGAATCTGATTCGGAAAATTCTCGTGTTCAGGTATCGACTCTGAGGCTGACGAGTTACCTCCAGTTGTTTAGTTTGATCGGGCACGTTTTTCGAGATCGTTCCGTGAGTATACTTTCGGATTATTCTTATGTTCTTAGTTGGTGGCATAGTGTTAATATTAGTTCTAATATAGTATTCATACCTTCGTAGGTACTGATTCAGCTAGATCTGAGCATGAGATGCGCTTTTCTCGGCATTAGAGCTTTTGGTTCTTAAAGGTGTGTCTCTTCCTTTGCTATAAACTTGTGTTTTCTTTGGTGCTATAAATGAATGTATGTATACATTTTGTGTGCATTATTCTGTTGAGATTGGTGAAAGTTTTCAGGCATCATGCATAACATGTCATACTGTAAATTAACTGAAAAATCAAATTTATCGAACTATGAGATATCAGATTTTCAAGATTATGAAACATCGAATTTATAGATTTATGCAACTTGAATTTTTACCAATTCAAGTTTCGGATAAGACTCGGATTTTAAAACCAGTATCATATCATTGTGTATACATGGATCGGGATTTGTGTTCGGGGAAGTTAAGTGGTTTCACACTTCAGGCTGAATTCCGCTTCGGATCAATGGTTCTACCCTTCGGGTTGAGTTCCATTTCGGATGGTGACGATGGAGAGAGTAGGTTATGGGGAACCTTACTCTTCGGGCAGTGTATTAGAGTCTAGGTATTGAGTCTTCATAAGCATCGGACATCGTATCATTGTGATTCAGATTTAATGTGTTTTAAATATTTTATCAAAAAACAAAATAATATTTTGCTTTGTTATTGTTTGCACTTTAGAGACACACTAAGCTCTTTAGCTTACACCCCTATAGTTTCTCTTTCAGATATCTCAGACTCCTTTTAGAAGACTCGGTACTTGAAGCATCTCGCTTTTACTCAGATAATTTATCAGTATGAACTATTATATTTAAACTTTCAGATTATCATTTTATGATTTGGGACATTTATGTAATTGAACTTTTGGACATTAAAATATTTTGTGATTATGTCTTGGCATGCATTTCAAATTTAATTCAGATGTTTTATGAAATATTCAGTACATGTTTTTAATGTTGTGTTTCATAAATAATTGAGAAATTTTACGTTAATTATTATTAACTAATTCAATTTTTCACTTTAAAGTATTTCAAACCTAAGTTTTATAACTTGAGGGACAAGTTTTCAAACGAGGCTTTCTAGATTCAATCTTTTTCTTCTAGGTCAGGTTTAGGGGGTTACATTTAGTGGTATTAGAGCCAGATTCAACCCTCGGACTATGAGGCTCACAAAAGTTGTTTTCAAAATATTTTCGACTTTTGCATGCATCTGAAACATTTTGGGATAAATGGGAATTTTCTGAAAATATACTATGGTATTCTGTAATTTTGACTTCAACGTCTTTAACGTGTTTTTTTTTTAATTCGAGACTCTAGTATCGAATCGGAATATAGGTTATTATCTTTTCTAGATAGTTACTAAGCCACCGTGTATAAGTTCTTGTGTTGTGTTAGGTTATTGTCGTGATGTTGCTTTTGATTGTGATCATCCGCCTTATGCTAATTAGATAGAAAATTAGAATGAGATATATGATAATGAGAATTGATATGTGATAGCGGAGTACCTGGTGATACGTTGAGATGATTTCATAAATCTGAAACGGAACAATGTTAGTTAATGAGTATGAGATAGAGTTTTTGAGGTTGATAAAATATGATTCGAGTTAGTTGCGATTGAAAAAAGATAAGTGTGATTGGTTTTTGAAAGAACTTCGTCTACTGATTCAGAGAGATGTTGCAACACATCATGGCAAAGTGTTCAGTGACATGGTTGGTCGAGCCAAGGCTGCTGAGAGGATAATGACACTTATGGAAAACGAGGAATTTCAGAATTCTGGTCAAGTTAGAAAACGATCGGACATGTTTGTTCAACCAAGCTTTGTCAATTTGTCTGGAAAGAGACCTAAGGATGAGTTTGTTCCCTAGAGTCATTAGAATGTGAGACCTGTAGTATCGACAATTCCGTCTGGTAGTGTGGGTAGTACAAAAGTTCGTCGACCTATTTCTGTATGTGGTTATTACAATAAGAAGCATAACAGAGAGTGCAGATTGATGAACAAAGCGTGTTTTAGATGTGGATCTCATGATCATTACTTGAAAGAATGTCCTCGACCACCTATCAGTTCATCCGTTTAGAGTCAGACATATGCGTCAGTTCATACACCTCACCGAGGTAGAGGGCAGTTTAGATCAGTTGCTTCTGGTACAGCTAGTAGAGGTAGACCTACTCAGAGTGATAGGTCAGCTGGATATGAGATTAGACGACCGAGTTCAGTTTATTCGACCGAAGTTTGCGTTGGATGTGATGATATGCACAATGACGCAGTAGATACATTTTGATGTATTCAGTTCGTATTTTTGGTTATAATGGATTACGAATTCAGAATATGAAAGTATAAGCTTATGTCAGTTTTGAGGATACGTTGTTAAGTTTGAAAATTTCGAGGAAGAAATTTCTTTTAAGGGAGGGAGAGTTGTCACACCCCAAAATTGCCCCAATTTGAAAATTCCTAAATTTTGAAATCCCTAATTCAGTAACCTTAAGATGTGGGAATTCCTAGTTTAAAACCCTAATTTTATTGAGGGATTAAATTGAGTAAAATGGGAATTTTGTGGTTTAATTCAGAAATTTGGGGTCGTTTTGGAAAGTTGCTAAAGTTATGTTACTGTTTTGCAAACCCTAAAAGTGTTAAGTGACCATATATGTGATTTGCCCTTTTAATATGGTATTTATACCCAATTATAGCTCATATGAAACCTTATTAGATTCTAATTTTTGACAGCCGCACCCATTTTTTTCCCTCTCGCCCTCTCTCGATATCGCTTCCCTCACCCTCTCCCTTATTTTCCGGCGAAGCTTCGATCGAGCTTGTCTCGTCGTCCGTTTTGCACACCGTCAACACCTCCTCATCTGCCGTCGTCTCGTGAGTCAAACTCGACCCCTAGTTTCCCCGTCATCGGCCGACGTGTACTCAGAAGCGGTACGAAACCATTCGGCCTTTTCTTTGTTCATCCTCGCCGTTCGTTTCTTGTTTCGATCTGGGTTTGGAGTGGTCACGTCTTGGCCCTGCAGTGTTGTTGCCATTGTTCGTTCACCGATCGTCGATGTTCATGTACTCGTCATTTTCGTCCTCCACCGTGTCTTCTTCTGATTTTTGTTTGGTAAGCCTTAATGTTTGTACTTATAATCAGTGGATTCTAAGTTGTTGGTTTTGATCTCGTTTTCTTTTTGGTTTTGGCCGAGCAATGACCATTTTGGTCTCTATCTTTGTTGCAGTCAAATCGTGCCGTCGTTGTTATTCGTTTGTGTTTTTGCCTTGTCGTTTGTCTTCGCGCCGCCGCCGACCGTGCATCCTTAACACCGCCATTTGGGTTCTGTAAACCCTAAGGTCAGTGTAGCATGGTGTGAGAGGGTATTGGGCTGTGTAAGTTTGGTATTATTGGTTGAGCCCATTTGCCTTTTCTTTTTTTAGCTTGAATCCAAACTGAGTGGCCTAATTGAGTTGTGTGGGTTTGCGTAGTTGTTGAGCCCATAATCGAGTTGTGGATTGGACCAATTGTATGAACTGAACCAATTGTATTGGTTGTGAACCAGACCGAACTATCAGAATTGAATCGAACTTGACTATTGACCTTAACCGGTTTTGACCTTGGACATTTGAACTTTGACTGTTGACCTTTTGACTCTTGGACAATATTGACCAGACCGTTTGTCCCGAGTTGATCGAACCGGTTTGGCTTTGACCAGTTTGACTGAATTGGACTTTGGCTCGTTTGACCAGAGTTGGCCGTTGACTTGTTTGACCAGAGTTGACCGTTGACATGTTTGACCAGAGTTGACCTTTGACCAGTTTGACTAGTTGACTTTGACTAGAGTTGACCAAGAGTTGACTTTTTCGCAAAACATTTCTCTTGACATTTTTCGACATCCTGAGTTCGTATCCATTACCTGTTTTGTCAAATTCAAAACTGAAAGCTCTGGTTTGCTAATTTCAATCAATTATAGCATAATTTTTGTAAGTTATGGATTTCGGAATCTTATTCGGAAAATTCTTGTGTTGAGGTGTTGACTCTAAGGCTGACTAGTTACCTCCAGTTGTTTAGTCTGATCAGGCACGTTTTTCAAGATCGTTCTGTGAGTATACTTTCGGATTATTCTTATGTTCTTAGTTGGTGGTATAATGTTAATATTAGTTCTAATATAGTATTCATACCTTCATAGGTACTGATTCAGCTAGATCTGAGCATGAGATGCGCTTTTCTCAACATTAGAGCTTCTATTGCTTAAAGGTGTGTCTCTTCCTGTGCTATAAACTTGTGTTTTCTTTGGTGCTATAAATGAATGTCTGTATACATTTTGTGTGCATTATTCTGTTGAGATTGGTTAAAGTTTTCAGGCATCATGCATAACATGTCATATTGTAAATTAACTGAAAAATCAGATTTATCAAACTATGAGATATCAGATTTTCAAGATTATGAAACATCAGATTTATAGATTTATGCAACTTGAATTTTTATCAATTCAAGTTTCGGATAAAACTCAGATTTTAAAACCAGCATCATATCATTGTGTATACATGGATCGTGATTTGTGTTCGGGGAAGTTTAGTGGTTTCACCCTTCGGGCTGAATTCCGCTTCAGATCAGTGGTTCCACCCTTCGGGTTGAGTTCCACTTCGGATGGTGACGATGGAGAGAGTAGGTTATGGGGAACCTTACTCTCCGGGCAGTGTATCAGAGTCTAGGTATTGAGTCTTCACGAGCATCAGACATCATATCACTGTGATTCAGATTTAATGTGTTTTCAAAGATTTTATCAGAAAAACAAAATAATATTTTGCTTTGTGATTGTTTGCACTTTAGAGACACACTAAGCTCTTTAGCTTACACCCCTATAGTTTCTCTTTGAGATATCTCAGACTTTTTTAGGAGACTCGGTACTTGGAGCATCTCGCTTTTACTTAGATAATTTATCAGTATGAACTATTATATTTAAACTCTCAGATTATCATTTTATGATTTGGGACATTTATGTAATCGAACTTTTGGACATTAAAATATTTTGAGATTATGTCTTGGCATGCATTTCGAATTTAATTCAGATGTTTTATGAAATATTCAGTACATGTATTTAATGTTGTGTTTCATAAATAATTGAGAAATTTTACGTTAATTATTATTAACTAATTCAATTTTTCACTTTAAATTATTTCAAACCTAAGTTTTATAACTTGAGGGACAAGTTTTTAAATGAGGCTTTCTAGATTCAGCCCTTTTCTTCTGGGTCGGGTTTAGGGGGTTACATCCCTTTCAAAAACGGAGTCAGCAACTGGTTAATGAGATAGACAGAGGTTATAAAAGCATGACTCCAGTACTTGAGTGGTAAACCTCCATGAGATGGTAACGTTAGCCCCATATCAACAATGTCGATGTTTTCGCTCGACTTTCCCTTTCTGTTCAGACGTGTACGGATAAGATACCCGATGTTGAATCCCATTCGCTTGCAACCAACGCACTAAACTTTGATACTCACCACCACCATCAGTTTGCAAGGCCTTAATTTGACGGCCAAATTGAACTTGAACCATCTTAATAAAATCAAGAAATACTTAAAACACATCCGATTTCTTCTTAAGTAAATAGAGCCACCCACGTATGTCTACTGTAAACATCAATAAACGAAACGTAATAGGAAAACCCATCAGAAGGAACATGAGCAGACCCTCATACATCGGATAAAACCAAATCAAACGGAGAATCATAAATAGTCGAGGATAAATTGAAGGGCAGTTTATGTGCCTTTCCTTGCAAACATGACACACAAACATCGAGAATTTTATTATTCAAAAATCAACATTACAAGACTTTTGAGCAGCCTTCAGAACACTCAACGAAGGGTGTCCAAGACGTTTATTCCATAAACTCAAAGGGAACCTAGACTTAGAAACATTACAAGCTTGAAACGACACATTATTATCTTCGAACGAGCACGAATGAGGACTTCCAGTAGACAACACAACATAATCCAGCTCATATAAACCCTTAGGAGTGAGCCTCCCCTCCATTAGAGTGACCCTGGTCTGTAAATCCTTCACAAAACACTTATACGGATGAAACTCAAAAATGACATTGTTATCACGAGCAAATTGAGAGACATACAACAGATTCTTCGTGATATCAGGCACACACAATAAATCACGCAAAATTAAAGACTTGTTCCCAGCAACTAAACAACCAGTACCAACATGAGATATATTAACCGCATCACCATTACCCATTAACAAAGAATTTTTACCTGTATATGAAGTTCTTGTCTGGAGATTATCACGATCATTCGTGATATGATAGAAAGCACCAGAATCAAGGTACCACACAACACCACGAGAATCAATGTTGATAGGTCACGCAAACGCAGTGTTGAAAATAGGAGTTGCCACAAACGAGGATGGTGAGGGTGAAAGAAGAGTAGCATTTAGAGCATTTGAAACAAAACCACGAGACATACTAGAACTATGAGCCATACCATGACCACTACTCATAATAGGACTGTAAAAACTTCCCACAGGGTGAAAGTATATGACACATTAGTGGGTATTGAAGAAAGAGAGCCATGAAAATATGTAGGAGAAGAGGGCACAACCACATGGGAATAAGCTTGAGCAGGAGCGCGAACAAATTGATTAGAAGAAGTAGCACCCCTCGGACGAAAATCAGAAGAAGAGCCACTGTTGGAATTGTTGTAGATGTCGCGAGGAGTGTTATCCGAACCTGGAGCATTATAGTCTTGATTAAAATGATACCAACATTTTTGTGCCATATGTCCATAGCGTTCACAAATTTGACATTGAGGACGATTATTAAAATGCCCTCGACCTCTTCCACGAGTAAAACCAGCACCACACTGACCCCTAGAAAAATTAGTTTTGTTTTGATTCTGAAATTGACCCTGAACTTGATTCTCGGAGAACTCATCAACATCATCCATGGCTTCAGCTTTATCGCATCCTTTTTGAATAGCCACATCAGCTTGAATAGAGAAACTTTCAGTCAAAAACTCTCTTTGCCTCGACTCACAATCAATTAGCATTTTAGTAAGACTTTCAAGAGACTGAAATTCACGCGATGCAATGGCAATTACAGACTCAAACTCAGTTGTTAACCCAGCAAGAATGACACTCACCTGCTCTTGCTCAGTAACAACATTTTCAGAGGCATTAAGTGTATCACAAAAGAGTTTAATTTTTGCTAGATATTCATTGACCAACAAATCACGTTTCTTTTGAGAGTGTAGACTATGACGAAGTGCAGAAACCTTAGCCATGGATCGTGCTACATACATACGAGACAACGTATTCTAGATAGCATGCGTTGTGGTCAAGCCCGTGAGAAGAGGCAAAACCTCAGAGCTTACAGTAGACAAAATCCAAGACGCAAGTAACTTATCTTGTTTCAGATAAGCAAGAAATGGTAGATTATCTACAATTTGCCCTGCTTCATCTGTCACAACCTTATCTGCAGCTTTGTGATCAGAGATATATATAGCTAAACCATAACCATCAACGATCAACATCACTTGATGCTTCAACATAATGTAATTACTCTCAACCAACTTGACTGTGTCGAGTTTTGGTAATTGTTGAACATTATAAGAGTTAGAAGAAGTCATGGCAATAGCAATCGAGTTGTTACTTGAGGAATCAGGACTGAACGCGCGCAGAGTGGAAACATGTGAGTCAATAGCCATCCTAGTTCTCAAAGGAAAAATATCAAACAGATCTTAGGCAAGAAACCAACACTCTGGCAGTTGAATGGAGGCACAACCACAACCACAGTACGCAAGATCGAAAAATTAAGGAAACTAAGACCAATGTCATGATCAAAAAACCTTGAAGGAACGCTAAAATGCAAAGAACTGACCGAAAAGATACCTATGGACTATTAGTCTTCCCTTTCAACAATCAACACGAGAAAGACTTCCTCATAGCCAAATTAGGATAATCTTTACTTTCATATCAGAAATTATTGTAAAGATCAAATTAGGTAAGTACTGTAATCTTACCATGCTAGCTGAGTTCATCACCATTCTGACGCGACTTGCGAGATCAGAAATCCTTACGATCGAGACTTAGATAAGGCGTGAATTTGATTTTTGAGTTACCTATTCAATCCATAAGAACAGTGTTCTTCAACACGAAGGAAAACAGAGAGACTGCCAAGAGCAACGAAAAAATAGATGAAGAACCGAGACAATAGCAATGCAACGACCACCAGACCATCAGAGCTAACTTCAATGCCGGAGAAAAAGCTCTGATACCATGGTGGAATCTCATGATTCTCAGCAAATATTAGCAAATAACAAAGGATGAGGAAGAAATCTCTCTTGTTATTTTATTGATAATCTTGTAATATCTCAAAATAGACCAAGATGAGTTTTATACAAGAGGAGTATGCTCAGCTTTTCAATAACGAACTAACAACCACCTAACCGTTCCAGCTCAACAAGCATATTCAGAATATAAAAAACTTTAACTAACCTTTTATATCTAATATGCAATTTTTGTTGTGTTTATTTTCTTTAAAGCACATGTCTGATATTCCTGTTCTACATGAGAATGGATATATGAATATGAAAAGACAACCTAAAAAATGAGTATATTTGTGTTGACCATAATACTACTATCTGATATTTGTACACTCTGTATATTGTAACTCCTAAACTCGGCCTAGGAGAAAAGAGCGAATTTAGAAAGTCATGTTTGAAAACTTAATCCTCAAGAAATTCAATTTTAAAAATTATACTTTAACATAAAATAAAATAACAAGTGATTTAATAAATATCTTATAGTAGTAGTAGTAGTAGTAGTAGTAGTAGTAGTAGTAGTAGTAGTAGTAGTAGTAGTAGTAGTAGTAGTAGTAGTAGTAGTAGTAGTAGTAGTAGTAGTAGTAGTAATAGTAGTAGTAGTAGTAGTAGTAGTAGTAGTAGTAGTAGTAGTAGTAGTAGTAGTAGTAGTAGTAGTAGTAGTACTCTTGAGATAAGCATACTAAAAAATTAGGACTAAAACGTAAAGCTTGCAAACCTTAGAGCCATTCAAATCAGTGCCCAACGATCAAGTGTTTCGAAACGGGTCTAGACCATTCAGAAACACGGCTTGGTAGTAGCCAAAGTGTTTCAAAACACCTCTGCCCGTTTAGAAACACCCAAGCCAAAATATGCACCTGTTTCGAAACACCCAGTCCAGAAACAGCAGAAAAGTCTGTTTTTACACCCTTTCGACCCACCAAACACGTTCATATGACCTCCATATCATGCCAACTAGTCATCAAACATTACAGGAACATATTTGCATCATCAAAGCTCAATCACGGCCTCAAATAAGAAAAACCACAAGTCTAAAGGCATGCATCCTATAATAAAAAACAAGCAATCATCAAATCTCCAAAACAAATACCAAATGGCCATTTACATGTTCCAAACATCATCATAGACATTAAACCAAACTTAGGGAGTCCAAAACATCTCCCAAAAACACAATCTAGGTTCCCATTGCCAAATACCAAAAGCTAATAGTGTTGTGAAAATAGTCACCATACGTGAGCTTAGACTTTCACTTGGATCCTTGACCTCCTTGCTGTCCTTAAAGCACTTCAATGCTCTGCATTATTGGTTCAAGAAAGAGAGAGCGTAAGCACGTATGCTTAGTGAGAAATGCTCTAATGAAACAACACAATAATGCACTTTGTAAGAACACCTTTCCAAGGCCTTTAATTTCAAAACATCATTTATCATGCATCTATGCACACAAACCAAGCATCTCATGCTTCAATACATCAACATGTCATATTGGCTTTCAAGTGATAATCCATAACCATTTTTCAACTCAAAACACAATCGGATACGCGGATTACAAGCGTTGTCCCATACGCTTCATACACACTACCAAACACTCAAGGTGGAGTTTACCGGTACAATCACAACCCCTCAACACCCATGATGGAGTCTACGGTACAATTACAACCCCTCCACATCACTCTTTGGTAGTTGTATAACATCACTAACGAGAACACGAGACACACAACACAAGATCCTCACATGTCATTTTAACCACCATTATGATCTTAGACATCTCGTTAGTGTACTTGGATGGAGTTTACGGTACCATTACAACCCCTCAACATCCAAGGCGACTTTATTCACGGTGCACCCAATCCTATAGCCGGCTAACTATATCCGATTCAAGTACTTTTAAACCAACACATCACTTGCCAATATACATCATTTACCATCATCAATCCACTGTTTTTAAGCATTTAACAAAGCCATTAAATAATCATGCATCACAATGCATCAAACCACATTTATCAATGTTTAAATCAAGGGTCTCTTACCTTGAGCATCCTTCAACACATGGCTTACAAAACCAGCATTTAACATGCTAAAATATGCTTTCAAAACAGAATTTAAACATGCAAAATAAACACATTGCATTCAACCATCTCATGGTTCATCAAAAAGAGAGTTTCTCCGAAAAGCTTACTCTTGAGCTTAGCTAAGTCATTTAGACTTAAACTAAGCTCCCAAAACCTTCAAACATTGGTTTCAAAGTTGAAAACCAAACTTCACTCACCGATTCCGTTTCGCAAGCTTGCCGAAACGCCGATCAAGCCTCCGGGTCAACACCACAAGGATCCGAAGATGTCTCCCATGTTTTAAACACATCAAAGCAGAGGATTAATGCATCATCATGCATTAAAATCTTTAACCAAAACACCTAAACTCGCTGCTCTCATCAAAACTCACATTTCGGCTACCAAACACAATTGAAATCACATCCAAACACCTCTACAACATTACCCAGCCAAGATCCATCACTTCCAATCATTCTTAGACATCAATTAACATCCAAAAAGAACCTAATCACGTCTTTATACCTCCAGCTATAGCAGAACATCAAAATCACCCCAAAACCACCATTTTCTCAAGTAAAAACTTAGGAAAATCAACCTATTCGAGATTGCATTGATTAAACCTCAATTACACATCATTTAGACATCCAAAATACATCAAAAAGACATCTCAAAATAGAGCCCAATCATCTATTACAAATTTCTTCAAAATTAAATCCAAATCTTGCATTTTAAACCAAAATCAAGAACACAACATTAAAACCTTTAATAAAACTCAATTTAAGGATTGAGAACTTGAGAATTTCAGTAAAGAACTGAGTATTTAGAGGAGAAGGACGTTCATACCTATAAATGTGGATTTCTCCTTGTTTAGAGCCAAAATCCTTGAAAATTCAATAAGCAAATGATGAGGATTTGGTGTAGAAATGATTAGGAATCATTTAGGGATTGAAATCTCAACTTTAGGTGTGAAATCAAAGGAAAAGTTGCTGTGGAAATGTGTTTGGCTGAGGGAATTTTGAGAGAAAATGAAATGGGAAAATTTTGGTAAAAGTTAGTTATGAACCCAAAATGTGACTTTTCCCTCTTTTCTTTTTATTAATTAACATTAAATGAGTCTTTAAAATTTAAGAAAAATCTGGAGAAACCCTCCCTTGGGTAAATTATCTCCTTAACGATTCAAAGTTTCAATCCTTTTAAAACAGTCACCAACTTTTCAAAAATTACATTTTAGTCACTAACTTGAAATGTCATATTTCCAAACCCCATTTTGTAAAATTGATTTCACCACTCTCTTATATATGATAAAAGAGGATTTTTAGATATTTTTCCATATTTTTAATGCATCCCGAACTAGGCTTTCCCTAAAACCACCTTTTATATTCGAACCATAATTTAAACCGGCCCGGTTCAGACCCTAAACTTCCAAGCCCAAAATTGGGGTGTTACAACTCTCCCCCCCTTAAGAAATTTCGTCCTCGAAATTTACCTGGAGGAAAAAGGTACGGAAACTGCTTCAACATGTCATCCTTCCGTTCCCACGTGGCTTCCTCAGCACCACGATGCTTCCACAACACCTTTACTATCCGAAGAACTTTACTATCCGAAGAACTTTACGATACCCCAGGCAAAATCTGATGCCTTTTGGGCAAGAGAGTATCGATACCCTAGCCAGGGGTATCGATACCCCCTACACTGGAACTCCTCAATCTCAACTAAAACGACCCCAACACGACCCTAAATGCATTTCTCGACTCACCTAAGCGTATACCATCATGCAAGCACACATATTTAAGCCAAGGGAGTCATTCGAACATGGATTAAAGCATCCATACATAGCATTCTAAATAAAGAGCAATTTATGCATATATGGACATACAAGCATTTAAGATTTCTTGCCTTAGCAACCAAAACACGTGGACATTCATGGCATGTAACATAAGCAATATTTACAATCAGACAAGGCATCCGCTAACCAAGCCAACAACGACATACATCAAAGCTCAAATCATTGACACCTATCCCATTGCTTAACTATTACATTAATCTACTCAAAACTCATACATTGAGCTCACCAAAAGCAACACTTGGAGACCTTCCCTTGCCCTTGCCACCCACAAGCTATTTATCTGCATTGTCGAACAAGAGAGAGCGTAAGCGTAAAAGCTTAGTGAGGGTAAGCTCATAAAACAAACCTTCGACAATGCAGGGTCCAAGCATGAGCAACTATCATGATATTATACATGATTTTACCTTCGATCCACATGAGCCATAAGTATAGGTGATGCATGAACATACTACCAAATTCATGCCATGCTCAACAACTTAATAGTTCAACATACAATGATACATAACTCAAAGTATTAACCACATCATATATCGTTTCACATTGAAATTCACATTTCATATTACATTGATACCCATATCAATTCATATTATCATGTATGCATAATTTCATATTGGCATAAACATACTTTCTCTTATTGGCACCTAGCTATGACTCGAATACGCGGATAACATGTTGGAACGCATTTCCAACAACAACATTACCTCGGTGGGATTCCACTCATCACCGGTCCTTGCATGTGCGGGATTCCACTCATCGCCACATGCCCTACGGATGGGATTCCACTCATCATCACGTAGAAATATATAAAAGCTTCTGGTGGAATATTACATCACCGTACTCCTCCTTGGTGCCTTAACGCCACCAAGGCCACGTACGTTTTGACTCAATTTGTGTGCACACTCATCCTAATGATCGATCATTGTACCCAAGCATACTAGTGCCAATTAATCAAATTTCACAACCCTCATGTTCAAGAGTAATAATATGGCATCTTACATCATATTAAACTCAACATCATCATACACAATCACAATACAAACCACATGCATAGCAATGCATCAAACCATGTCTCAACAACATATATGACATATTATACATACCCAAATAATCATGAGGCATAACATCAATTAAAGAGATCATCCAATGTCTCTAACTAAAGCTTAGGATTAGGCTACCACCCTAATCCTAACTCTAGGTGAGTCTACCAATCTCAACCTAGTCTACATGCTCGAACCAATTGCTCAAAACCATTTAAAATATTTTAACCACTCACCTCTACTCCAAGCTCAACTACCAAGCAACCATGGTCTTCAATCTTTTTCCGGATTTGCTCCCAAGGCTTCACCAACCCAAAACCAAGCTTCTAAACATCTCAACACAAGTAAAACAACCACAAATCAATTCATCAATTAAAGTAGCAAACCCGGAACACTAATCAAACACCAAACTCAACATTTCAAACCATGAACAACCCTCAAAATCACCAAATCTGAGCAGCCCTTATACACAGCCCAAAACTTGTGATTTCAACACATTTAGCACATTCAAATGCTTCCAAAACAGCCCCCAACTATTACCCTAACATCAACCTTCAATTTCCAACACAAACCACCCCAAAATTCCCATTTTCGTACTCCAATCTTACCCAGCAGAAAATTCCATTTTCAAACACCCAAATGGCTTCCAAATCATCCCAAAACACCCTCATACCATAGGTAGACCAACAGCCCTTTAATTTCAACATAAAACCCACCAAAAACTCAAGTTTTACAACCTTAAAACTAGCCTTAAGACCATACTACGAATTTTCATCCAAAATTAACCAAATTAACATATGTTGTGTATTTCATAGTGCTTAAACAAACCCCCAAAACAATTTATCAAAACAAATTGAAAAACCCCATTGAAACCCCAAATTTCCATATGAACCCTAATTTCCAAAACACCACATTTTTGAAATATAAAACAAAGGATAGATAGAGATTGAAAAGGAGGTTGAGAAAATGTAATTACCTCTTAAAACGGGGTTGAAATCATGTGGCAAAATGATGGAATAGGAGCTAGGGTTTTGAGAGGTTTTAGAGATGGGGTTTCTTCCTTTTTTTTGAAGTTGGAAAGAAGATGAAAAGAAGATGACAACTTTTGGTTAAAGTTGTCTAGCTTTTTTAAAACTTTAGGGTCAAATCGCAATATAGGTCCCTCCCCTTTTTCCAAAACTCAATTAGGCCATTATTTGAAGATGAAATGTTTTAATTAAGTTTTATTTGACTCGAACTAATACCCGGCTAATTCCTAGGCCCAAAACGCGGGTGTTACAACTCTCCCCCACTTAAGGAAATTTCGTCCCCGAAATTCATCGATCACGGAGGGCCACAGAAACATGCACCTCCACGCCTTCCTCTCTCACCACAACGTACTAACCAACTCGAAAGACTTACCACACCACACTTGCTATCTTACACTAAGATCCCAACTGATTCTTCAAGGCATGCCAATTTCAAACTCAACTCAATCTCTTCAACAAATTTAGCACGGAACAGATCTGACTCACATTTCTGAATCATAGATACACGTAACACATCTCAAACCCCTTTCTAACTCTGGTGGTAACCGCAACAGATAACAACAGAACTAGCCCGATTCACAAACTCATACAATACTGCTTGAACACTTGACTCATAACTTTCTCTGACTGATCCTCTGTCTTCATCAATTAACCAAACACTATGCAGACGTCTTCAAAATTATTCTAGTTGAAATCTCGGATCTTTATTACTCACTTTTACTGCGAATCTTCCACGGATGTAACAAACTAGAAGAAAACTGAAGCTCAGTCTTGACACGCTGGCAATTTACATACTTACTCTCATACTGAACCACATTATTCATCCACTCATTCCGGAAGTACTCATCTTCAACCCACAATACGTCTTCATACTACTCAGATGCAATACAAATGAACCACCGTGCGCTTCGGCCAAAACAATAAATCTCAAAACACTAGGTCAGTCGGTACAACTATTCTGTCTCTGAAATGCAAAACTCTATCATCTCTGGACTGTATTCTGAAGGTCTTCTTTCCACTATGTCTTGCACGTGAGGTGCCAAGAATCTGCCTTGCAACTGTTTCTCATCAACATTTTGACTCAAAGTAGTCTCAACCCGAAACTCGGCCACAAAACTACTATCATTTGATATACGGAATTCGGCAATTGCAACTCGTAACTCAACTACTAATCTAACAGCTAATACAACTCGGAACATCGGTTGCTACGTAGACTCTCTTCAGATAGTACTCAATCTTGAGATCACAGTCTTCAAGCAATTCTAACTACTCATGTTGTTCAGGTTCCAACCATTCCCAAGTCTTCAAATATTTCAAGCTCTAATGATACGTACATATACTCTGCGCATTTCTTACTATACAAGCTTTGTCTCTAAGTCTTCGAAGCAAATACAACTGTAATTAACTCTATGTCTCATATCGGATAACTCTTCTCACGGTCTTTCAACTAACTCAATGAACATGTCAAAATCATTTCGTCTTGCATAAGCACACAACCTAACCCTACATGTAACACATCACTACAGTTCACAAGCTCCTTCTCTAGTATAGGCTGGATCAAGGTCGAAGCTCTCTTCAAAGTTTCTTTCAGCTTCTCAAAGGCTCATTATCTCGCATCTAACCACACAACTGAACATTCTTCTGTAGCAATCTATCAATGGAGAAACTATCTTCAAAAGACCATTTACAATTCTCTGAAAGTAACAATGCTAGACCTAGGAACTATAGATATCTGTCACAGTCTTCAATTTCTTCCAACTCATGTCTTCTTTTGCCTACTTGGGATTTACCCTAATACACTCGAATGATCTGCATGTTCTAGGAGAACATCTTCATTAACTCAAAGTTCACGTTGCGCAACTTGGTGTACAATTAATTCTCTAATAGAATCTACCACACTAACTTCAAAACTTGCCATGATCTTCCTCGGTACTTGAATATACTCATGTGACATCTAGAAGAGCTACTACAACTGATCAAGAAGCTCAGGAAAATATTCTGCTCAACATCTCTATGAAGGTAACTAATACACTAGTCAAACAAAATGACATAACTCAGAGCTCAAGGCGATCACATCTTGCCCCTAAAGTTGTCTTCGGTACTTCAACTTTTCTCGCTTTCAACTAGCAGTAAACGGATCTCAAACTAATCTTCAAATAGACTGAAGCACACACTAACTGACCAACAAATCACTGACACTCAAAAACTGATGCTAATCATTCATTGTCACTTGTTTCAACCGTCTGTAATCTAAACATATTCTTGTATTGTCACTCTTTCTTCTTCACGTATCACACTGTAGAACTATGAGATGGTGCACTAGGCCTAATGAATCTAAGGTCTAACAAGTCTCGAAGTTAATTCTTTAACATTCTCAATTCTGTCGGAACCCAAAAGATATAAAGCAATCAAACATGAGCAAACTCGGAGACGGTCTCAATAATAAACTCTTCTCCTCTAACAAGAGGTAAACCGACAATTCTTCCAAACACTTCTAGGAAAAGAAAACACAAACTATTCTAACATTCTGTGGTTTAATCTTCATTCAAAATCAAATCCATCACAATTGCTCAGCAAGTCTGTCAACTAAACTCAATCAACCTTTGATCTCTAAAACTGGATCAACATTCAATAAGAAGCTCACATCCTCACCTACCACTACAGTCACACAAAAATCTGTGACTTCAAGGCAATTCTCTCTTTGTCTCAAGGTATACACTAACTCTGTGTTCTTCAAGCCGAACCTTGTCAAAAGGTACATCAAAACCGTAGAAAGACAATCACTTCACATCTACTAGAAACTAGTAACTCTGAACATGTACACAACTGATAGTCTTCGGTCCTCTTGTTTTCAGACTGGTTCTTCAACAAAATCTGACTCTTCTAAGTTGTTCTTAGAGCATCTCGTAACTTCAAGACTCAATTCTGATCGCACACAAACAGTCTTGCTGGACTTGTTCTACCCCTACCAAACAATCCTGAAGTCAAAGCTCAAGGCTCCCTTCTCGGCTCAACTATATCGGAAGTATCTTCATCTCTTCCGCTTGCTGGAAAACAACTCAACGTACACTGACCCAATCACACAAACTAGCTCCCACTCACGGACACTGACCGACTGTCTTGCATTAAAATCATAGGCCAAACCCCAACGGTCACCAACTAACACTTCACCAGGCATGTTCAACTTGCATACTTGCTAACAATGTACAGAGATACGGATTCAGAATCAACTAGAGGAAACCAACTTAATACTATTCCAAGGGCTCATTCGATAAAACATCGACCCTACTCTAACCCCCACTCATAGGCCTTCACTTCTTCTTACTAACTGATGCCAGAGTTGGTCACATCGTCCCTCATCCACAGGAATCAACCACATACACCGTCTCAAACGAACGAATTGTACCTCAATTCCAGTACAACCATACCTCTCTAACTAAGGTGATGGACTCCCTCAACACAGTCCACCCTTTTTAGAAACTACGACTCCTACTTACCGAAAGGCAATTAAATCAACAACAATATCAATGGTAAAACATACAAGATTGGGTTAGCAAGGCAAGGCTTCCAAGTGGCTCAAGTATGTTTCCCTCACTTAAAATCTCTTTTTCAATGTAATAGTAGCAATGGGACTCTACTAAACATGCTTCAAACAAATCAACACACATACATGCTCAACCAAGCATATAACATGGCTTACTTGCTAAACAAGCAAACATATGCGTACAATCAAACAACATACATTCTTAATCAAACAATCATACATCACAGCATACACGGGTAACGAACAACATACTTTTAAACAAACAATCAACATACTTGTCATACAAGCAGTCATACTTACAGAGCAAGCAAACACTGTGCATATCAATTTAAAACTTAAACTTACCTCACTTACCTGCCCAAGGTCTCGGAAACCTTAGGCTCTGATACCAACAAATGTAACCCCCTCGTCCCGGCCTGGCCGGATGACCGGTCCGAGTGGGCCACACGGGGAAAACCGAGTGAAACCCGTTAAGGTTCCCTTCGGTTAGCAACCCTATTTTTTTTAATTTTTAATCTTGCCTAGATGAACATTAAGTCCTATGTGATTCACATCAGCGGAAAACATTCAAGGGAAAAACACATTCGAACCACGGCCATACTTAACAGTCTATTTTTAAGCTTATAGGACAGCCAGTATCGATACCCTAACCAGGGGTATCAATACCCGGGTATCAATACCCTAACTAGGGGTATCAATACCAGGGTATCAATACCCTAACCATGGGTATCAATACTCGGGTATCGATACCCTAACCAGGGGTATCAATACTCGGGTATCAATACCCTAACCATGGGTATCAATACTCGGGTATCGATACCCTAACCAGGGGTATCAATACTCGGGTATCAATACCCTAACCATGGGTATCAATACTCGGGTATCGATACCCTAACCAGGGGTATCGATACGCTCAACTCTCATCCACAACACCCGATTCCAGTAACTTTGGAGGGTATCGATACCCCAGGCAAAATCTGATGCCTTTTGGGCAAGAGAGTATCGATACCCTAGCCAGGGGTATCGATACCCCCTGCACTGGAACTCCTCAATCTCAACTAAAACGACCCCAACACGACCCTAAATGCATTTCTCGACTCACCTAAGCGTATACCATCATGCAAGCACACATATTTAAGCCAAGGGAGTCATTCGAACATGGATTAAAGCATCCATACATAGCATTCTAAATAAAGAGCAATTTATGCATATATGAACATACAAGCATTTAAGATTTCTTGCCTTAGCAACCAAAACACGTGGACATTCATGGCATGTAACATAAGCAATATTTACAATCAGACAAGGCATCCGCTAACCAAGCCAACAACGACATACATCAAAGCTCAAATCATTGACACCTATCCCATTGCTTAACTATTACATTAATCTACTCAAAACTCATACATTGAGCTCACCAAAAGCAACACTTGGAGACCTTCCCTTGCCCTTGCCACCCACAAGCTATTTATCTGCATTGTCGAACAAGAGAGAGCGTAAGCGTAAAAGCTTAGTGAGGGTAAGCTCATAAAACAAACCTTCGACAATGCAGGGTCCAAGCACGAGCAACTATCATGATATTATACATGATTTTACCTTCGATCCACATGAGCCATAAGTATAGGTGATGCATGAACATACTACCAAATTCATGCCATGCTCAACAACTTAATAGTTCAACATACAATGATACATAACTCAAAGTATTAACCACATCATATATCGTTTCACATTGAAATTCACATTTCATATTACATTGATACCCATATCAATTCATATTATCATGTATGCATAATTTCATATTGGCATAAACATACTTTCTCTTATTGGCACCTAGCTATGACTCGAATACGCGGATAACATGTTGGAACGCATTTCCAACAACAACATTACCTCGGTGGGATTCCACTCATCACCGGTCCTTGCATGTGCGGGATTCCACTCATCGCCACATGCCCTACGGATGGGATTCCACTCATCATCACGTAGAAATATATAAAAGCTTCTAGTGGAATATTACATCACCGTACTCCTCCTTGGTGCCTTAACGCCACCAAGGCCACGTACGTTTTGACTCAATTTGTGTGCACACTCATCCTAATGATCGATCATTGTACCCAAGCATACTAGTGCCAATTAATCAAATTTCACAACCCTCATGTTCAAGAGTAATAATATGGCATCTTACATCATATTAAACTCAACATCATCATACACAATCACAATACAAACCACATGCATAGCAATGCATCAAACCATGTCTCAACAACATATATGACATATTATACATACCCAAATAATCATGAGGCATAACATCAATTAAAGAGATCATCCAATGTCTCTAACTAAAGCTTAGGATTAGGCTACCACCCTAATCCTAACTCTAGGTGAGTCTACCAATCTCAACCTAGTCTACATGCTCGAACCAATTGCTCAAAACCATTTAAAATATTTTAACCACTCACCTCTACTCCAAGCTCAACTACCAAGCAACCATGGTCTTCAATCTTTTTCCGGATTTGCTCCCAAGGCTTCACCAACCCAAAACCAAGCTTCTAAACATCTCAACACAAGTAAAACAACCACAAATCAATTTATCAATTAAAGTAGCAAACCCGGAACACTAATCAAACACCAAACTCAACATTTCAAACCATGAACAACCCTCAAAATCACCAAATCTGAGCAACCCTTATACACAGCCCAAAACTTGTGATTTCAACACATTTAGCACATTCAAATGCTTCCAAAACAACCCCCAACTATTACCCTAACATCAACCTTCAATTTCCAACACAAACCACCCCAAAATTCCCATTTTCGTACTCCAATCTTACCCAGCAGAAAATTCCATTTTCAAACACCTAAATGGCTTCCAAATCATCCCAAAACACCCTCATACCATAGGTAGACCAACATCCCTTTAATTTCAACATAAAACCCACCAAAAACTCAAGTTTAACAACCTTAAAACTAGCCTTAAGACCATACTACGAATTTTCATCCAAAATTAACCAAATTAACATATGTTGTGTATTTCATAGTGCTTAAACAAACCCCCAAAACAATTTATCAAAACAAATTGAAAAACCCCATTGAAACCCCAAATTTCCATATGAACCCTAATTTCCAAAACACCACATTTTTGAAATCTAAAACAAAGGATAGATAGAGATTGAAAAGGAGGTTGAGAAAATGTAATTATCTCTTAAAACGGGGTTGAAATCATGTGGCAAAATGATGGAATAGGAGCTAGGGTTTTGAGAGGTTTTAGAGATGGGGTTTCTTCCTTTTTTTTGAAGTTGGAAAGAAGATGAAAAGAAGATGACAACTTTTGGTTAAAGTTGTCTAGCTTTTTTAAAACTTTAGGGTCAAATCGCAATATAGGTCCCTCCTCTTTTTCCAAAACTCAATTAGGCCATTATTTGAAGATGAAATGTTTTAATTAAGTTTTATTTGACTCGAACTAATACCCGGCTAATTCCTAGGCCCAAAACGCGGGTGTTACACCCCAATTTTGGGCTTAGAAGTTTTGGGTCTGAATCGGATCGGTCGGATTGCGGTTCGAATATAAAAGGTGGTTGTAGGGAAAGCCTAGTTCAGGATGCATTAAAAATATGGAAAAATATCTAAAAATCCTCTTTTATTATATATAAGAGTGTGGTGAAATCAATTTTACAAAATGGGGTTTGGAAATGTGACATTTCAAGTTAGTGACTAAAATGTAATTTTTGAAAAGTTGGTGACTGTTTTAAAAGGATTGAAACTTTGAATCTTTAAGGAGCTAATTTACCCAAGAAGAGTTTTCTCCAGATTTTTCTTAATATTAAACATTTATTAAATGATATTTAATAAAAGGAAAAAGGGGGAAATATATATTTTTGAGTTCATAACTAACTTTTCTCAATTTTTTCCCACTTCATTTTCTCTCAGCCAAACACATTTCCCCAGCCATTTTTCCTCTGATTTTAACATCTAAAGATGAGATTTCAGTCTCCAATTGGTTTTTAATCATTCCTACATCAAATCCTTATCATTTGCTTATTGAATTTTCAAGAATCTTGGCTTTAAACAAGGAGAAACTCACATTTAGAGGTATGAACGTCCTTCTCCTCTAAATACTCAGTTCTTTACTGAAATTCCCAAGTTCTCAATCCTTGATTTGAGTTTTATTAAAGGTTTTAATGATGTGTTCTTGATCTTGGCTTTAAATGCAAGATTTGGATTTAATTTTGAAGAAATTCGTATTAAATGATTGGGCTCTGTTTTGAGATGTCTTTTTGATGTAAATTGGATGTATAAATGATGTGTAATTGAGGTTTAATCAATGCAATCTCGAATAGGTTGATTTTCCTAAGTTTTTTATTGAGTTAATGGTGGTTTTTGGGGTGATTTTGATGTTCTGCTATAGCTGGAGGTATAAGGACGTGATTAGATCCTTTTTTGATGTTAATTGATGTCTAAGAATGTTTGGAGTTGATGGATCTTGGCTGGGTAATGTTGTAGAGGTGTTTGGATGTGATTTCGGTTGTGTTTGGAAGCCGAAATGTGAGTGTTGATGAGAGCAGCGAGTTTAGGTGTCTTGGTTGAAGATATTAATGCATGATGATGCATTAATCCTCTGCTTTGATGTGTTTAAAACAGGGGAGACATCTTCGGATCCTTGTGGTGTTGATCCGGAAGCTTGATTGGTGTTTCGGCAAGCTTGCGAAACGGAATCGGTGAGTGAAGTTTGGTTTTCAGCTTTGAAACCAATGTTTGAAGGTTATGGGAGCTTAGTTTAAGTCTAAACAACTTAGCTAAGCTCAAGAGTAAGTTTTCGGAAAAACTCTCTTGTTGATGAACCATGAGATGGTTGAATGCAATGTATTTTATTTGCATGTTTAAGTTCTGTTTTGAAAGCATATTTTAGCATGTTAAATGATGGTTTTATAAGCCATGTGTTGAAGGATGCTCAAGGTAAGGGATCCTTGTTTTGAACATTGATAAATGTGGTTTTGATGCATAGTAATGCATGATGGTTAATGGCTTTGATAAATGCTTTAAAACAGTGGATTAATGATGTTAAATGATGTATATTGGCAAGTGATGTGTTGGTTTAAAAGTACTTGAATCGGATATAGTTAGCCGGCTATAGGATTGGGTGCACCGTGAATAAAGTCGCCTTGGATGTTGAGGGGTTGTGATTGTACCGTAAACTCCATCCAAGTACACTAACGAGATGGTTAAGATCACCATGGTGGTTAAAAGTCCATGAGTGGATCTTGTGTTAAGGTCACAATGGTGGTTAAAAGTCCATGTGTGGACCTTGTGTTGTGTGTCCCGTGTTCTCGTTAGTGATGTTATACAACTACCAATGAGTGATGTGGAGGGGTTGTGATTGTACCATAGTCTCCATCACGGGTGTTGAGGGGTTGTGATTGTACCGTATACTCCACCTTGATATTGGTAGTGTATATGAAGCGTATCGGACAACGCTTGTAATCCTTGTATTCGATTGTGTCTTGAATTGTAAAATGGTTATGAATTATCACTTGAAAGCCAATATGACATGATGATGGATTGAAGCATGAGATGCTTGGTTTGTATGCATAATTGCATGATAAATGTTGTTTTGAAACTAAAGGCCTCGGAAAGGTGTTTTTACAAAAATGCACTATTGTGATGTTTTAATTGAGCATTCCTCACTAAGCTATGTGCTTACGCTCTCTCTTTCTTAAACCAATAATGCAGAGCATTGAAGTGCATAAAGGGCAGCAAGGAGGTCAAGGATCCAAGTGAAAGACTAAGCTCATGTATGGTGAATGTTTTCCTAACACTATTAGCTTTTTGGCATTTGGAAATGGGAACCTAGATTGTGGTTTTGGGAGATGTTTTGGACTCCCTAAGTTGGTTAATTGCTTTTGATGATGTCGGAACATGTAAATGGCCTTTTGGTATTTGGTTTGATGTTTTGATGGTTGCATGATTTTCAATATAGGATGCATGCCTATAGAATTGGGATTTTCCTTGAATGTTGCCATGATTGAGATTAGACGATGCTAATATGTTCCTTAAGTGTTTGATGACTTGTGTGTATGATATGGAGGTCATATGGATGTGTTTGATGGGTTGAAAGTGTGATAAACAAGCAAAATTCTGCAATTCTAGGCAGCCCGTATCGGAACGGGTGCTACCGTTTCGGAATAGAGAGCCTCAAATGGCCTTAGCATTTCGAAACATGTAGGGTTGTTCCGAAACGGATTTGCCACTACCAAGTCCTGTTTCGCAACTCGTTTCGGAACGGTCCCGCGTTTCTGGATGCTGGAAGGAATGTACCTAGAGGTCATATGGACGTGCACCTGGAGTTGTTGCACCACAGAGAGGTCGTGGGCGCGGCCGTAGTAACTTTCAGCGCAGAGAGGATGCTGGAAGGAATTAGCTCATGTTGTAGCTGCTCAGCCTGAGGGTGGTGGCCAGGCCAGAGTGTATGCTCAGAGGGAGGGGAGGAATGACACGGATGTGATCGCAGGTACTTTCACTTTGCAATCCTTGTCATTACTTTCCTTGATTGATTCTAGATCTACAGACTCATACATATTGCATGAGCATGCTCAATTGCTTGGTTTGCCTGTTGAGTCTTTGGATGTTGGTATGCGTGTAACTAGTTCTTTTGGTGAGACTGTTGTGACTCAAAAGCTTTATAGAAGATGTCCCTTGGTTGTGCAAGACCATGTTTTTCATGTTGATCTTATGGAATTGCCTTTCTATGGTTTTGATGTAATCCTTGGTATGGATTGGCTTGTTGAGCATCGAGCTGTGGTAGATTTTGAGAATAAGCGAGTTTCGTTGAAGCTTGCGGATGATTATGAGGTAGTCGTGGTTGGTGAGAATGTGAAGTTTCTTGCCAATGTGGTGTCTACATTGGAAGCGAGCCGGATGCTGAGGCAAGGTTGTGAAGCTTACCTAGCCTTTGTGATGAATCCTAGCTCTAAAGAGTTGCGTGTGCAAGATATCAGGACTGTGCGAGAGTTTCCTGGTGTGTTTCCGGAGGAGTTGCCTGGATTGCCTCCTAATTGCGAAGTGGAGTTTGGAATTGAGCTGTATGAAAACACAACTCCAGTGTCCATTACTCCTCATCGAATGGCACCTAAAGAGTTGAAAGAGCTGAAGACGCAACTTCAGGAGTTGCTTGATCGTGGTTTCATTCGACCGAGTGTGTCGCATTGGGGTGCACCGGTCTTGTTTGTGAAGAAAAAGGATGGCACTATGAGAATGTGCATTGATACCGTCAGCTTAACAAGTTAACTATCAAGAATCGGTATCCATTGCCGAGAATTGATGATCTTTTTGATCAATTTCGGGGAGCGGCTGTGTTCTCTAAAATTGACTTAAGGTCAGGGTATTACCAGTTGAAGGTGAAGGATGTGGATGTGCCAAAGACAGCTTTCAGGACGAGGTATGGGCATTATGAGTTTCTTGTGATGCCGTTTGGTTTGACGAATGCTCCTGCAGCTTTCATGGACATGATGAATAGAGTATTCCATGAATACTTGGATAAGTTTGTTGTGGTGTTCATTGATGATATCCTCGTGTACTCTCGTACTGAGGAGGAGCATGAAGGGCATTTGAGAATTGTGTTACAAGCTTTGTTGGAGAATCAGCTTTATGCCAAGCTGAGCAAGTGTGAGTTCTGGCTTAGGGAAGTTGTGTTTCTTGGTCATGTGGTTTTTGTTGAGGGAATACGTGTTGATCCTCAAAAGATTGAGGCGGTGATGAATTGGAAGCCTCCTAAGTCTGTTCATGAAGTTCGTAGTTTCCTTGGTTTGGCAGGATACTATCGGAGGTTCGTGGATGGGTTTTCAAAGATTGCTGCACCTTTGACGAAGTTGTTGCAAAAGGATGTTAAGTATGAGTGGACGGAAGCGAGACAACAGGCTTTTTAGAAGCTTAAGGCAGCTTTAACGCAAGCTCCTATCTTGGTTCAACCTGAATCAGGGAAAGAGTTTGTGGTGTATAGTGATGCGTCCTATGTTGGTTTGGGATGTGTGTTGATGCAAGAGGGTAAGGTGGTGGCTTATGCGTCGCGGCAGTTGAAGGTGCATGAGCGCAATTATCCTACGCATGACATTGAGTTAGCTGCGGTGGTTTTTGCTTTGAAAATCTGGAGACATTACCTATATGGTGAGAAGTGTACTGTGTACACGGACCACAAGAGTTTGAAGTATCTGATGTCTCAGAAAGAGTTGAATCTTAGGTAACGACGTTGGGTGGAGTTGCTTAAGGATTATGATTTGACGATCGAGTACCATCCGGGAAAAGCTAATGTTGTAACGGATGCCTTGAGTAGGAAGGTAGCTGTGGAGTTGAGGGCTATGTTTGCTAGTTTGAGTATTTCGCGTGATGGTGGTCTTGTGGCTGAATTGCAAGTGAAACCATCCTTGGTTCAGTTGATTAAGGAAAAGCAGTTGTTGGATGATTCCTTGGTGCCACATGTTCAGGATATTGCGGAGGATAGGCCATCGGATTTCTGCTTTAATGATAATGGAGTTTTATGTTTTTGGAGTTGGATAGTAGTGCCCAATGATGCTGATTTGAGGCACGCTATTCTGACTGAAGGTCATAGTAGTCCTTTTGCTATGCACCCTGGTAGTACTAAGATGTACCGTGATCTTCGTGATGAGTACTATTGGGTGGGTTTAAAGAAAGATGTTGCGGAGTTTGTAAGCAAGTGCATGGTATGTCAGCGAGTTAAAGCTGAGCATCAGTTTCCTTCAGGGTTGTTGCAACCGATGAGGATTCCTGAGTGGAAGTGGGAAAGGATTACCATGGACTTTGTGTCTGGTTTGCCTTTGTCGCCATCGAAGAAGAATTCGGTGTGGGTGATTGTGGATCGCCTGACAAAGTGTGCGCATTTCTTGCCTGTGGATACTACGTACACGTTGGATAAGCTTGTGGAGTTGTACATTGCTGAGATAGTGTGGTTGCATGGTGTGCCAAAGTCGATTGTGTCGGATAGAGATCCGAGGTTTACATCGCGTTTCTGGCAGTGTTTGCATCAGGCTTTGGGTACACGGTTGAATTTCAGTACTTCTTATCATCCACAGTCGGATGGACAGTCTGAGCGTGTTATCCAGGTGTTGGAGGATATGTTGAGGTGCTGCGTGATTGAGTTTCAGGGTTCTTGGGAGAAACATCTGCCTTTGGTGGAGTTTGCCTATAATAATAGTTATCAGGCGAGTATTCAAATGGCACCATATGAAGCTTTGTACGGGAGGAAGTGTAGGACTCCTCTTTGTTGGGCTGAAACGGGTCAGAAGTTGGTTTCGATGCCAGCTTTGTTGAAAGGAACCACCGAGAAGGTGAAGCTCATTTGTGAGCGTTTGAAGGCAGCTTCTGATCGGCAAAAGTCTTACGCGGATTTGAAGCGTAGGGAGATTGAGTATGCGGTGGGTGACCGTGTATTTTTAAAAGTTTGGCCTTGGAAGAAGGTGATGAGGTTTGGTCGAAAGGGTAAGTTGAGCCCTAGGTACATCGGACCATACGAGGTGATTGAGCGTGTGGGTCCTGTTGCGTAAAAGTTGAGGTTACCGCAAGAGTTGGAAAATATTCATGATGTGTTTCATGTTTTTATGCTTCGGAAGTATAGATCGGATCCTTCCCATGTGATGCCGGTGGAAGAAGTGGAATTGAATCCGGATTTGACCTATGATGAGGAACCGGTGAAGATTATGGATTCGGATAGTAAAGTTCTTCGAGGCAAGACCATTGAGTTAGTAAAGGTGTTGTGGAAGCATCGTGGTGTTGAAGAAGCCACGTGGGAACGGAAGGATGACATGTTGAAGCAGTTTCCGTACCTCTTTCCTTCAGGTAAATTTCGAGGACGAAATTTCTTAAGGGGGGAGAGTTGTAAAACCCCAATTTTGGGCTTAGAAGTTTTGGGTCTGAATCGGACCGGTCAGATTGTGGTTCGAATATAAAAGGTGGTTTTAGGGAAAGCCTAGTTCGGGATGCATTAAAAATATGGAAAAATATCTAAAAATCCTATTTTATTATATATATAAGAGTGTGGTGAAATCAATTTTACAAAATGGGGTTTGGAAATGTGACATTTCAAGTTAGTGACTAAAATGTAATTTTTGAAAAGTTGGTGACTATTTTAAAAGGATTGAATCTTTGAATCTTTAAGGAGCTAATTTACCCAAGAAGAGTTTTCTCCAGATTTTTCTTAATATTAAACATTTATTAAATGATATTTAATAAAAGGAAAAAGGGGGAAATAGATATTTTTGAGTTCATAACTAACTTTTCTCAATTTTTTCCCACTTCATTTTCTCTCCATTTTCTCTCAGCCAAACACATTTCCCCAGCCATTTTTCCTCTGATTTTAACATCTAAAGATGAGATTTCAGTCTCCAATTGGTTTTTAATCATTCCTACATCAAATCCTTATCATTTGCTTATTGAATTTTCAAGAATCTTGGCTTTAAACAAGGAGAAACTCACATTTAGAGGTATGAACGTCCTTCTCCTCTAAATACTCAGTTCTTTACTGAAATTCCCAAGTTCTCAATCCTTGATTTGAGTTTTATTAAAGGTTTTAATGATGTGTTCTTGATCTTGGCTTTAAATGCAAGATTTGGATTTAATTTTGAAGAAATTCGTATTAAATGATTGGGCTCTGTTTTGAGATGTCTTTTTGATGTAAATTGGATGTATAAATGATGTGTAATTGAGGTTTAATCAATGCAATCCCGAATAGGTTGATTTTCCTAAGTTTTTGATTGAGTTAATGATGGTTTTTGGGGTGATTTTGATGTTCTGTTATAGCTGGAGGTATAAGGACGTGATTAGATCCTCTTTGGATGTTAATTGATGTCTAAGAATGTTTGGAGTTGATGGATCTTGGCTGGGTAATGTTGTAGAGGTGTTTGGATGTGATTTCGGTTGTGTTTGGAAGCCGAAATGTGAGTGTTGATGAGAGCAGCGAGTTTAGGTGTCTTGGTTGAAGATATTAATGCATGATGATGCATTAATCCTCTGCTTTGATGTGTTTAAAACAGGGGAGACATCTTCGGATCCTTGTGGTGTTGATCCGGAAGCTTGATTGGTGTTTCGGCAAGCTTGCGAAACGGAATCGGTGAGTGAAGTTTGGTTTTCAGCTTTGAAAACAATGTTTGAAGGTTATGGGAGCTTAGTTTAAGTCTAAACAACTTAGCTAAGCTCAAGAGTAAGTTTTCGGAAAAACTCTCTTGTTGATGAACCATGAGATGGTTGAATACAATGTATTTTATTTGCATTTTTAAATTCTGTTTTGAAAGCATATTTTAGCATGTTAAATGCTGGTTTTATAAGCCATGTGTTGAAGGATGCTCAAGGTAAGGGATCCTTGTTTTGAACATTGATAAATGTGGTTTTGATGCATAGTAATGCATGATGGTTAATGGCTTTGATAAATGCTTTAAAACAGTGGATTAATGATGTTAAATGATGTATATTGGCAAGTGATGTGTTGGTTTAAAAGTACTTGAATCGAATATAGTTATCCGGCTATAGGATTGGGTGCACCGTGAATAAAGTTGCCTTGGATGTTGAGGGGTTGTGATTGTACCGTAAACTCCATCTAAGTACACTAACGAGATGGTTAAGATCACCATGGTGGTTAAAAGTCCATGAGTGGATCTTGTGTTAAGGTCACAATGGTGGTTAAAAGTCCATGTGTGGACCTTGTGTTGTGTGTCCCGTGTTCTCGTTAGTGATGTTATACAACTACCAATGAGTGATGTGGAGGGGTTGTGATTGTACCATAGTCTCCATCACGGGTGTTGAGGGGTTGTGATTGTACCGTATACTCCACCTTGATATTGGTAGTGTATATGAAGCGTATCGGACAACGCTTGTAATCCTTGTATTCGATTGTGTCTTGAATTGTAAAATGGTTATGAATTATCACTTGAAAGCCAATATGACATGATGATGGATTGAAGCATGAGATGCTTGGTTTGTATGCATAATTGCATGATAAATGTTGTTTTGAAACTAAAGGCCTCGGAAAGGTGTTTTTACAAAAATGCACTATTGTGATGTTTTAATTGAGCATTCCTCACTAAGCTATGTGCTTACGCTCTCTCTTTCTTAAACCAATAATGCAGAGCATTGAAGTGCATAAAGGGCAGCAAGGAGGTCAAGGATCCAAGTGAAAGACTAAGCTCATGTATGGTGAATGTTTTCCTAACACTATTAGCTTTTTGGCATTTGGAAATGGGAACCTAGATTGTGGTTTTGGGAGATGTTTTGGACTCCCTAAGTTGGTTAATTGCTTTTGATGATGTCGGAACATGTAAATGGCCTTTTGGTATTTGGTTTGATGTTTTGATGGTTGCATGATTTTCAATATAGGATGCATGCCTATAGAATTGGGATTTTCCTTGAATGTTGCCATGATTGAGATTAGACGATGCTAATATGTTCCTTAAGTGTTTGATGACTTGTGTGTATGATATGGAGGTCATATGGATGTGTTTGATGGGTTGAAAGTGTGATAAACCAGCAAAATTCTGCAATTCTGGGCAGCCCGTATCGGAACGGGTGCTACCGTTTCGGAACAGAGGGCCTGAAATGGCCTTAGCGTTTCGAAACAGGTAGGGCTGTTCTGAAATGGATTTGCCACTGCCAAGTCCTGTTTCGCAACTCGTTTCGGAACGGTCCCGCGTTTCGGAATGGGTCTTCCCCGTTTCGGAACACTCGACCGTTGGGCACTGAATTTGATGGTTATATGTTTTGAAATCCTCACGTTTTGGTCCAAATCTTTGTATATGCAATAGGTTGAGTTTGAGATGTCCGTTTGAGATGAAATTTGACAGAGAAGCATGAAATGTGATTAATTTCATAATGTTAACTTTAAAACTGGTTAAATCTTCTTAATTTCCAGAATTTACAATTTGGTCCCTAAGTTTGTATGTTGTGCAATTGAGTCCCTAAATGTTATTCGACTGCTGTGGTTTTTGAGTATGTTTATTCCAAGTGTTCACCTAGGGTTATTATGCATTTAGATAAGATTAAAAAGAAAAAAAAAGGTTGTTAATCAAGGTTGACTTTCGGGTTGACTTTGGTTTTCCCCGTGTAATCTTCTTAGTTCGGGTCAACCGTCTAGGCCGGGTTAAGGGGGTTACAAGGATGGTTTCACTTGCAACTCAGCCACAAGACCACCATCACGCGAAATGCTCAAACTGGCAAACATAGCCCTCAACTCCACAGCTACCTTCCTACTCAAGGGATCCACTACAACATTAGCTTTACCCGGATGGTACTCGATAGTCAAATCGTAATCCTTAAGCAACTCCACCCAACGTCGTTGCCTAAGATTTAACTCCTTCTGAGACATCAGATACTTCAAGCTCTTGTGGTCCGTGTACACAGTACACTTCTCACCATACAAGTAATGTCTCCAAATTTTCAAAGAAAAACTACCGCAGCTAACTCAATGTCATGCGTAGGATAATTGCGCTCATGCACCTTTAACTGACGCGACGCATAAGCCACCACCTTACCCTCTTGCATCAACACACATCCCAAACCAACGTATGACGCATCACTATACACCACAAACTTTTTCCCTGATTCAGGTTGAACCAAGATAGGAGCTTGCGTTAAAGCTGCCTTAAGCTTCTCAAAAGCATGTTGTCTCGCTTCCGTCCACACATACTTAACATCCTTCTGCAACAACTTCGTCAAAGGTGCAGCAATCTTTGAAAACCCATCCACGAACCTCCGATAGTATCCCGCCAAACCAAGGAAACTACGGACTTCATGAACAGACTTAGGAGGCTTCCAATTCATCACTACCTCAATCTTCTGAGGATCAACACGTATTCCTTCAGCAGAGACCACATGACCAAGAAACACAACTTCTCTAAGCCAGAACTCACACTTGCTCAGCTTGGCATAAAGCTGATTCTCCAACAAAGCCTACAACACAATTCTCAAATGCCCCTCATGCTCCTCCTCAGTACGAGAGTACACAAGAATATCATCAATGAACACCACAACAAATTTATCCAAGTATTCATGGAACACTCTATTCATCATGTCCATGAAAGCTGCAGGAGCATTCGTCAAACCAAACGACATCACAAGAAACTCATAATGCCCATACCTCGTTCTGAAGGTTGTCTTTGGCACATCCACATCCTTCACCTTCAACTGGTAATACCCTGACCTCAAGTCAATTTTAGAGAACACAGCCGCTCCCTGAAATTGATCAAAAAGATCATCAATTCTCGGCAATGGATACCGATTCTTGATAGTCAACTTGTTAAGCTGACGGTAATCAATGCACATTCTCATAGTGCCATCCTTTTTCTTCACAAACAAGACCAGTGCACCCCAAGGTGACACACTCGTCCGAATGAAACCACGATCAAGCAACTCCTGAAGTTGCGTCTTCAGCTCTTTCAACTCTTTAGGTGCCATTCGATAAGGAGTAATGGACACTGGAGTTGTGTTTTCATACAACTCAATCCCAAACTCCACTTTGCGATTAGGAGGCAATCCAGGCAACTCCTCCGGAAACACACCAGGAAACTCTCGCACAGTCCTAATATCTTGCACTCGTAACTCTTTAGAGCTAGGGTTCATCACAAAGGCTAGGTAAGCTTCACAACCTTGCCTCGGCATCCGACTCGCTTCCAATGTAGACACCACATTGGCAAGAAACTTCACACTCTCACCAACCACCACTACCTCATAATCATCCGCAAGCTTCAACGAAACTCGCTTATTCTCAAAATGCACTACAGCTCGATGCTCAACAAGTCAATCCATACCAAGGATTACATCAAAACCATAGAAAGGCAATTCCATAAGATCAACATGAAAAACATGGTCTTGCACAACCAAGGGACATCTTCTATAAAGCTTTCGAGTCACAACAGTCTCACCAAAAGAACTAGTTACACGCATACCAACATCCAAGGACTCAACAGGCAAACCAAGCAATTGAGCATGTTCATGCAATATGTATGAGTGTGTAGATCTAGAATCAATCAAGGAAAGTAATGGCAAGGATTGCAAAGTGAAAGTACCTGCGATCACATCAGTGTCATTCCTCCCCTCCCTCTGAGCATACACTCTGGCCTGGCCACCACCCTCAGGCTGAACAGCTACCACATGAGCCACATTCCTTCCACCATCCTCCCTGCACTGGAAGTTACCACGGCCGCGCCTATGACCTCTCTGTGGTGCAACAACTCCAGGAGCACGTCTCTGACCAACACCGGCCAACAGAGGACACTCCCTCTTCAAATGATCTGCCGAACCACAGTTCCAGCACGAGTTACCGGTCACCGCAATAGGAGCCTGCACCTCCCTCGCTGCTCGAGGACAATCACGCCTCAGATGACCACGCGATCCACATGCCCAACATGTGTTCTGATCAGCTCTCGCCCTGTCTCCCTGAACAGGCGCACCTTGCCCTCCACCACCACGTCTAGCTGAAGACTGATACTTTCGATCACGTCCTCTCTTGTTTTGTCCACCACCGGAACTATACTCAGCAGCTCGCTTGCCCGCACTAGGACCAGCTCCTCTAGAAGATAAACTCAAATTCAACTCAATGTCTTTTGCTCTACCAACCAGAACATCAAAGTCAGTGTACTCAGCAGCCAGCATATAGGTCTTCACTTCCATCACCAAACCATAACGGAAACGTTCACACCTCTCACGCTCATCAGGGATAAGCTCAGGTGCGTACTGACTGAGTCGGACAAACTGAACCTCGTACTCAGCCACTGACATGCTCCCTTGAGTAAGAGACATGAATTCCCTTTTCTTTTCATCTAGGTACCACACACCCAGATACCTCCTCTTGAACGCATTCAGAAAGAACGTCCAAGTCACATCAGCATCCTCCATTCCGGAGATAGCAGTTGTCCACCAGGTATACGCATCGTCATGCAACAATGATATTACACAGCCCAGCTTCTGCACTTAATTGCAGTTCATTTGTCCCAAAATTCTCTTGGTACTTTCCAACCAAGACTCGGAACCCTCAGCAGACAAACCCCTGAACTCAGTCCCTCCCAGACTGCGCAAGCGTTCCAGAGGTAGTCTAGCATTAGCATCTCCTTGATGCCCAGCTCCATGAGCTCCAGCTACCGCCGCCTGAAAGGCTCCAGCAATAGCCTGAATCAGCACTGTCATGTCAGGAGCAGCTTGTCCCTGCCCAGCTTCAGGTCCAGCGACCCCAGCACCAGCACCAGCTCCCTCACCCCCAGCACCACCACCACCGGGTGGAGGAGGTAAATCCACTACATTTTCAGCATTCTCTTCGTACTCATTTTGAGCCATAGCTCGTGTATTAATCCTCGTCTCTCTACGAGGTTCCATTCACTATACAATGCAATCACAAATGCAATAAACATAGTCAGGCTCAGCAAGGTAAGCAATCCAAGTACTCAAGCTCGTTTCCAATTAAAACAATTCATTTCATTAGCTTTGATATGGCAATGGGTCCCTCTAACATGCTTCACCACAGCATACACCACAATTGCAACATTCTTACAATTCATACATCATACTTTCACTCAACAAGTATACAAGCAATCATACACATATCACCCACATAACCATTCTCAAATACTCGAGAACTCAGCTCTGATACCACCAAATGTAACCCCCTTAGCCTGGCCTAGACGGTTGACCCGAACTACGAAGATTACACGGGGAAAACCAAAGTCAACCCGAAAGTCAACCTTGATTAACGACCTTTTTTTCTTTTTAACCTTGTCTAAATGCATATTAATCCTAGGTGTACTCTTGAGATAAGCATACTCAAAAATTAGGACTGAAACGTAAAGCTTGCAAACCTCAGAACCATTCAAATCAGTGCCCAACGGTCAAGTGTTTCGAAACGGGTCTAGACCGTTCAGAAACACGACTTGGCAGTAGCCAAAGTGTTTCGGAACACCTCTGCCCGTTTCGAAACACCCAGGCCAAAACATGCACCTGTTTCGAAACAGGCAAGGGTGTTTCGAAACACCATGCCCAGAAACAGTAGAAAAGTCTGTTTTTACACCCTTTCGACCCACCAAACACGTTCATATGACCTCCATATCATGCCAACAAGTCATCAAACATTAAAGGAACATATTTGCATCATCAAAGCTCAATCACGGCCTCAAATAAGAAAAACCACAAGTCTAAAGGCATGCATCCTATAATGAAAAGCAAGCAATCATCAAATCTCCAAAACAAATACCAAATGGCCATTTACATGTTCCAAACATCATCATAGACATTAAACCAAACTTAGGGAGTCCAAAACATCTCCCAAAAACACAATCTAGGTTCCCATTGCCAAATACCAAAAGCTAATAGTGTTGTGAAAATAGTCACCATACGTGATCTTAGACTTTCACTTGGATCCTTGACCTCTTTGCTGCCCTTAAAGCACTTCAATGCTCTGCATTATTGGTTCAAGAAAGAGAGAGCGTAAGCACGTATGCTTAGTGAGAAATGCTCTAATGAAACAACACAATAATGCACTTTGTAAGAACACCTTTCCAAGGCCTTTAATTTCAAAACATCATTTATCATGCATCTATGCACACAAACCAAGCATCTCATGCTTCAATACATCAACATGTCATATTGGCTTTCAAGTGATAATCCATAACCATTTTCAACACAAAACACAATCGGATACGCGGATTACAAGCGTTGTCCCATACGCTTCATACACACTACCAAACACTCAAGGTGGAGTTTACCGGTACAATCACAACCCCTCAACACCCATGATGGAGTCTACGGTACAATTACAACCCATCCACATCACTCATTGGTAGTTGTATAACATCACTAACGAGAACACGGGACACACAACACAAGATCCTCACATGGCATTTTAACCACCATTATGATCTTAGACATCTCGTTAGTGTACTTGGATGGAGTTTACGGTACCATTACAACCCCTCAACATCCAAGGCGACTTTATTCATGGTGCACTCAATCCTATAGCCGGCTAACTATATCTGATTCAAGTACTTTTAAACCAACACATCACTTGCCAATATACATCATTTACCATCATCAATCCACTGTTTTTAAGCATTTAACAAAGCCATTAAATAATCATGCATCACAATGCATCAAACCACAATTATCAATGTTTAAATTAAGGATCTCTTACCTTGAGCATCCTTCAACACATGGCTTACAAAACCAGCATTAAACATGCTAAAATATGCTTTCAAAACAGAATTTAAACATGCAAAATAAACACATTGCATTCAACCATCTCAATGTTCATCAAAAAGAGAGTTTCCCTAAAACCACCTTTTATATTCGAACCGTAATTTAAACCGGTCCGGTTCAGACCCTAAACTTGTAAGCCCAAAATTGGGGTGTTACAGTAGTAGTAGTAGTAAAAACAAGATTTTAAATTGAAAAATGAGAGTCAATTGTTAAAAAAGGAATTAGAATTCAATTTGAATTTAAAAGGTTGAATAAAATAAATTAAACAAATAAAAAAAAGACGGTGAGCTTTAAAGAATTGAAATACAATTTGATAAAAGGGTTATTTATGGAGCCAGTCCTTAAACTTTTAAAAAATTTCATATTAATTTTCAAGTTTGAAAAAAATTATTATTTAGTCCCTCATAAAAAAAAGTTAGTGTCCTGAATTAAAAATTCTCAATTGTTAGGTTTTCAATTAGGGATTTAAAAATTAGGTTTCTAAATTAGGGGTTTTTCGAATTTAGGATTTACAATTTGGGCGTAATTTTTAGGGTAGTTACAACCCTCCCACCCTTAAAAGAAATTTTGTCCTTAAAATTTTAAGACTTAATGATGTTTAGATAAAAGTTTAAAAGAGCATTTCGAATCAGGTTACGAACGACAATGTGAAACCGATAAATTGATTTTGATATAACTAAAGAATTTAAAGACTAAATTGAAAATGAGAAAATGAATTTTTAAGTCCTCAAACCTCTCTATATGTTTAAAGGAAAATGGCTAAGTTAAAAACTTAATTTGTCAAAACTTTTCTAAGTGTTCTTGAAGCCAAAATAGTGATTTTCGAGTCACCGTTTCAGAACGGCCTTAGGCGTTCCGGAACACTTTTGAAACTGTGAACCTGTGTTTCGAAACGTGTATCAAAAAGGTTTTGAAACTGTGAACTTTTGTTTCGAAACGGCTTAAGAACATAGAGACGGTTTGACCCGTTTCGATACGATAGTAACGAAACGACCTCAAATGTTTCGAAACGGCATTGAAACTTGTTTTAAAAATATGACCGTTGAAGTTTTTAATTGTTTTAATACTAATCGTTAAAGCGTATCGAAACACCTTCAGTCCGTTTCGATACGAGCTTTGACACTGGCTAAATATTTCGAAACGTGTTTCGAAACGGCTCTTAGCGTATCGAAACGATTGTAATCATTTCGGTATGGTCTCTTTAATGCACCCCAACGGCTCTTTCTTTTTTGGTTTGTTTTGAAACAGGATCGGGTGTTTCGAAACGGGTTGTTGCAGACTGCATTTATGGAGGGAAGATAACATCCCCAACGGCTCTATTGATGAATGCAACAACCACAACGGCTAGAATTCAATGAGAAGGTATAAAAGGGGCCTCTAAAAGCTTCAGCAACAACTATTGATCTAAAAGCAAACATCCAAACATCAAATTCAAGAAATTGAGCCTATATCTCATTATTTCTTATAAACCCCAATTGTGAAATTGTATTTTCCATTCTTATCCTTTCAAATTGAGTTGAGTGCCTGTAATTGGGCTACTTTGTGTATTGAGAGATACTTGTTTTAGCCAACAACTTCTTTGTTATTCTTGTGTGAAGATTGGGTCAAATTTTGGGTAGAAAATTTGACTGATATTGTAAAGGTTACCTCTTTAGCCTAGAAAAGGGGAAGAGCAATTAGTGGAATTGTTGAAAATCCTTAGTGAAGCTAAGGTAGTTGATGTAGAGTTCGATTGGAACTTGAACCACTCTAAATTCCCTTGTCTATCATTTTTTATTTGTCAATTTCACTACCAAAAAGTCTAAAAATCCAATTCACCCCCTCTTGGTTTATATCGATCATTCAATCCACTCAACAATTGGTATTAGAGCCTACCTCTTTGAAGGATTAACAACCACAATAGGAGTTCCTAGGAAGAGTGTGATCATCCGAAAATCAAGCCATGGCATCTACCTCCGGATCTAGCATGTATGAGTCTCAATCCACTACAAATCTGCCATTTTTCAATGGTGACAACTATCCATTTTGGAAGAATCGGATGCGTCTCTTCATCAAGTCCAACGATTACTTGGTTTGGGATGTCATTGAAGATGGTCCCTAAATTCCATTGAAGAGAGATGATGAAGGAAAGTTGGTTCTAAAGAAGAAGATCGAGATGAGTGAAGATGAGAGGAAGAAGATCCAAACAAATGACAAAGCTCTTCACATGCTCTTTTGTTCTTTCGGTCCCGATATCTACTTCAAAGTCTTCTCCATTGAAAGTGCCAAGGAAGTGTGGGATACTCTAGAGACCACCTATGAAGGAACCAATGATGTGAAGGAGACCAAGATTGGAATTCTCAATCTTAGTTATGAGAATTTCAAGATGGAGCCCGACGAAACGGTGTCCAAGATGTTTGATCGCTTCTCAACCATCGTTAACAGGCTTAAGGGCTTTGGAGAGACAGTCCTGGAAGACAAACTTGTCTGGAAGCTACTCTACTCACTTCCCGAATCTTGGGATGGGAAGAGAACCGTCATCATCGAGGCCAAAAACTTGAAGACTCTAAAACTTGATGAGCTTGTGGGTTCTCTCCATACTCATGAAATAATGAAGCAAGTGAGGGAAGAAGAAAAGAAGAAGGAAGAGAAAAGAGTGGAGAAGCTAGAGGTAGAAAAGAAGAAGAAAATGGGAGTGGCTCTCAAAGCTTCATTACATGAGGAGAGCACTTGTAGTGAGGAGGAGGATTTAGAAGATTTGGCTATGATAGCCAAAAGATTCTCACGATTCATGAGGTCCAACCGAGGAAGGAAGATTCAAAGAAAGATGGACTTCAAGGGTAAAAACAAAGAAGAATATAGGGATCAAATCATTTGCTTCGAGTGCAAAAAGCCCGATCACATTCGTTCGGAGTGCTCTCAACTCAAGAAGAAGGGCTTTGAGAAGAAGAAGAAGCTCAAAGCCAAGCTTGCTACTTGGAGTGATGAGGAGTCATCCTCGGATGATGAACAAGAAGTGGTCAACCTTTGCCTCATGGCACTTGAGGAAGATTTCTCCATGGTAACCTCAAACTCATCATCTTTTGGCTTTACATTTGATGAATTACATGATGCATATGATGAGTTGCAAGAGGTTTATGCTGAGTTAGTTGAGAAATACAAAGAGTCAGTCATTAGGAATAAGAAAATTATTTCAGAATTAAATAATAAAAATGACTCACTTTCTCAAGCCAACTTAAAATTTGAGAAAAAGATTTTAGGTTTGAAAGATGAACTTAAATTCTTCCAAGATGAAAATGTAGTCCTAAATAATCTTCTTTCTCAATGCAATAGTGAACACCAAAATGTGTTAGATGAGCTAAAAAGATTAGAAGTAGGGTTCCTAAGGAACTTGTCAAATCTAATAATATTGTTGCTATGTCAACTTGGATTCCTAAGGGAATTAAGCTATTGAGAGCTAACACTCGTGGACCCAAAATGATTTGGGTACCAAAAACAAAAGTTTAATATCTTTGTTTGTAAGGGGCATTGCTACAAGGCCAAAGCACAAAGTCAAAATTCACGGTACCTTGATAGTGGATGCTCGAGGATATGACCGGAGACAAGAGTAGATTCATGGACTTAAAGCTAAAAAGTGAAGGAGCAATGACATTTGGTGACAACTCCAAATGCCACATTAAAGGTATTGGCTCCATAGGTAATCACTCTACCATTCTCATTGAAAATGTCTTGTATGTCGATGGTCTTAAACATAATTTGTTGAGCATAAGCCAATTATGTGATAAAGGGTTTAATGTCTTATTTGATAAGAATGGGTGCAAAATTGTTGACATTAAATCAAATAATATTATGCTCATAGGTCATCGCATAGGTAACATTTACATGGTGCATTTAGATGACATACATCCATCCCATGCATGTTTAGTAGCTCAAAATGAAAATGATGCATGGCTATGGCATAGAAAACTAGGACATGCTAGCATTAGTGTTTTAGAAAAATTAGGTTCCCTAGATCTAGTTAGAGGTTTACCCAAAATTAAGTTCTCAAATGATAAAATTTGTGATGCATGCTCTAAGGGTAAATAACATAAGTCATCCTTTAAATCCATTAATGATGTTTCTACAAGTAGGTGTTTACAACTTATTCATATGGATTTATTTCAGCCTATTAGGACTATGAGCTTGGGTGGTAAATCTTAAGCATTTGTGCTTGTTGATGATTTTTGTAGATTTACTTGGGTTCTATTTTTAAGTACTAAAGATGAGGTTTTAGAAAAATTCATCACATTTTCAAAATTAACCTAAAATGATCTTGAACTTAGAATTTCTCATATAAGAAGTGATCATGGAACCAAGTTTCAAAATCTAGGGTTTGAAGAGTTTTTAAATGAAAATGGTATTAGCCACAATTTTTCGGCTCCTCGAACTCCTCAACAAAATGGGGTAGTTGAGAGGAAAAATAGAACTTTACAAGAAATGGCTAGAACCATACTTTGTGAAAACAATTTACCTAAATATTTTTTGGCGGAAGCCACAAACACCGCTTGCTACATTGTAAATCGAGTAATGATTAGGCCAATTTTAAAGAAAACACCTTATGAGATTTTAAAATCTAAAAATCCTAACATTAGCTATTTTCATCCATTTAGTTGCAAGTGTTTTGTTTTAAACAATGAAAAAGATAACTTGGGTAAATTTGATGCAAAAAGTGATGAAGCTATTTTCATAGGATATTCCTTAAACTCTAAAGCCTACCGTGTATTTAACAAGAGAACTTTAGTAGTAGAAGAATCTATACATGTTGTATTCGATGATAACCTCCTTCCAAGGAAGGATTCTTGTGATGATGATGATGTAGGAATCATTAATGCCTTTGATGGAGGACAAACTTCAAAGGAGGATGAGATTCCAACAAAAGAAGAGGATACACAAGATCCACCTCTTGAAGCCTTGAAGAACTTGGCTCTTGAGGAAAAGGAAGTGAGCTACCCAAGGGAGTTCAACTATGTCAAAGGTGGTGAAATCTTGGGTGATCCATCTAAGGGGCTAACCACTAGATCTTCTCTTAAACTTATGAACTATGTTGCATTTATCTCATGCATAGAGCCTAAGAATATAAAAGAAGCATTAAAAGATGATTTTTGGATTATGGCTATGCAAGAAGAGTTAAATCAATTTGAGAGAATTAATGTTTGGACATTAGTTGATAGGCCTAGTAATCAATCTACTATACAAACTAAATGGGTATTTAGAAACAAACTAGATGAGAGTGGTAACATTGTGAGAAACAAAGCTAGATTAGTAGCACAAGGTTACACTCAAGAAGATGGAATAGATTTTGATGAAACCTATGCTCCCGTAGCTAGAATGGAAGCCATTAGGATGTTGCTTGCATATGCATGTTATCATGATTTCAAGATTTTTCAAATGGATGTTAAAAGCGCATTTTTAAATTGTTTTATAAATGAGGAAGTGTATGTGGAACAACCACCGGGTTTTGAAGACTCAAAATTTCCAAATCATGTTTTCAAACTTACTAAAGCACTTTATGGTTTAAAACAAGCTCCTAGAGCTTGGTATGAAAGACTTTCAAACTTTTTAATTGAAAAAGGTTTTGAAAAAGGTAAGGTGGACACTACATTTTTCATAAAAAGGTATAAAAATGAAATCTTAGTAGTACAAATTTATGTTGATGATATTATTTTTGGATCTACTAATGAATGTCATTGCAAAGAGTTTGCTAAGTTAATGCAAGGTGAATTCGAGATGAGCGTGATGGGGGAGCTCTCATTCTTTTTGGGACTCCAAATCAAGCAAAGGAAGGATGGAACTGTAACCCCATTAGCCCGACCTAGACGCTTGACCCGAACTACGAAGATTACACGGGGAAAACCAAAGTCAACCCAAAAGTCAACTTTGATTAACGACCTTTTTTATTTTTAATCTTGTCTAGATGTACATTAAACCAATGTGAACACTCATGAATCATGGAAGAGAAAGGCACAAAAATCGGAAAACATTTAGGGACTCAATTGCACAAATTACGCGTTTAGGGACCAAAATGTGATTTTTAGAAATTATAAGGACTTTACAGGTTTTAGGTTTACCAATAGGTAATTAATCATGTTACATGCTCCTCTATCAAATTTCAGCTTAAAAAGACATCTCAAGCTCAAGCAATTGCATCCACAACATTCATGACTAAAATATAAAGCATGAAAACATCAGACAATTCAAATCAACATCCAACGGTCAACTGTATCGGAACACCCACCCTTCATACCGAAACGCCCGTATCGAAACGGTGTTGACTGTTTTGATACTCGGGTATGTTCCGAGACCGATATCGAAACAGACCTCACTAGTAGCCAAATTGTTCCGAAACACCTTCAGTCGTTCCGAAACATTATGGCCATTACAGGCCCCCGTTTCGAAATCGTGGAGGGTGTTTTGATACACCTTGCCCAGTGACAGCAGAAAATGCTGGTTTTTCACCTTTTAAATCATTCAAATATGCCTCAAAGAGCATCAAATCATGCCAACAACTCATTTTGATACTAAGGAACGTATATAAGACCTTTAGACTAGAGCATGGCATCAAACACAAAAACATTCAATCTATAGGCATGCTTCCTAGTCACAAAACCAAACTAAGCCACCAAACCACAAACCAACCATTTAGGACCATTTACAACTCATAAAGGCCATAACAAACGTGCCACAAACTTAGGGAGTTCAAACAGATCTCCCAAATACAACCTTGAAGTCCCATTGCCAAATATCAAAACTAAAGTGTATAAAAACATCACCATACATGAGCTTTGCACTTCCTTGGATGTTCTTAACCTTCTCGCTGCCCAAAAACACTTCAATTATCTGCATTATTGGTAAATGAGAGCGTAAGCACAATTTCTTAGTGAGGCGTGCTCTAAAGAAAACCAACACAATAATGCATTTCTTGAAAACACTTTCTCAAAAGCTTTTTCTACAGCATGCTCATTCTATCTCATGCGTGAAAGCCATTTCAAAGCAAAACCTCATTGAAAACACATGTACCTCAATTCTACCTCATGCATTTAAACCAATGCAAATCTCATGGCAAGGCCATACACACGCTTGTAAAACTAAAGCATTTCATATACAAATCTCATATGCATTTCTCATAGCATACATCATCTCATCAATAAGTACATGTGATTCAAAAGCATTTACATATATTATATTGGCATTTCACATCTCATTATTACTCAGATATGCGAACATCATTCTCAAACCACTAGACGCTTCCGGTGGAATCTCACATCACCGTACTCACTTGTCTAGTAACATAGTTTCCGGTGGAATCTCACATCATCGTACTAACATGGCGGAATCTCTCATCGCCACAAAGCTTGGGTATTTCACCAATTCCTACCCGATGGAATGCCCATCATCAGTTCTCTCCCTTTGGCTTAACCAAAGAGCACGTACGAATTTTTAGTTTATAGTGCACTCCCATCCTATTGATCGATCAATTATATCCGGTAAGTATCTCATCTTCTATGCCAATATATTATGTCAAAATATCATCTTACCTACTATTTTTCATGCAACATTTCTCAAATCATTCTCATCTCATTTCAAAACCATAACATTTGCCATGCTTTAAAACAAGAGATCAAAACTCATCTATGCAACATGTTATTTAATGAAATCATCTCAAGCATCATCTCATGCTATAAATCATGCATAAAAACAGTAGGAATTTATCTATCTCAAACCATGAGCATGTAAAAGCATTTTAGGGGCAACCACCACATATAAGAGAGAAATCTAGCTAATACTTACTTCCAGACTTAGGAAGGTGTTTCAAACTTTTCCTAAATCCCCAAACCTTGATTCTTTGTCCCTCAAGGACTTCTAAAACCATACGCACTCACCGATTACGTTTCACTTGCTCGCCGAAACGCTATCTAGGCTCCCGGATCAACACCAAAGGCGTCCGAAGATGTCTCCATGTTTATAACACATAAGAGCAGAGGATTAATGCATCATCATGCATTGAAATCATCAGCCACACACCTAAACTCGCTGCTCTACTCAAGCACCTCATTTCGGCTACCAAACACAACTGAAAACATCTCCAAACTCTTCCAAAACAAAGCCCAACCAAGATCTACCACTTCTAATCATTTTTAAGTCCTTTGGATGAAGCAACAACTCTTAGATTATGGTATTAAAGTTGAAACCATAACCCTTAAGTGTGATAACACTAGTGCCATATGTTTGGCAAAAAAATCTCACTCAACACTCTAGAACCAAACATATAGAAATAAGTCATCATTTCATTAGAGATCATGTCCTTAAAGAAGATGTTGTTATAGAGTATGTTGACACCTTACACCAATTAGCGGACATCTTTACAAAGCCTTTAGATAAAGAGCATTTTTGGTCCCTTAGGAGAGAGTTAGGTCTAACTAGCATATCTTGACCTTTTTGGACCCTTTTTGTGCTTAAATTGCTTAATCTCTTGAAAATGTCATGTTTATGTGTTTTTACTCCTAATTCCATCCATGCTAATAGTTAGGGGGAGTATGTTTTTGTTTATACATGTCTTTCCTGCTCATTCATGCAAATTAGGACTTCATAAAATCCATTTTTTGCAACTTTAGAGCCTCATTTGCACTTTCGGGCCCATGTGTATCGAAACGGGTCCAACTGTTTCGATACGGGTGCCTTAAAAATTCATCTGAGAGAAAGGTGTTTCGAAATGCCTTCAAAGGGTTTCGAAACGTTTTTGCTACTGCCAAGGGGTGCATCGAAACGTGTTTCGATACGAGTCAACATGGGATTCGATACGGTCAAAGTCGTATCAAAACGGTTAGCTGGACTTGAAACGTCAGTCAACGTTCAGTGCCCGCGTTTCGGAACGGTTGAAACCTGTTCCGAAACGGGTTTGCGGAAAGCTTTAAAGAGGGCATTTAATGTTAAAGTTTCACTTTAATTAAAACCCCTTCAAAACCCTAAAAACCCTAGATCGATTTTTCCTATAAAAACCCTCTAAACCTCATTGTTTTCACCAAATCCTGAGGGCTTTTACACTCAAACACAAGTCTAAGCAAGCATCAACAATTTTGTGCAAGTTTTTCCATCTATTCATCCAAAATCTCAATCTAAGGTATATTTTCATCTTTTTCTTTTTCCTTAAATTTGTATTCGAATCCTATGTTAGAAAATTTTAATTTTGTATAGATTATGTGTTTTGCTACTTGGGTTTTTCAAATCTTGTAAAAAAATTCAAAATCTTAAAAAAATTTATTCGAATATATTGTTTTTCATTCGTATTTTTTTTTGTTTTTTTTAAATTGTTTTCTCTTAAAAAAATATTTTGTTTTTGTTTTGTATCTATGTTCTTAAAATTTGTTTTACACCTAAGTGGGATTTACCATTGGATTGAATTAAGGATTTTCATGCATACACTTCAATTTTAGTTACAAATTGCTTGCTTTATGTTTTTAGGATTTTTCAATTGATCCCGCTACCAAGAAACGTAAGGCACCTCAATCGGGTGAAGCTTCAATCCAAGCCGATATCCGTCCCAACCTTACCCAACTTTTTCTCAAGAGTCTCAGAACTATCGCGATGAAGGAGCGTTTCACCTATGTCAAGGAAATTGTCGTTCCTCGTGAGCGTGTGGTTGACATCCCCTTCCTTGATTTCGAGCGCTTTCGCTTCCGTTATCTTGAGCGTTTACAAGAATAGAGCTTCATGTCTTTCTTGAGTATCCCGAATATTTGCTACAAGCACATGGTTCTCATCTTCTACTCGAATGCCCAACTTATTAATAATGAAGATCGCTCCGAAGTTGTTGGCATTGAGTCATTTATCTTGGGTAAGAAGATCGTCACCGACATCCGCTATCTAGAGACTATTCTTGGCCTTAAGAACGTAGGCATCGAGGATGAAACCCGTTTTGGTGCTCAAAGTGGTTCCGTGCTTTCCTTAGATGCTCATGATCGGTTCCTCCACTTGATAGTTTCTTGGTTTATTCGTCCCTCCGGAGGTAAATTCTCTCACATTAGACAAGTTGATTATTTTTTGTTAGAATGCTTTCGTCGAGGTGAACAACCAAACCTTGTCAAGATCATGTTCGCTGAGATGGTGAATAATGTCAAGCTCCGTGAAACCGATGCTCTCAAGTTCTTCACTTATGGGACTGTTTTGAGTTATATATTTGGCATGCTCAAGCTTGATTGCACTTATGACTCTCCGGAACCCCGTAAGCAAAAACTTGGTGAATCTTCTCTCCGCAAGTCCGGATTTCATTACACCCTTGGTCGTTGAGAACGAGTTGATAGGGATGCACCTCCACCTCAAGTTGAACCTCAACCACAAGCTTCGGGTCCTAACAATGAAGCTCTTATGGCTTTTCTCACCGAGCCGTTCAACACAATGGAGGCGAGTCTTGGTACTATAAATACTCGCTTGCAATCCGTGGAGAATCGACTCACCTCCCTCGAGAATCGACTCACCTCCCTCGAGAATCTACATCAATCTATGGACATGTCATTCTCTACCTTCTATGGTCAATGGATGGCTTTTCATCGCTCTCAAGCTAGGGACGATGATGATTCCTTGGATGGTAATGGTGACGACGACAAGGCTTAGGATTTTCATGGCTTATCATATTAGGACTAAGTTTGCATCTTTATTTCCTTTATGTTTTATAAACCTATGCTTTGATTACTTTGTTTGGGATTAAGCTTTGAACCTTATTGGTTAAGTTTTATGTTTTGGATATTTGAATTCTATGAATCTATATTATGTTGCTTATTGCTTATTGCTTTTAACCTTGTTTCTTCTCTTTGAGCCTTGTTTATTATTTTTGATCTAACAAAAAGGGGAAGAAGTAATCTAAGATCCAAAATTCGTTTTAAGTGTTTTTGAGTTTTAAAACTTGGATTTAAATCTTTTTAAAACTTTAAAACCCATCTTAAATTGAGGGGGAGTTAGAATGTATTCAATATTTTCAAAACTCTTAAAAATTCTAACTTTGGTTTTGTTATATCAAACAGGGGGAGATTGTGAAACTGATAAATTGATTTTGATATAACTAAAGAATTTAAGGACTAAATTGAAAATGAGAAAACGAATTTTTAAGTCCTCAAACCTCTTTATATGTTTAAAGAAAAATGGCTAAGTTAAAAACTTAATTTTTCAAACTTTCTAAGTGTTCTTGAAGCCAAAACAATGATTTTCGAGTCACCGTTACGGAACGACCTTAGGTGTTCCGGAACACTTTTGAAACTGTGAATCTGTGTTTCGGAACATGTATCAAAACGGTTTTGAAATTGTGAACTTTTGTTTCGAAACGACTTAAGAACATCGAGACGGTTTGACCCGTTTCGATACGGTAGTATCGAAACGACCTCAAACGTTTCGAAACGGCATTCAAACTTGTTTTAAAAATATGACCGTTGAAGTTTTTAACTATTTTTATATTGATCGTTAAAGTGTATCGAAACACCTTCAGTCCGTTTCGATACGAGCTTTGACAATGGCTAAATGTTTCGAAACGGCTCTTAGCGTATCGAAACGATCGTAATCGTTTCGGTACGGTCTCTTTAATGCACCCCAACGACTCTTTCTTTTTTGGTCTGTTTCGAAACAAGGTCGGGTGTTTCAAAACGGGTGGTTGCAGACTGCATTTATGAAGGGAAGATAACATTCCCAACGGCTCTATTGATGAATGCAACAACCACAACGGCTAGAATTCAATGAGAAGGTATAAAAGGGACCTCTAAAAGCTTCAGCAACAACTATTGATCTAAAAGAAAACATCCAAACATCAAATTCAAGCAATTTAGCCTAAATCCCATTATTTCTTATAAACCCTAATTGTGAAATTGTATTTTCCCTTCTTATCCTTTCAAATTGGGTTGAATGCTTGTAATTGGGCTACTTTGTGTATTGAGAGATACTTGTTTTAGCCAACAACTTCTTTGTTATTCTTGTGTGAGGATTGGGTCAAATTTTGGGTAGAAAATTTGACCGATATTGTAACGGTTACCTTCTTAGCCTAGAAAAGGGGAAGAGCAATTAGTGGAATTGTTGAAAATCCTTAGTGAAGCTAAGGTAGTGGATGTAGAGTTCGATTGGAACTTGAACCACTCTAAATTCTCTTGTCTATCATTTTTATTTGTCAAATCCACTACCAAAAAGTCTAAAAATCCAATTCACCCCCCCTCTTGGTTTATATCGATCATTTGATCCACTCAACAGACAACACATGGTTTTCATATAGACTTTGATCCCAAATTTATAAGAACGAGTATGATCACGATTGTTCGCTAGTCTAGAGCTCATACGAGATAACATAGTAATCTATATACAAAAGGGACAAACCTGGAATTAGAGTTGAAACTTGAAGTTTCGAATTTAAAACACATTGAAAATAATAAGATCAAAATTACATAATATCGTAGTATATTATTAAAAAATTCCCATTTTTTCCAAAATACTTTAGATGCATGCAAAAGTTGAAAACATTTTGAAAATAAATGTGGTGAGCCTCCTAATCCGAGGGTTGAACTTAGCTCAGATACCACTAAATGTAACCTCTTAAACCTGACCTAGAAGAAAAGACTGAATTTAGGAAGTCACATTTGAAAACTTAATCCTCAAGAAATTCAATTTTGGAAATTATACTTTAACTTAAAACAAAATAATAGTGATTTATTAAATATCTTATAGTAAATAAAAATAAAAATATCATAATAAATATTATAATGTTTATATAAAATCTCTAAAAATAAAATCATAGTAAAATAATTTTAGAAAAATAATCTCAAAACATATTTATTCTCAAAGTATGAAATTACATTAATGTCTCAAAATAATAAATAATAATATAAATAACTAAAAATAGTTTCATACTGAATAATAAAATAAATGGATAAAATATAAGATCCTCCAAGTACCGCTTTGCCTATGGTATGAGTATCTTAAAGAAAGACTAAGGGGAGTAAGCTAAAGAGCTTATTGTGTCTCTAAAGTGCAAGAAAATCATAATCATAAAATAAAGTAATATTATTTTTAAGTGTTTTAAAAACCATAACACAAATATCACATTCACAATGCAATGCACCCAACTACAACCGCCAAGACAAGAGGAAAGTTCCTCAGAACTCCTCACTACATTCACCAGTCGATGTGTGGTAAAGACCACTGCTTCCTCTGTATAACCCTAACTCATGCTCATACATATATGATGATTAAAATTTAAGTTTCATAAAACTCAATTCCATAAATCCGATATTTTATAAACATAATTCATAAATCATAGTCCATAAATTCATAAATCATAGTTTCATAAATCCGATATTTCATAAATAATAATTAAAACACATTCTGAAATCATATGCACATGATGTCAACTGTGAAACCAAAATTAATTTTGATATAAGATATAAACTTAAGGACCAATTTGCAAAACAATAAATTTTTAAGTACTCTTTAAAGTCTCACAATTGAGAAGTATTTTAAACAAAATAATATCTCAAGACAAGCTCTTAAATATATGAAAATTTTCTAAGTATTTTCTTATGATTTTCAAGCCAAACTATGCAAAAACGCCCAGGCGTATCGATACTCTTATGCGTATCGATACGGGCTTTTGCCACTGGAATTTTAATGGCTATGTCTTTTCTTATGATTTTCAAGCCAAATTATACAAAAACGCTCAGGCGTATCGATACCCTTATGCGTATCGATACGGGCTTTTGCCATTGGAATTTTAATGGACTTAGCGTACTGATACGGTATTACCCCGTATCGATACGATATTCATCTAGGAAACTCTTTCAATGAAACCGTACCTATACGTTTTACAACCGTATCGATACGATAAGCTTATCTTTGAAAAATCTTTGCATTTAATTTTTGGACCGTTACTTGTCAGTTGGTTGATTTCCTGATTTTTAAAAGATCGTTATACCGTACCGATACGCTTTGTATGCGTATCGATACGATCTTTAAGAAAACCGAACTTGGGATTTCAGTGAGTAAACACAGTATCGATACGGCCATCCGTACCGATACGCCCCTTAAAATCGTACCGGTACACCTTCTATGCGTATCGATACGCTCTGTTTTCAGTCACAACGGCTCTTTCCTCTTTGATGCAGGTATCGATATGCCCTCTTCGAGTACCGATACGATAGGCTGCAGAGCTGCATTTATTGCGGGAAAAATGCTCCCAACGGCTCTATTGATGATCACAACTACCCAAACGGCTAGAATTCAATGCAAGGGTACAAAAACAAGCTTCAATTGACCAAGCAACAACTATTGAACCTACAAGCAACATCAAAGCAAAAAATCCAAACCCTAGTGCTCTTTATAGTCAAATTCTTGTACCCAACTCTTGTGATTTTATTGTTATCTTGTATTGTGAGTTTGGGGTGTTTGAAATTGTATTTGGGTAAACATTTATCCTTTGAGAGGAACTTTGAGAGTTTACCAAATTCATCTCTTTGTAAAAGTGAGTGGATTAAGCCTTGGGTAGAAAGCTTAATCAATTTGTAAGGTTACCTCCTTATCCAAGAAAATGGGAAGAATTCAAGTAGTGAATTGGTTGAAAATCCTTAATGGGAACTAAGGTAGTGGATGTAGAGTTCATTTGGAGAACTTGAACCACTCTAACCACTTGTGTCACTTCTTATTTTTCACTCTTACCTCCTACCAAATTTGTAATTGCCAATTCACCCCCTCTTGGACATTTGCAATTGTGTGATCAACTCAACATCAACCATATAAGTCATAATACATATAAATAATCACATAAGGGGTAAAAACACCAACACATAGTAAATAACATATAATTTAATTATAGCACCGGAAGAAACACATCTCCCAACAATAAAGTTCTAACGATGAACAAAAGGTGTTTTCGGCTTTGATGTAAGGTGATGGCAGCGTCAATACGAGAGGAATTCATAAAACATGAAAATAATTAAGAGCAACAACACTTTAAAACTTAAGGCTTAGGTTTATTTCTGTACGTAATAACTATGACTATATATAAGTTGAGCGATGATAATCTAAACAAATTATGTTTATAATAATAATAATAATAATAATAATAATAATAATAATAATAATAATAATAATAATAATAATATAGTAAAAATAAGAATTTAAGTTGAAAAAGAGGAGTCAATTCAGTAGTAGGAAAAAAAGAATTAGAATTCAATTTGAATTAAAAAAGTTGAAAAAAATAAATTAAACAAATTTAAAAAAAGACGTGTGAGCTTTTAAAGAGAATTAAAATTCAATTTGATAAAAGGGTTATTTATGTAGTTAATCCTTAAAATTTCAAGAAATTTCATATTAACTTCCATGTTTGATAAAAAAATATTTAGCCCCTCTTAAAAAAGTTAGGATGCTGAATTAAAAATTCTCAAGTGTTAGGGTTTTCAATTAAGGATTTCAAAATTAGGTTTCTAAATTAGGGATTTTTTGAATCTAGGATTTACAATTTGGGCATAATTTTTGGGTTGTTATAACTCTCCCACCCTTAAAAGAAATTTTATCCTCAAAAATTTCAGACTTAATGATGTTTAGATAAAAGTTTAAAAGAGCATTTCGAATCAAGTTACAGATGACAATACATGGTTTTTATATAGACTTTGATCTCAAATTCATAAGAATGAGTATGATCACGATCAGTCGTTAATCTAGAGCTCATACGATGTGGCATAGTAATTTATCTACAAAAGGGACAATCCTAGAATTAGAGCTGGTACTTGGAGTTTCGGATTTAAAATACATTTAAAATAATAAGGTTAAAATTACATAATATCGTAGTACTTTTTTCAGAAAATTCTCATTTTTCCCAAATACTTTAGATGCATGCAAAGTTTGAAAATATTTTAAAAATAGATGTGGTGAGTCTCATAGTCCGAGGGTTGGACGGCTCTGATACCACTAAATGTAACCCCCTAAACCTGGCCTAGAAGAAAAGACCGAATTTAGGAAGTCACGTTTGAGAACTTAATCCTCGAGAAATTCAATTTTGGAAATTATACTTTAAATTAAAATAAAATAACAATAATTTAATAAATATCTTATAGTAAATAAAAATATAAATATCATAATTAATATTAGAATGTTTATATAAAATCTATGAAATAAAATCATAGTAAAGTAATCCCAAAACATATTTATTCTCAAAGTATGAAATTACATCAATGCCTCAAAATAATAAATAATAATAATATGAATAACTAAAATTAGTTTCGTACAGAATAATAAAATAATCGGATAAAATATGAGATCTTTCAAGTACAGATTCGCCTATGGTCTGAGTATTTAAAAGAAAGACTAAGGGGGAGTAAGCTAAAGAGCTTAGTCTGTCTCTAAAGTGCAAGAAAACCATAATCATAAAATACAATAATATTTTCTTAAAATCCTTTAAAAACCATAACACAAATATCACATTCACAATGCAATGCACCCAATTACAACCGTCAAGATAAGAGGAAAGTTCCCTAGAACTCCTCACTACATCCATCAGTCAATGTGTGATAAAGACCACTTTTTTCTCCGTACAATCGCAACACATACTCATACATATATGATGTTTAAAATTCAAGATTCCTAAAACTCAATTCTATAAACCTGATATTCTATAAACATAATTAATAAATCATAGTTCATAAATCCATAAATTATAGTTCCGTAAATCCGATGTTTCATAAATCAAATGTTTCACAAATCATAATTAAAACACATTCTGAAATCATATGCACATGATGTCAACCATACAAGCCATAACACATATAAATAATCACATAAGGAGTAAATACACCAACACATAGAAAAATAACATATAATTTAATTATAGCACCAGAAGAAACACACCTCGCAACAATAAAGCTCTAACGACGAATAATGGGCGGTTGCGGCTTCGATGTAAGGTGATGACAACGTCAATCCGAGAGAAATTCATAAAACAATGGAATAACTAAGAGCGACAACAGTTTAAAACTTAAGACTTAATTTTATTTTTGTACGTAATAACTATGACTATATAGATAGTTGAGCAGTGATAATATAAACAAATTAGGTTTAGAATATAATAATAATAATAATAATAATAATAAAAGTAAAAACAAGAATTTAAGTTGAAAAGGAGAGTCAATTCAACCGTGAAAAAAAGAATTAGAATTCAATTTGAATTAAAAATGTTGAAAAAAATAAATTAATCGATAAAAGGTTTATTTATGGAGTCAGTCCTTAAACTTTCAAGAAATTTCATGTTAATTTCCAAGTTTAATAAAAATTCTTATTTAGTCCCTCATAAAAAAGTTAGGGTTCTGAATTAACAATTCTCAATTGTTAGGGTTTTTAATTATGAATTTCAAATTAGGTTTTTAAATTAGGAATTTTTCAAATCTAAAATTTATAATTTAAACGTAATTTTTAGAGTATTACAACTATTCAAACATAATTGAACACAATATTAGATCTTTTAAATATATATGAGAAAATGAGATGACCGTGGAGAACTCTAAATTTATCTCAGTTAGAGATTTAGATTGCTTATAAAAAGTTTATGTGAAAAATGTTTTCGAAAAGTTAAGGGTAAGATTGTAATGCTTGACATTAATGTCAAACAAATACCGGTGAAAATATTCCTTTTCGACATGATCACATGATATTGCTTTTTGCATTAGTGTAAATGTCAAAATATTTATAAGTAATAAATAGGTATAAGGATAATTTTAGCCCTTAATGTTTATAATATTTGTTATTTCGATCTTTATTTTTTTTTAACATACATTTAGCCTTCAACCTATATTTTTTTGTTAAATTATTTATTTTTTAACTAACATATTATTAAATTATTAAAAATTTAACGGTGATACGTATAACAATGCATTTTAAATGACATGGTATTTAATTTATTATAGATTTACACGTAAAATATAATTTCATTTTAATATTGAATATAAAAAATAATTGAAAGTTATATAAAGTATTTAAAAACAATTGAAATTAAAAGCAAAAATATATATGGCAAAGTTAAATAAATTTTTACAGTGTTTAGGAAAATATAATTTTCAAAACCCTTAATTAGTATAGGATATTTTTATGTACGGTTTTCGAAACCTTGAACATAATTTATAAAATCTTTAATTATGTTTTTCCTAAACAATGTAAAATTTGTTGAACTTTTCCAAATACTTTGGGTTTTATTTTCAATTGTTTTTTAATATTTTATTTAACTTCTATTTTTTATATTAAACTAAAATTATATTATGTAGGTAAACATGTGATAAATTAGAGGGGCTGTCTCAGTTATTTCCGAGGCTCTGTGTGAAAATTCAAAAATAAACTCTTATAGAATAAAAATATATTTTAATACTTTGAACAATTAATTTAATACTTTACCAATCTGGATCGGGTACTATAGAGACCATTATAAGGGCGACACTCTCAACCCAATTTGCTTCATTCATAACATCAGGATTCGAACCTCTGACCTTGCTTAAAGGATCTAGTGTCTCATCTCACCAGACCAATTGATTGTTGGCAATTATTTTTTATTGTTAGATTATTTAGTTTATTTAATAAATTAAAAAAAATAAACTTTAAAAATAAGAATAATTATTTTTAGGGGCTCTAGACTGATTGGGAGCCTGAGCGGTCGCTCACTGTGCTCCCCTGTCAGCCGGCCCTGCATATTAGATGATATGTCATTTAAAATATATTGTCATATAATCTTTATTAAAATTTTAACGGTGTAATAACATGTTAGTTAAAAGATGAATAACTTGACAAAAAGATATGTGTTGAGGGCTAAATTCATCTTAAAAAAATGAAGGTAAAAAATGACAACAATTATAAAAGTTAAAGGCTAAAATTACCCTTTTGACTAATAAATATGTATTGAACTATAAATCATGTTTATAAAGGGCATAAAGATAATTTCACTTTAAATCTACTTTTACATAGTAGAAACTGAAAATTTGAAATTTTTGAGGTTGGGTAAAAAAATATTTTACATCTATGGTTTTATATGGAACTTTTGAATAAAATCTAAATATATTATTAAAATTTTGGGTTGGTGTATATATATATGTTAGTATATTTGTTTCTTGGAGACGTGCAAATTGCAATTGATCCTTACCTAAAATGCAAGCCAAGTTGGGGTATGCTGTGTAGAAATTGAGGACAGCATTTATTTAGCAATGCCAAGTTGACACCGTCTTTAATTTGGTTGACACCAAAACAATCCCCGCCACCATTTCTGCCTTCAAATTATCAATATATATATAGAATTAAAAAGAGAATAATATCTTACCAACAAGTGTTGGGTGTATTGGCAAGGCACATTGCACATTTGCACTCTTAAGGAGGGGACATTATTAGAAGGGCCAGTCTCGTACCCCGAACATGAACCGTAAAATAGACATACATATTACTAAAAAAAAAAGAGAATAATATCTTTGAAAATAATAAAAGAACGCTACCTCCCATTATTAATTTATTATTTGATCGAATTTTACTAATCGATTGAGTGCTCAAGAATCTTACGTTATCATATCTTGTGTTAGTTTAAGTCTTTAAATTTGATTTTAAGTAAAAGTATTTTACTTAATCAAAAATATTATCAACCTTTTGCTCAATATTCGAATCAGCAATTGAAGCATCTGAAGTTGGAGGATACAGATTAAATAAGTAAAAATATAAACTTTTTATTTGAATTGAATTAACTTGATTTACCGCATGATTCAAGTTTTAAAGAAAATTTATTAGAGGTGGGGTTATGATATTTGATATACTTGTTTGTCAAGAGTGGTTGATATTTGGTGGTCTTGCTGTCTGCAAGTAAATGCCGGCCTCCTAGGGCAACAAGTCAATTCATTGAGTTTAACCTTTCCTTTATCCATTTTGCATAAAACCATACACATTTTTTTAAAATATTTATAAGGTTATATTTTGATACACAAGTTGAATAAAAAAATTTACACAACTTTTCACATTTAAGCTATAAAACTTAAATTTATAACTCTAGTACCCTAAATTCTAATCATAAACTTTAAATTCTACACCATACACATTAAACCCCTAAACCCTAACCTAATTTCATAAGCTCTAAAATTGAAAGACTTGTGTAAACTAAAGTTTACCTAAGCTTGTGTATCAAAGTATTTTCCCAAATAAGAAAATATTCTATACAACTATTTTATAAAATGTATTAAGTTGTGAGTAAGCACATTTGATCGGTTGTTCAAAACGCTCATCTTTTTTCCCTCATATTTCCTTAGGTTATAGTTTCTAAACTCATTAAGAGCACTCATTCCTTTCTCTAGAGTTTTCCCTTCCCCCCTTAAGTAGGATTAGGATTAAATTTAGAATTTGTCAAGAAAAACAAATGTACTAAATTGTGAACTTAAATCAATTTTTTTAAAAAAAAATCAACAACCAAGTGGTCTAATGAGATGAGACGCTAAATCTCTCAAATAAAATTAAAAGTTTAAATTTTGACCTCAAACATTACAATTGAGTTGAGATGGTTGTCTCTATAATAAACTTTTATAATATACAATCGAAAATAAGCAGTCAACTATTAAATATGATACTTATAAATTAACATATGTTTAAAAATAAAATAAAAAGCTATATGTATCTGTCAATTGCTTCATGACATGGCAGCATGACCCAAGTCTGTTATGTCTTTGTTCAATGTCCCAATTGCAATGGATTAAAATATGACAACCATTTGTATTTATGGGCTAAAAAACACCTTGCTATTAGCTAAACAAATGCTATTAGTATAAAAGAATTGTGAATTGCTTATTGTTTAATAAAATATACTACTAAGTATTAAGTAGTGCATAAAAAAGGGCAATTTCCATACTTGTATGTATTATCACTCCACGTTGAAGATAAACACGAAACTATGAGAAGAACCAACCAAATACCAATAGTAGTGGGAAAACAACAAAATTTGAAGAAACCCCAAGTAAAAATAAAGACAAAAATCTTGTCTTTTTCCTCTCAGATATATATAAACTGAAAAACAGGGGGAAAAGATGGCAGAGAAGGGAACAAGATCAAAGCTTTCAGCTCCAACACGTCCATCAATAACTTTACCACCAAAACCACCCATGGATGGCTTCTTTTCAAGCTGTTCGGGGCTGAGTCCAGGGCCTATGACACTGGTTTCAGCTTTTTTCCCCGACCTTGACTCAACAGAGCGGCCTTTTTCTCAGCTTTTAGCTTCAGCAATGGCTTCACCTGGAGCTAGATTACCTCACAATTCAATGGATGTGGGTTTTAAAGATGGAGGTGAAAGAGGCCCTGGGTTTAAGCAAAATAGACCTTTGAATTTCGAGTCTCCTTTCTTCACTGTGCCTTCTGGACTAAGCCCTTCTGGTTTGCTTAATTCTCCAAGCTTCTTTTGTCTTTCTCCTCAGGTAAATTGAGTTAACTTCTTAATTTATTGGCATGCTTTGTTCTTGCTTTTAATTTAAAGGGGAAAAAGACTCTTTTTTTAAGGTAAATGATCTGGGTTTTTATAGTTTCTTGGATTTCAATGTAGTTTATCCAGTATTATGATTGCTTACTTAATAGCTTTTGGCCTCTAAATGATAGGATCATTCTGTGTTCGGGCAAGGTTTCGTAGATTATGTGTGTATTTTCTTCTTCCATGTTGAACTCTCACAGTCTGCAGCAAAACTTAACTTTTGGTTTAGAATGGATGAGATTTTGAGCAGTTGAGAATTGTGTGGTTTTCCCCTCTTTTTCTGTTTTGCAAAAGTGTGATTTGTCGATTACTGTTTCAAATGTTGCTGGGGATCTTAGGTTTGAATCTTAGATTGATCCAGTGAATTTTGTTGCTGATGACACAGAGAGTACCGTGATTTGGTTGTCACTCCTGTTTATGGTTACATCGAAATTATTGTCTTATTCTGACGACAATCGGTTGATCGATGTTTTGTTCCATTTTTTCAGAGTCCTTTCGGAATATCCCACCAGCAAGCATTGGCACAGGTCACAGCTCAAGCTGCCCTAGCACAATCCCAAGTTTGTCCACAAACTGAATATCAAACATTCTCAGTATCAGCTCCTCCGGAGTCATTGATCCGTCATCCGTCCTTCACTCCTGAAGAAACTTCTCAGTTGATGCCTCATTCCTCCTCGGAACCTCAAAGTTCTGCAGTGGAATACTCAGAAGCTTCTCAATCTGATAGGAAAAACCAACTCTCCATCGTTGTGGATAAGCCTGCCGAAGATGGCTACAACTGGCGTAAGTACGGGCAGAAGCCTATTAAAGGCTGCGAATATCCTCGAAGCTACTATAAGTGTACGCATTCGAATTGCCCTGTCAAAAAGAAGGTTGAACGATCCGCTGATGGCCATATAACTGAAATTATATACAAAGGTGCACACAATCATGATAAGCCTCAGCCAAATAAACAAGCAAAGGGTGGTGGTGACGGAAATGCAAATTCGCAGGCAAATCCTGAATTCAGTTCTCAGGGTGAAGCTTTAAATTTGAACAAGTTAAGTGAAACTATGTCGTCTCATACAGTACCGGGGAACAATGGTGAATCTACTCAAGCTGCGGAATTACCTGGATCAAGTGACAGCGAGGAAGGATGTGCTGAAGAGAGAAGAGAAGAAAGAGATGATAATGAACCAAATCCGAAAAGACAGTAAGTTTCAACTAATTTTAACTAATCACACAGGTTCAAATTTCTTCAATCTCCATAAATTCTGAGGGTGGTGTTTTTGAATGCAGGAATACTGCAGGAGAAGCCTCGGTGGTCTTGTCACACAAGACAGTCACGGAACCAAAAATTATTGTGCAAACAAGAAGTGAAGTTGACCTTTTAGATGATGGCTATAGGTGGCGCAAATATGGACAGAAAGTGGTCAAAGGGAACCCTCATCCAAGGTGCAATGGACTATATATATATATAGCCTACATAAACATATATGTGCATGTATTTATGTTACAGTCTAGTTATGTGTCTGATACGAATGTGTTGGACACTAATGATGTTTAAGTTCTGTGAAATTATGAGGGATTTACAGTGGTAAATTGACTCCTTAATAGATCTAGAATTGATCTTCAAGAGCAATATATAATCTAAATGTCTTTGAGCATTACAATTCTATGCTTACACCCCTAGGATTCTAATCATGTGACTTGTCTTTTTTGTGTCTAGACTTGATTTATGTTGCTTCGACTCTTTATTTTTCTTGGAGTACCTGACACCCTTATCTGACACATTTTTGTACATGGATAATGGGATAAACTCTCCATAGAGATAGATAATCCTTGAAAATTTAAGCATATATGTGTTGAATACATACTTGTATCCAACACCCGTATTTGAGTCCGAGTAACATATGACTTGGTAACTAGATAAAAGACCTTGAGTGCACTTTTTTTATTGCAGAAAATTTTCTCTTGATTGTCTGCTTTTAGTAGATATTGGCTCGATTTTCTGCTTGACAGGATACCTAGATCTCTAATTTTGTTTGGTTTGTGCATGGATAATGGGATAACCCTCCATAGACAGAAAAAACTTGAAAATTTAAGCATACATGTGTTGAACACATACTTGTACCCAACACCCGTATTTGAGTCCGAGTAACATAGGACTTGGTAACTAGATAAAAAACCTTGAGACTGAGTGCACGTTTTTATTGCAGAAAAATTTGTCTTGATTGTCTGCTATTAGTAGATATTGGTTCGATTTTGTGCTAGATCTCTAATTTTGCTTGGTTTGTGCATATCAGCTGATAATAAACTTAAAATGGGAGATATAACTGTATTCTTTATCTGTTCAAATCATCCATCAATTTGCTAGACTATAGTTTTGGATTTGAACCAAGGAAGTCAAACAAATCCAAAGTTTAAAACGATCTCATATCGGAGAAGCAACGGTGTTCCCATCATATACGTCTCGCTATTTTGCTAGTTTTATCATGTTGCAGATACATGTGTGATTGTTGCTTAATCCATTTATTTGTTGGTATTTATACAGAGACTTTAGGGATTATTTCTGATGCATCTAAGCTATTCTTACAGGAGCTATTACAAATGCACAAGTGCTGGATGCAATGTTAGGAAGCATGTGGAAAGAGCATCAACCGATCCCAAAGCCGTGATAACAACATATGAAGGAAAACATAATCACGACGTGCCAGCAGCTAGAAACAGCAGCCACAACACAGTCAACAACAGTTTAGCACAGCCAAAGCTGCAAAAGATGGTTGCGGAGAATGAGAACCGTTCTTTGCTTAAAGTGATGGATTTTGGAAACAATGGCCAGGGAGCAGCAGTTTTAAGGCTAAAGGAGGAACAGATAAGAGTGTAATCCCCTGCCTGCTAAAACAAACAGGAGGCCCGGCAGCTCGTCCGGGCAAGATAACACGGTATGATAAAATGAGTAAGCATATGACAGAAAGGGCGGAATAAATGTGGTTAAAATTGAATGATAAAATCTGCAGAACCATAATTGATTACCCAGTTTTGCATGTTGGAATTTATAATTAGATTATATTAGAGGTTATTCAAGTTGCCATGGATGTTTTGGTGCTGCTGGCGCTGATCTATGCCTTTTTATCTTATGTTCCTCGGATTCGTGTGTGTTGAATTCGAGCTTGTGTCCGACATGAATATGTTTATTTTTTTTTTAAAAAAAAATCTTTGTATCAAAAGGTTTTGGAGTATGATATATGTTTGGGTGTGGATCCTTTAAGAAAAACAAGATAGGAGACTTGAATTTGATCCGATGGCCAAACCAATTCAAGAAACTCGGTGTCCCGCTTTATATGTTAATGGCCTGGTTTCCATGGAGGAGGTGTATGGCAACAGATCCATTCTACACTGTTTTTGGCTATTATCCACTTGTAAAATGTGAAATGATTTAATTTTCGATTTTTGGTTCAACCAATCCGTAGGAAACAGTTTTGTCTGTAAAATGTGTTATTCAAAAAATAATAATAACTTATAAATGTTATGAATATTTATCTATGTGGATGTCTACTATGATCAGAACTTTATCTAAGGAGTTTGATTTATTTATTATTAGAAATATTATCTCTATTAATTAAAGTTTAATATATTATGTATTTCTTATGCCTATAAATAGATGATTTATTGAAGGCATTGTACACAATTCTATTTTTGAGAATAATACAAATCTCTCTCTTTCTTAAATCTCTTTGTTCTTCTTGTTCTTAATCTTGTTCTTCTTTATTTATTCACAACACGTTATCAGCACGACTCTAATCAACTGAGGTCTTCATTGTTTGAATCCAAAAGAAGTTATTGGAAAGAATTCGATTCTAAGATAAACCAAAGATAAGTTTTTTTTTTCTCTCTTCATTTTTTTTAAATTACCGATTGTCTTTTTCTTTATATTTTAACTTTTTTTTGAAAAGTTTGAAAGTATGTTCGATTTTATTCGAACATTGGAAAGAGGCAAATTTGTGACTTCTCACAAACCAAAAGATGGATCAAAAGAGACGAAGAGGTTGCGTTTGGTGTAAATTATGTGTGTGTTTTCTCTTGTTCCTAAAATGGTTAATTAGCGGTATGCTTATTCATACTTTTACTTATATGATTATATTTGATATTTTTCATATTATTATTTATGTTATTTTATTTGGTAAAAGTTATTATTTTTAACCGTGTTTTAAGTTTTACATGATATGCTTAAATGACTTGGAAAGAGATGTGATATAAATTGACTATGAGAAGCTATCTCGGTCATATGCTATGTCTCCATTGTCCACGAGAGAAAAATCAATATCGGTAAATTTTAATTTTAATTTTATTCTTTATATTATTATTTTAAAGTGCGATAAATCATGATGATTTTGAATTTACAAGAAGATTATTATAAAGTCTATATTTACTCGAAAGTAATATTTCTTCTTCGTCGAAAAACTCGACCATAGACTTCTCTCAATTTTAAGTTACGAAAATTCGTCTTGATCCAAAAAGTTTTATGGGAGGCATTCCCTGAAGTGAATGCAAAACATGGTGTTTATTCCATGCGATTATCAATGATGGGGCATTCCTTGAAGTGAATGCAAGCATGATGTTTATTCCATGCGATTATCAATGATGGGGCATTCCCTGAAGTGAATGCAAGCATGGTGTTTATTCCATGCGATTATTGGAACTCTTTCATTCCCTAAACTGAATGCAAACATGGTAAATCATTATTCAATTAGAGACATAATTTCGATATAATCTAAGTATTGGTTGGACATCCCGTTCTGCGAGGCTACTGATCTCAAAGGAGGTTTTTAGAGGACCTTGTTGACAGGTTTAACAATGCCGCGTACGAGGATTAAATTTTTGTTCTCTGTGATAAGGATATGTGAAAAAAGTTTCAAAGGCCCACTGGCTCTACTCCATTCCCTGAAGTGAATGTGAGATTATATTATGGAAGGAATAAAAAACCACCTTAAAAGTTGTGGTCGTGGTCGAGGCTATGAATATACACATGAAAAATATAGTCGTTTTAAGAATACTTCTACCCGCTGGTAGCGAAGTTATAAGGAAGACAAGAGTGATAAAGATCATTCTAAGGAAGTGAAATTCTTTTACCAATGTGATGTTATAAATAATTGGTTTCGTACTTGTCAAACGCCAAAGTATTATGAACTTTATCCATAATCATGAATGATAAATGAAATAAAATATAAACAAAATTCGTTTATGGCGAAAATAATTATGGCGTTATTGGTCCAACTCAATTGGATATTGTTAATTTTCTCATAACCCTTGAAGGGAATAATTTACCATTTATTTTATTTCTCTTATAACCTCTAAAAGGAATAATTGATTTTATTTTATTTTTTTTATTTTATGTTAATTCGTTTTATTTATTAATTATTTATGTTAGTTTGTTTTATGTTTATTTATTTCACATATTATTTATTTACGTTTTATGTTAATTTATTATTTGAAGAATATGATTACTTCCGGAATAAAATATACAATGAATTGTGGCTATTTATGCCTAGCAGATAATGCAAGTACTCATATTGTACTTAAGCATAAGAAATATTTTTCCCATTTAAATGCAAGGGGAAATATGAGTAATATTTCTCAAAGTACTAAAATATCAATGCTTCGGAAGAGCACTTGAAAGTTTATCTCTAATAGATAATCGACTTGATATGATGTGCTATATTTTATATTTTTCATTCCTCGAAGTGAATGATACAAAGTACATATTTTTATTACCCGAAGTAAATGAAACAAAGCACATTTTGAAAGGTGCATAATTATGCATTTCTCGATTAAAATGCAAGGGAATAATGTGAGTACTATATTCGGAAGTACTAATATCACAAAAGGCTCTGGTTGAGCAAATATGTTATTGTCAAATGGAACTTTATTACATATTCACAGTGTGTTATACTCGTCAAAGTCATAAAGACACTTGTTTAATTTTAAAGATATTCACGGTAATGGATATCATATTGAGACCATTAGTCGATGGGATGTTGACTATCTCAATATTATGAGTATAAATCAAGACAATAATAAAAATTTCAAAAAGTTATATGCACCGTCATCCATAGTGTACTACAATAGAATTAGTACAAATTAAAGCTCATGCTATTGTGAATCAGAAGTTTACTGATAACTTTATTATTTGGCAATGACCGGTTAGACCATCCCGGTTCAATTATGATGCGAAAATTTGTTGACACTTTCATGTGGTAATTTATTGAAGAGTTGGAATTTTTCTTCAAAGTAATGTTTTCATGTGATACTTGCTATCAAAGCAAACCGATTATTCAATCATCATCAACTATTATAAATTGTGAATCTATTAATTTTTTCTGGAACATATACAAATGTGATATATGTGGGCCCATACACCTTTCTTACAGTCCATCTAGATATTTTACGATTTTAATTGATGCATCGACTAGATGGTCATATGTATCCTTGTTACTAATCTGCAATTTGGTATTTGCGAGGCTACTTGCTCAGTTGATAAAACTATGAGCACATTTTCAAATTACCTTATAAAGACAATTGATCTTGATAATGCTGATGACATGTCATTTTATATGTATTATCACTAATTCGCATCAAGCCAATAAATTATAATAAGTTTTCCCCATTATAAATAGTTTTTGGTCAGGAATCAAATATTTCTCATCTTAGATTTTTTTTAGTGTGCGGTATATGTTCTGATTGCTCCACCACAACGCATAAAGATGAGTTCTTAAAGGAGGTTAGGAATATATGTCAGATTCAAATTTCCCTTGATAATTACATATCTTGAGCTTCTCATAGGGAATTTATTTACAACTCGATTTACTGACTATCATTTTAATGTGTCAGTTTTCCCAACGTTAGGGGGAGAAAATAAAATAGCTGGGAAAAGAAATAAATTGGAATAAATTATCATTATCTTAGTTTGATCCACGTACTCAACAATGTGAACTATAAGTTCAAAGGATAATTCATTTAGCAAATCAATTGTCAGATAATTTTGCTGACCCTAATAGAGTGACTAAGTCACATATACCAGCTATGAATGCTCCGTTTAAATTTGATGTCCCCGAAGGACAAATTTTAGTTGCTAATGAGTCTAACTTACGCCTGTAGCGTGGTAGACAAGTAGGTTCCAAAGATAAAAATCCTCGAAAAAAGAGAAGGGAGCTATAGTTATGATGGTCTGATCGAGGAATCAATGAATTATGAAAATCTCAAGAAGAGATTAAAAAGTCTCCAATAGAGGCATTAACATGACTCAGGTACCTGATAATAAAGAGATCTCAATAGATTATGTCATGTCTGGTAATAAATGGAACTGAAATCAAATCGACGTCGATAATACATTTGCACGCAATATAGCACTAAAGATTTTATTTGATGATGTGGATCATGAATCATTGTCAATTGGACAATGTAAACAAAGAAATGATTGGCCAATATGGAAAGAGGCAATTGAAGCGAAACTAAGATCTCTTTCGAAAAGAGAAGTATTTGGGCCTATAGCTCATATATTGAAATGTGTAAAACTCGTGGATATTAATGAGCCTTTGTGAGAAAGAGAAATCAAAAGGAGAAATCACGAGATATAAGCTCGTTTGGTTGCAAAGATTCTCACAAAGACATGAAATTGATTATAAGGAAAATATATTTCTCGGTGGTGGATGCAGTTACTTTTAAATAGTCTGACAATAAATGAAATAACTCAGTTTCCGCCTAATAGATGTTGTTACATCTTACTTGTATAAGCCTCTTGATAACAACATTTACATGAAACTTCTGGAAGGATTTAGACTGCCAGAAGTAGTTAATTCAAGTTCTCGAGAACATTATTCAATTATATTGAAAATATCTTTTATGGATTAAAACATTTTGGGCACATTTGGTATAATCGCCCCATTGAATACTTATTAGCGGAAGGCTATAAGAATAATTTAATTTCTGGAGCATTTTATTAAGAGGTTTAGCTCTGGATTTGTCTTTGTTTTTATTCTGTATGTTGGCGATTCATTGAGACTCATGAAGAGATCTCCTTAACAATGAAATTTTTGTGCAGCAATTGACATACACAGAAAAATGTTTAAAGAGACTTTACATGCATAATGCATATTCGTTGATCACTATTTGATTGTTAGGTCTCTTAATGTAAACAAAGATCCATTCCGCCCTCGAGAAAAAGGTGATGATATTCTTGGTATAAAAGCACCATATATACATTAATTGATCTGGAAGCATCGTATCTTAGCTGGTCTAAAAATATTATCTAAGTTCTACGAGACCATTGCCTTTAAATAATTGCTATACATGAGGCAAAGTCGAAATATGTGTTTGACTAAACATATCCAAAAGATATGTGAATTGCTTTCACAAGATAATATGCAAGCTATCTTATGTAGAGATAATGCAGAATTTATATCTCAAGGTGGATACATCAAATGTGATAAAACGAAACATATCTCTTTAAAGTTTTGTCCCTCATGATCTTTAGAAGAATAATATTTGATGGATCATTTCAAGCATAATTTGAAAGATTTATCCACTAGTGCATACTCTATTTCAACATTTGAAGATTATATTCAAGATTAAATTATGAAGATTCAAAGATCTTATGTGATATTTTTATGAGGGGGAGTAAATACGCGTTCCACTCTTTTTCCCTTAATCGAGGTTTTGTCCCAATGGGTTTTCCTGGTAAGGTTTTTAATGAGGCAACATGTTATGCGTATTAAAGATGTGTGTACTCTTTTTCCTTCACTAATGAATTTTTTTCCCACTGAGTTTTTATCTTAGTAAGGTTTTAACGAGGCACATTATCTTCATAGACATCCAAGGGGGAGTGTTATGAATATTTATCTATGTGGATGTCTACCATGATTAAATTAATGTATTATGTATTTCTTATGCCTATAAATAGATGATTCATTGAAGTCATTGTACACAATTTTATTTTTTAAAATAATACAAATCTCCCTTTCTCTCATATCTTTTTTTTCTTGTTCTTATATTTGTTCTTCTTTATTTATTCCGAAGAATAAATTTTTTATTGTACTTTCTTTACTTTGAAATAAGGAGATTAAATAAGAAAAATCTCTTAAAAATGGAAATGAAATAACATTACAAATTTTAACCACAAATCATTTTCATTAGGTAATTATACCATATATTTGTGGGAGAAAATATTTTATTTTCACAAGCGCCCTAATTTTAAGGATTAAACATTCAATTTAGGGTTTATACTTTAGGGGCTTAGGTTTATGCCCCTAAAATTAGAATTTAAAGTTTGTAGCTAGAATTTAAGGGTTATAAATAAAAAACTAAATTCTTAATATATTACCCTAAAACTTAACCTCAAATATTTAAACCCTAAAAGTTAACCTTAAATCTTAAATTTTAACCAGAAGACTTAAACCCTAAACCCTTAAACCTAAACCACTAAAATACAAACCTTAAATTAGATCCATAACCCCTAAAATTAAACAATCATGGAAATACAATATTTTCACCGTGCATCACATATTTTTCCTTTTTTTTTTACTAGTTGAACTTTATCTCATTCATTCTATACATTTGAGTATTTGACCGGTTTGCATTACACTAGATTAATGATAATATTAAAGATAATACTTTAATACACAAATTCTATTTACACAACTTTATATATTTAAACTATAAAATTAAAAATTTAGATTCTTAATTCTAACTTTAAATTATAACCATAAACCTTAAAGTTTACAACCTACACATTAAACCCCACTCTAAAATTAAGTTCACAAAAACTTATAAATTAAAGTATTTTTTTAACATTAAATATAAGTTCAGTCTTGATTTAAGGGCACGAGTTCACAAATTTAGAATACTAAATTTATATCAATATATTTAGTTTAACTTTAAAATTTAAATCTTAATCCAAAATCAAACATTAAAACCCTACACAGTATCGACCGGCATAGGTATTTAGTGACATGATATATGAAAAAAAAGCCAAGTTAAATCCGACTTCACTTATTAATTTAGTGATTGTATTTTTGTATTAATCAATAAATTACAAAAAAAAAAAATCATTTTGGTCGCAAATGTTTCTATTGGATAATTTTTTGCTAGATATAATGATTTGAATTAAAATAATAACAAATTTAATCCATAAATTTATAGCTTACATCAATTTAATTCTAATAAAAAATAAAAATCAAATGAATATTAGAGTTTGAAAAGGATTATCATTTCATACCCATTTTTATTATAATATCTAAAACCTAAATCTATAATCTTAAAACTCTAAATCCAAAAACAAACAGACTTTTGTAAACTAATTACCCAAATAGGATTCTTTGAAAAACAAGCAATCATCAACTGTATTTCCAAAAACACGATCCAAATGGGATTTTTAATATAAGATTTGAATCAATACAATTAACCGGATCAATAAAGAAATCAAAACCAGAAAGGAAAAGGAAAAGAAATCAGAGGAAATGAAGAAGAAATCCACGGCATCCGATTTTAAATGTAAATTGCGGAGAGACCATCAAAACCCTAGCAAATGATTCCTCACAACAAAATAAATGATTTTCCCCAAAAAAATTGAATTAAAACAAAGTAAAAAGAATGGAGAAATGTAGGGCAATACCCTCGCTTCGACTACTAGAACTAAAGTAGCAAAGCGGCCATGGAATCCCTCACCAAGAAAAAGGAATTGGTGTTAATATGCGTCAATCGCACTAACGTGCGCCACAACCTCTCTCCGTGGAATACCACGCCACCCCTTGCTTCACGGGGGAAGCGCTCGGCCTTTGACGCTCACTCCCCCGCCGCTCTGCCTTTCTTCCTCTTTTATATCCTTTCTAACCCTAACTTCCTTCTTTGTCATCATTTTCTTGCATTGACATTTCTATCCCTCCTACGCCCCTAGCAAACGAAAAAGCCGCAGCCCCTAAACTGTCTTTTTCCTTTTTAGTGTTTAAATTGGGTTTTTATCGATAAGTGCCTAAATCATTATATGTATTAGTATTATCCCTATAAATACCTAAATTATTTTTGGATCAAAATAGATATTTAAAATATGTGTTCTTTTCTTCAAGTATCTAAATCATTATTTTATTAAAATAATTATATAAATCTTTTGTGACGGTCAACATCGAAAGATAATATTTTAATTGAAAGTAATGATATTTTATTTTTGGCTGTTAGGGAAAATGGTCGTCGTTAGAAGTTAAAAAACTCAATTGTGAGTAAACTGCCTTTGAAGGGTGAATATTAGGGATGACAATAGAGCAGATCTAGACTGGATCCAGGTGGACCTAGATCAAGAATCATTTTCACATCCTGGATCTAGACCTACCCTGAATCTACGAGTCTAGAAAATCGAGACTCAGATTCAGATTCAACGGATCTCATAGATCCGGGTCCAAAATGGGTCTGTTAAAAAACGATCATTCGACCTATTTTTTAACGTAATAAAACTGTCATTGACTAATTTCACCTCACATCTCATATGAAAGAAAGATTGATTTCAATACAACTAGTAACAGACTAAAAACGATAAACTAAAGTCTAAAAAAAAAACTCCAACACAATTACATAAATGTCTTTTGAATAACATAAACATTAAAAAATATAGATCATGAAACATTCCATTATTGCAAGCCGAGTACCGCACTTCTACCTCCTTAAGTCCTTAGAGTACTAGTTTTCATCACTACTTAAATCATCAACATCCTAAAACAAACAACCAAAGGTGACGTTTCCCTCTATAATATATATATATATATATATATATATATATATATATATATATTAAAATTTATTATGTCATTTATTAGTGTCAGATCCGGACTCAAATTCATACTTTATCAGAGTATTGAGATCTAACTCGGATTCGTCAGGTCCAAAATTTTAAAATCTAGACTCTATAAAATATATTTAGATCTATGAATTCGGGTCGGGTCCAAAATTTTAAAATCTAGACTCTATAAAATATATTTAGATCTATGAATTCGGGTCGGATCCAAAATTTATTATCATCCCTAATGAATATAGTGGGCAAACGTCTCTTAGGTGCGTACCCGACACTTGAGATTTAGAGCAAATGCATGTTTAAATTGCAGAACGCAACCAAAATAGAGCTAAGGTCCCGTTCAGTGCAGCCCGTTTATGAAAGTGATTTTTCAACCCAACCTAAGAAACTGGATATTTTATCAATCACGGTGAAAAAGCTATGCAGAAAAAAGCTAAGATTTACTCTTATGCTAGTCACAAGATTAGTTTTTTCTCAATGTGTTTGCATTTTCATTTTCTTTATTTTATTATTTTTTAAATAATTTTATTTAATGAAAAATTATAAAATTTACTATATTTATAAACTTTGATTAAGCACACATCATACATAATAATATTAATGAATTTAAACATAATTTAAAAGATATATTTTAAACATCACAATAATATGCTTAAAATAATCATTTTATCTCTTATAAGCACTTTTTCACGATAACCTAAAATAATTAAATTTTAAACTTAGCAATTTAAAAAGCACTTTTCAAAATCACTTTTACAAAATATATTTTTTAACCGCACTTCTCACACCGAAAAAAATGTATTTTAGATATTTATATAAAGGGAAAACTACATATTTAGTACCTAACTATGCACTTGTTACTGTTTTGGTACCCCAACAATTATTTTTGGCAAAATGGTACCTAATGTTATGTTTTTGTTCAGTTTTGGTACTTCGACCATTAAAAACTAACGAAGATGATGACGTGGCTTGGTATAATCACAATTTTAGTCCAAAACACTTATATATATTATCAATTCAGTCCAAATTCATCAATTTAAAACATCATCTTAATTTTGATAGAATTTTGTCTCATCCCTTTCTCACCCCCTCGTGTCTGTATCCCGATTGTTGAGTTTGGGTCCCCCAATGGACCCCACATTTGCTCCCTCCATTGATCCCCAAATCCTAAAGTTTTGATTGTCCATAGCGTGTTTTTTAAACTTCAAAACCCAAAAAAGTGTTCGACTGGAGAAGAAAAATGAGGAGTTTACAATTTTAATCCAAAAATTAAAATAATGTTTAAATTGATAAAATTTTAGACTAAATTGATAAATTGTATAAGTTTTGGGGCTAAAAGTGTTATTAACCCAAGCCACGTCACCCTTTTCGTTAATTTTAAACGGCGAAGGTACCAAAACAAAACAAAAATGTAACGTTAGGTACCATTTTGTTAAAAATAATAGTTAAAGTACCTAAACAATAATACGGGAATAGTTAGGGTACTAAATATATAGTTTTCCCTTAAATAAACATAGTTTAAGAAATTTTTTCCCTAAGCCAATTGAAAATAAGTTCGGTAATAATTTCCTTTTTATATAAGATAGAAAACAAAGCAAACACAATAAAAAAGGAACACATATGAGAATAAATAGAGAAATCAAGCGTCAATTGGTCTAGTGGGATGAAGTATTAAAAAATTTAAATAAGGTTAGGTGTTCGAGTCCAGACGTTGTGAACAGAGTAATTGGGTTGGGAGAGTCACCCACATAATGAGATTTTACAACACCCGAATTGGATTAGCTAGCCAATGAGTTGGATACTAGTGGTTATACAAAAAATAAGAAATTTTTAAGGGAATAAATAGAGGGTTATTTCATGTTACCCATCCATTTCACTCATCCAATGACTACAAATTAATGTAAAGCTAATTAAGCTTTACATGGTACAATTGGATCTAACTATATATATACTTTTTTAACATGAAAAGTCTGTAATGTTTTCCCCCAACTTTATATTTATGAACTCATTCCTTTTAATTTTGCCCTTAATTTCAGTTTGTTTAAATTTAGTTCCAAATACTTTTATTTATTTATTTTGGAGTATTTCTTAGCATTAATAGATTTATTATTATTAATAATATTTATTAAAACTATCCCAACATTATTTTGTAATAAATATTATTCTATTAATGATCCGTTTATATATCCCAAGACCTCACTTTTCCTAAAAGACATGTCTGATAGGATGTGCAGCGCCACCGTTTATATATCCCAAGACCTCTCCGATGTGGGATTAATGACCCATTCTTTTCTCAGATGTGACATTCTCCCACACTCAACCTCGTGATTAGCCAATTTTCACGGTTGTCCACCCTACCTACCCTGCTCACGGGCGCTCGGTGTAAAATCAGACAGTCAAAGGGTTGCTCTAATACCACTTGTCACGGGGCCATTACCATATTCCTAAATGACATGTCTGATAGGATGTGCAGCGCCACCATTTATATTTCCCAAGACCTCCGTTTTCCTTTCCGATGTGGGATTAATGACCCTGTTTTTTCTTAGACGTGACATTTCAATATGTTGGTTTTGGATCATGCCCTCATTAGGACCCGAAAGCCAAAGATTATTCCATATATTCACCTGCTTACCTGATCCAATGCGTCATCTATAACCTTTCTCTATCAATCCTCTAACACTCCATATGCTTCTCTAAATGTATGAGGGACTTGATCCTAAATTCTAATTTAGAAAATCAACTCTAGAGTAGTATCTAACTTTAAGCACATTCATAAGCAAACAATTATGTTGCTTGAAAAGGCATTGACATTGCTTTCCAAGAAGGGAAACATTAAATTGGCAAAGGTCGCGAAAGCCTAGCCCCCAAAAGATTTAGGGCACGTAAGATGGCTCTATGTACTCCAATGGATACCCTTACGTGTCCCACTACTCCGCCACTAGAACGTTTCCATTATTTGCTCTATTGCTCGACGTAAGGTTGTAGCAATTGAAAACACTACAATGTATAAATGAGGATTGTGTATAAAATACTTTTAATTAGAACCTCTTCCCCCCATAGAAAGGAAACAAACACCATAACTGTCAGTTCTCTTGATAAAGTGATATAAATAATAGCTAAAAGCTTCTTTTTTATTCATGCCTACCATCATCGGCAACCCTAAATAATTTTCAAGATTTGATGAAACAACACCCCCTAATAAGGTGCCAATTTTTTCCGTGATGCTTGTATCGATATTACCACTAAAAAAAGAGATTTATTAAAGTTTACCCGTTGTCCAGAAGCACTACCGTAAACACTTAACACAATCTTCATATTGGAGGCTCCCAAGATTGAAGCCTTACCAAACAATACACTTAATATCTTTGAGTGAATAACTCAATGACAATAACCTTTCTCTTTTTTTTTTCCAACTTTCAAATACCCTTCATATATATATATATATATGTGTTCCTTAATTAAATCAAAGTCAATAACTCCCTAATTCACCATTTAATTCCCCTAATCTAGTACTATTAATTCAAATTAAAATCTCTTTCTTATCGAAAGGGTGGTGAGGAATATGATCATGATAACCAAGTGTTTGAATTGATTAAAATAAAATGAACAAAAACTAACAAAGAAAAGCAACTTCATGACATTTAACAAAACATCAATAAAATATAATAAAACCTCCTAGTGCTTGGGACTTGCAAAGATCCATAAGGAACTTAATTGTTTTGTTTTTCCAACAAGTGGCTTCTAATCCTCAACTAACACTCTCTAACCTTCAAATCTATTAATTTCTTCTTCATGGTTGGTCTACTTTCAACCATAACCCCAACTATATATTGTACAAAACCTACAAACCTTGAATAAACATCTTCACCAAATACATATTTACCGATACACAAATGATTTTGAGGCGAAACAGATTTCTCCTTTAGCACTTCCTTATCACCCCATATATTGTTATATAAATTAAAAATTCAAGCCTCATGCGAGTAAGGTTTAAAGGCGCAAACTTTATTTTAATGAAACCGTTTTTAGCCTCTTAATCTTGTTGACAGTTTTTGTTTCATGATTTTAGTAAGGAATGATCCCATGATGGATTGATGGAATCCAACCATGTTGACAGGACCATTAATGTCATCACAACCATTTTTCAAAAAATGAAATAAGTCTTCCTATAAAACAATCTCATCCACTTTACTAAAAACACGTTGAAACAATAATTTTTTTACATTAAATTACCCGACGAAATGACCCTATCTTATCTAGTTCCACATAGGTAGAGATCTTGTCCAATGTGATTCTTCAAATGAAATCTTTTACCTTTGGTGGTGCTAGATTCACCCAAACATGCTTCCAAATCTTGTCATGACTCGAGACACCAGAAGTGACATGATCATTAAACGATTTGGGAAAATACCAACTGTTGGAGTTACCAAACCAGTAGATATCATCATGTCACAAAGTAACTTTCCAATCAAAGAGACAGTTGCACAACTGAACATTCCTCTTCCACCTCTAATTACCATTAGAATCGAACTGGCTAACTTTCCTTTACTCTTTAACAACCAACACATATTCTAGGAAACAATTTTCGCAAATATTATTTTCCGATCTACCGAGCTGACCAGAACTCAATTTTTGAAGCATAAAATAATGAATATTTTCATTGATAATGATAACTAAATAATCTAAAATCTTTAAAACTTAATGAGAAAAAACCAACAAAGAAAAACAACTTCATAACATTTAACAAAAAATCAATAAAACATAATAAAACCTCCTAGTGCTTGAGACGTGAGAAGATCCATAAGAAACTCAATCTTTTTTGTTTTCCAACAAGTTGCCTTTAATATTCAACTCAAACTCTCTAACCATCAAATCTATACATTTCTTTTTCATGATTGGTCTATTTTCAACCATAACCCAACTATATCTTGTAAAAAACCTACAAATCTTGAATAAATATCATCACCAAATATGGATTTACTGATACAAAAATGATTATGAGGATAAACAAATTTCTCTTTTAGCAATTCCTTATCGCCTCGTATAATACTAGATAACTCAAAAATTCAAGCCTCATGCAAGTCAGGTTTAAAAGTGCGACCCTTATTTCTATTGAACCGTTTTTAGCGTCTTGATCTTGTTGATAGTTGATGTTTGGTGATTTTAGTAGGAAATGATCCCATGATGAATTGATGGACTCCAACCATGTTGACAAGATAATTGACGTCACCACCACCATCTTTCATAAAACGAAATAAGCCTTTCAATAAAACAATCTCATCTTCTTCAATAAAAACACATTGAAACAATCAAAGAGACATTTACATAATTGAACATTCCACTGCCACCTAAAGATAAAAATAGAATCAACTCACGAACATTCGTTTCCTTTTTAACAACCAACACATATATTATAGGAAACAATTCTCGCAAAGAGTATTCTCAAATCCTCTGATCTGACCAGAACTCAATTTTTGAAGCATAAAATATTGAATATTTTTATTGATAATGATAACTAAATAATCTAAAATCTTTCAAACTCCGTGAAAAAAACCAACAAAATAAAATAACTTCATGCAATTTTACAAAAAAAATCAATAAAACTGAATAAAACACCCAAGTGCTTGTGACTTGAGAACATCCATAAGAAACTCAATCCTTTTGTTTTCTAATACGTTACTTCTAACCCCCAACTCACACTCTCTAACCTTCAAATCTATTAATTTCGTTTTTATGGTTGGTTTACTTTAAACCATAACCCCAATTATATATAGTGCAAAACATACAAACCTTGAATAAACATCATCACCAAATACGAATTTACCGATACACAAATGATTATAAGGCAAAATAGATTTATCATTTAGCAATTCCTTATCACACCATATATTGTTAGATAATTAAAAAATTCAAGCCTTATGCGAGTCAAGTTTAAAGGCGCAACCTTTATTTCTATGGAACCATCTTTCAGCCTCTTGATCTTTTTGATAGTTGATGTTTGGTGATTGTAGTAGCGAATGATCCCATGATGGAATGATGGAATACAACCAACTTGGCAGGACCGCTAACGCCACCACCACCATCTTTCATAAAACGAAATAAGCCTTTCGATAAAACAATCTAATCTTCTTCAATAAAAACACATTGAAACAATCAAAGAGACATTTACATAATTGAACATTCCACTGCCACTGTTGAGTGTGTAAAAGTTCTATTATTTACACCCTTTTTAACCCATATCTCTCCTGCATTCAAGCATTATTCATTGCATTTAGGTTAGTTTACAGCAAAACATCACAAATATATTAAAAGGCACATATTCTACTAAAAATGGTTGTTTTTGCAGGTTGCTGCCGTAGCAGACGGAAAGGGCAGGCGCTGGGTAGTGAAGCAGAGGAGCTAAACTGGACAAGCAGACAAAAAGGACGATGCTGCCACGATTGCTGCCGTGACAGCAGAGGACGACAGCAGTTTTGAGGAGAAGAAGCAAAGTGGACCTCGACAGATAGAGAAAATTCAGCCCGTCTGTCGTGTGAAAACCTTATATTTTTCCAAGCCCCAGATCAAAAGATATGTCAAGCCCAAAGTTCAAGGAGAGAAAATCCCAAGCAAGAAGATGACGGCTGGAAAGAAGATTCCTTGAAGAGTTAGTCTTTATTAGAATCATACTTTTATTTAAAGTTGTATTCTTGCTATTTTAGATAACTTGAGCCCAAAGCTTATATAAGGGCATGTATTTTAACCTAGAGGGCATATCCCATAACCCATAACCGATTACCCTAGCTTCTTCCCAAACTATAGTCGTTTTCCTTCCCTCAACATGTTCTAAATTCCCCCTAGGGCCACGGGTTGAATTGTAAAGTAGTTGCAAGGGTTGTTTTGTTTTAGGATTTTCAGTTCAATAAAATAAACTTCAAGTTCTCTTATTTTGGTTATTAATATCTTGTAAGAGCATCGAGAGAGCATTGTGAGGTTATCTATTTACTTAGCACCGGGAGAGTTAAGTATACGAAAGAAATAAGAGCAAGTTCTCTAGTTTATAATTGAACTATCTCGGGCCTAGGGATAGGACGAGGTTAAGTGGCTAAAGAAGAATTCATCGACATTGGTGATCATCCTTCGATTCACGCCGGGAGGTATCATCAAAGACGTGATCATCGACAGACTTGGACCTAGGGATAGGCCAAGGCACATATGGGATTCTTGCCAAACTTGAAGTACTGAGTTGAGTGTTTGCTGCCGCGACAATCAACGGACTGCTGCCGCGACAGGTGCTGCCGCGACGGGAAGCGACGACAGAACTGGATTTCCTAAACTCTGCGATACCTACACTACTGAGCAATTCAATACCAGCCCATTCTATCTATCTTGATATCTTTATCCTTTATTTACGTTTACTTCATTATTCTCGTGACAACTTTCTTAATTATTTTCTTTACTTTCGTGTAGTGAATTAAGGTGAAGCTATTAGCCCAATCCATGTGGAGACGATATCCGATACTTCATATCACTTTACTACTTGCGTCGTGTATACTTGCACTACCATTGCGATAGACTATTTTATACGCAACAAGTTTTTGGCGCCGTTGCCGGGGATTGGCAACATAACTCTACCTTTTCTTTTACTGCACTTTTGTTTTTGTTTTTATTTTTATTTTTCTGTTTTTCTTTGGTGCATTCAACTCTTGCTTTTCACAAGGTTACTTGTTTATGCGCAGATCGAATCGAGGTAAAGATCCTGAGTATCAATTAGATCCGGAAATCGAACGATCATTCAATCTCAAGAAGCAACTTCGTCACTTACTATCCAGGAACGAGTACCTTGAGGAACAACTAGAGAAGATGGCCCACAATGGAAACGACCCGCCTGTCGGCGATATTATACCACCTGCCGGCAACCCTGATGCCGCTGCCGGACGACGGTCCTGTCGTTACTACATGTTGAACGATCATGTAGAACTGGAAACCACGCTGCCGGACATAGATGTTGACAACTTCGAGCTGAAACCTGTCATGTTTAGCATGATCAACAATGCCGGTCAATTCAGTGGTGCTGTTACAGAGGATGCTAGGGAGCATCTAAAAACGTTCCAGGAGATCTGTGGTTCGTTTAGACTGCCAGGAGTTAATCCGGAGATACTGAGGCTTCGGTTATTTCCCCATTCATTGAGGGACAGAGCAAAAACTTGGTGGAATAAACTTACGCCGGGTTCAATTAGAACTTGGGCAGATTTATCTCGTGAATTTTTATCTCGTTTTAATCCTTCACATTTATCTAAGCGATTACGTAATGAAATTGCTACTTTTCAACAGGAAGATGACGAGCCGATGCACAAGGCCTGGGACAGATTTACTACTCTTCTACGGAACAGCCCAATGCATGGATTCCCCGTCTGGAATCAGGTAACAAAGTTTTATAATGCTGCCAACTTACAAACTCGTATTCGAATTGATTCAGCAGCAAACAGACTATTATTGGATAAAGACCCGAACGAGGCAATGTTAGTATTGAAAAATCTGGCTAAGAATGAGGAGCAGTTTCCGACAGCAAGAAGATGGGGTAAACGGGTATTAGCTGTCAAGGATTATGAGGCCGACAACACGATGAAATCACAAGTAGCATTCCTTACTAAAGCAATGAAAAGGCTATTGAATGATGATGCACAACATGGATTTGCTGTTGAAGAGGTATGTGAAATCTGTGAGGGAAATCATAGTTCGGATGAGTGTCCTATACAGTTAGAAGAGGGAAAGTATGTTGGAAACTACAAGCCGAATTACAACTCCAACAACTATAATCCCAACTGGAGAAAGGATCCCAAGTTTTCTTGGAGTAATCCTAATAATGCCTTGAATCCAGAAGCACACAGTAATTAGAATCAGGGAGGACCTAGATTGCTGACGCGACAGCAACTACCGCCGCAACAGCAGCAACAACAGCCACCAGCTGCCACAAACAGTATATTGGAACATACTCTGGCCACTTTTATGTCTCAGACAGGTACTTATATTGAGAACATGAATCAGTTTGTCAAGAAAATAGAGACATTCATGGATAAAACAGAGATGCGGATGACAAATCATGAAGCTACTCTGAAATCTTTGGAGACACAAATGGGTCAGGTTTCCCAGCATATCAAGCCAATGCAGACTGGAGGATTCCCTAGCAATACTAAAAATGCTAGGCAGCCCACACATGAGCAATGTAAGTCCATTACTACTAGGAGTGGGAAGAAATTACCAGGGCCGGAAAAGGAAGTTGAAACAGTAAGGGAACCAGCCTTGGACAGACCTGCCGAGGAAGCTGCCCCGACAGGTAACAAACATACTGCTGCCGATGAGCCTGTCACGACAGTAGAAGCGACAGAGGAGAAAGATGATGAACCCAAACCTCCTCAGATTCGTATGCAGCGGGAAGGACGTATTGCTGATTATCGTCCCCCACCTCCTTTTCCTCAACGGATACAACAAGCTAAGCATGAATCTCAGCTCAAAAAGATTTATGATATTTTTAAGCAGGTTCACATTAATATTTCGCTGTTAGATGCCGTTAGGGAGATGCCTGGTTATGCCAAATTTCTCAAGGATGTCATGTCAAAGAAATCTAAACTTGGGGAGTTTGAAACGGTAAAGATGACAGAAGGGTGCATGAGTATTCTTCATCGGCAGCCACCCCAGAAAAAGAAGGATCCGGGGAGCTTCATCATACCTTGTGTAATCGGAGATAAATATGTGGGTAAGGCACTTTGTGATCTTGGTGCTAGTATTAATTTAATGCCAAAATCTGTTTTTCAGAAATTAGGTATTGGAAAGGCGCGGCCCACGACAGTAATTCTGCAGCTGGCAGACCGCTCTTATGTTCATCCGGAAGGAAAAATTGAAGATATTCTGGTAAGAGTGGATAAATTTATATTTCCTGCTGACTTTCTTGTTTTAGATTGTGAGGCAGATGAAAATGCACCAATCATCCTTGGGCGACCCTTCTTAGCCACGGGAAGATCACTGATTGATGTGGAAAAAGGAGAACTCACCATGAGAGTGAACGACCAAGAGATTAAGTTGAATGTTCTCCAAGCCATGAAGCATGCTGATGCAGATGAGGAATGCAAGGCTATCACCAAAGTTGCCTTTGATCAACCCTGCATCAGGTCGGGCTGTCACGACATAAAAATTGGTCACTGCCTCGATAGCCACCTACAGGGCTATCACGACAGCACCGATGACAGCAACTCCTCTGAATCCGATACATCTGATACTGAAGATCAGGAGGAGGTAAACTGGATAGGCGATCGTCCAGGTAAGTTATTCGAACCTTTAAATTATACTTCGGATAACCATGCAATCCAAAAGCCATCTACTGTTGAGCCCCCTGCCTTAGAACTGAAACCCCTGCCAGGGCAGCTAAAATATGCTTTTCTTGGTTCAAATGATACGTTGCCCGTAATCATCTCTTCTAAGTTGCTGCAGGAACAGGAACAACAACTAATAGGGATGCTGCGACAACATAAAAAGGCAATTGGATGGACGATAGCCGATATTCAAGGCATTAGTCCGGCGTTATGCATGCACAAAATCCTTTTAGAGGAAGATCATAAGCCGACTATAGATGCTCAAAGGCGGCTAAACCATGCGATGAAAGAGGTGGTGCGTAAAGAGATAATCAAATGGTTAGATGCTGGTATTATTTACGCCATCTCCGACAGCAAATGGGTGAGCCCGGTGCAATGTGTTCTCAAGAAAGGAGGAATGACCGTGGTGACCAACGAAAACAATGAGTTAATCCCAACCAGGACTGTGACCGGTTGGAGGGTTTGTATGGACTATCGGAAGCTTAACAAAGCTACCCGAAAGGACCACTTTCCTTTACCCTTTATTGATCAAATGCTTGATAGATTAGCGGGTAAACCTTACTATTGTTTTCTTGATGGTTATTCAGGGTATAATCAAATTGCTATCGCACCGGAGGATCAAGAAAAGACGACTTTCACATGCCCCTACGGAACGTACGCTTTTAGGAGAATGCCGTTTGGATTATGCAATGCACCCGCCACCTTCCAAAGGTGCATGATGGCCATATTCTCCGATATGGTGGAGGACTTCCTTGAAATTTTTATGGATGATTTTTCAGTCTTTGGAGATGATTTTGAGAGCTGCCTAGGCAACTTACAAAAGGTACTTGAAATATGTGAAAAAGCAAATCTAGTCTTGAATTGGGAAAAATGCCACTTTATGGTGGATGAAGGGATAGTCCTTGGCCATAAGATTAGCTGCCGTGGGATAGAAGTCGACAGGGCAAAAATAGAAGTGATCGAAAAGCTGCCGCCGCCAACCACAGTCAAGGGTATTAGAAGTTTCTTGGGACATGCTGGTTTTTATCGAAGATTCATTGCAAATTTCTCAAAAATCACCAAGACCTTATGCCATCTTTTGGAGCAGAACCGACCCTTTGACTTTAATGAAGAATGTACTGAAGCATTCAAGGTTCTGAAGGAAAAACTGGTAACAGCCCCAATAGTACAGCCAGCAGATTGGACACAACCATTTGAAATTATGTGTGATGCTAGTGACTATGCTGTTGGGGCAGCACTTGGGCAGCGGAGAGATAAATTATTTCATGTCATATACTATGCCAGCAAGACACTGAATGACGCCCAAGTGAACTACACCACCACAGAGAAGGAGTTATTAGCTGTGGTGTTCTCCATTGACAAGTTTCGTTCTTACATACTTGGAACGAAGGTAATAGTGCACACAGACCATTCTGCCCTGAAGTATCTGTTTGCAAAAAAAGATGCAAAGCCTCGATTGATACGGTGGATCCTGCTATTGCAAGAATTCGACCTTGAAATCAAGGACAAAAAAGGGACATAAAATCAGGTAGCAGATCACTTGTCAAGGTTGGAGAAGGGACCGAGTCTACCAACAGATGAGACAAACATACTTGAGACCTTCCCAGACGAGCAGCTCTTTGCTGCCGCAATCACTGCCGCGACAGCCATGGCGGCAGGTAAGTCTTCTGAACTCCCTTGGTATGCAAATTTCGTTAATTTCTTAGTTAGCGGAATAATTCCTTATGATCTTAATTATCAAGCCAGGAAGAGGTTCCAAAATGATGTTAAGCATTATTATTGGGATGAACCTCTTCTTTTCAAAATTTGTGCAGATCAGGTTATAAGGAGGTGTGTACCACAAGAAGAGCAAGAAGACATACTTCATCACTGTCATGCTTCACAGTATGGAGGTCACTTAGGAGGCAACAAAACTGCTGCCAAGGTGATGCAGTCAGGGTTTTATTGGCCGTCACTGTATAAAGATGCACAAATCTTCTACAAGAGCTGTGACAGGTGCCAAAGGACAGGAAACATCTCAAGGAGAAACGAGATGCCACTGTAGAACATTCTAGAAGTTGAAATCTTCGATGTTTGGGGGATTGATTTTATGGGACCTTTTCCATCTTCGTGTGGGAATCTATACATCCTCCTGGTAGTAGATTATGTCTCTAAGTGGGTCGAAGCTATCACAACTCAAAAGAATGATGCCAAAACAGTCCAAAGGTTTTTACACAAGAATATCTTTTCTAGGTTTGGCATCCCTAAGGCGATTATCAGTGATGAAGGGAGACATTTCGACAATAGGGTTATTGCTGCCGCCTTGAAGAAATATGGTGTCAAGCATCCGATCGCGACAGCATATCACCCACAGACCAATGGACAAGCTGAAATATCTAATAGGGAAGTTAAGAACATTCTTGAGAAGATGGTTAAGCCAACTAGGAAAGACTGGTCTTTAATTCTTAATGATGCGTTATGGGCATATAGGACAGCTTTTAAGACTCCATTGGGCATGTCTCCGTACCAATTGATTTATGGGAAAACATGTCATCTACCTGTCGAGATAGAGCACAGAGCATACTGGGCAATCAAGGCAGTGAATATGGACTTGGACATGGCAGGGCAGAAAAGGCTGTTAGATCTGAACGAGATTGAAGAAATCCGGACAATGGCCTACGACAATGCAAGAATCTACAAGGAGAAAACTAAGAAGTGGCATGACAGGAAGTTGCTGCCACGACAGTTCTGCCCAGGGCAGCTTGTATTGTTGTTCAATTCTAGACTAAAACTTTTCCCAGGAAAACTAAAATCTAGATGGTCTGGCCCATTCCAAGTCGTACAGGTTTTTCCCCATGGTGCCATAACAATCCGATCATTAAAAGACGGGCACCAATTCAAAGTCAACGGACAGCGCCTCAAGCATTATCAGGGGACTGAAGCCCCAAGAATGCAGGAAGTGGTTACCTTAGGAGATGCCCCACCTGGCATCCCTAAGTTAACCTAAATTTTAATTATTTTATTTTTATTATTATTATTTATTATTAGAAAATAAGGTTTATTTTATTTTGAATAATGTTTTTATGTTTATTGTTTTTAGGAAATAAAGGAGTCAAGAAGAACAGGAGAAGTGAACTCAGCCCACCATCCATCCATCAGCCCAACAAAGCCCAAATATTGAAGCCTGTCATTACAGCTGCCGCGACAGACGCGGAAAATACAGGCTGTCACCATGCTATCACGACAGACGCGGAAACGTGTGATCGACGCGTAACAGACGCGGAAACGTGTGTCAGACGCGTCAGACACGCTAAAGCTCGACAGCCGCCCTGTTATTCGCGCCTGCCGTTACAGCTTCAATGGGCAGCAATTCCTCTTCTATAAAACCTCGTTTCATTTTCATTTTCACTCACTTCTTCCTTTCTTACTTGCTCTCCATCTTTAGTTTTCATTTGCTTTCATTTACTTTTCACAACCCTTGCAACTAACATGTCTTCCAGAAAAACCCGCTGCAATGCTGCCTCTACTTCCTCACATGCAGCAACTCCCCCACAGTCCTTTGCAACCAGAGACCTGTGGGAAGAACGAGGCTTTATCTATACACCAAAGGCAAAGAATCTGGGCCTCAAGCCTTTCATAGCCAGGAAGATTAAAGCTCTATTATGGCAAACATTTGCGGAGCAACCAGAAGAGATGAACGAGATGCTGATGAGAGAATTTTATGCTGCCATCAGCAGCAAAACGGCGACAACAGTGAGTGTTAGAAGGAAAGAGGTACCGTTTACAGCCGAGCACATAAACTCCTTATATGGCCTCTACATAGGCCCCAATGATGATGCACACCAACAATTCCTCGACACCTTGGATGATGCTGCCTATGACGCTGTCATGGCAGAACTAACGGAAGAGGGGACCGAATGGAATACCAGCCAGAAAAATCCACACACGGTGAAGAGGGGGCAGCTGCTGCCGGAGGAAAAACTATGGAATGCCTTCATCAAAAAGAAGATCATGCCATCGTCACATCATACAACCGTCGACCAGCAAAGGTTAGCCTTAATACACTCTTTTTTAAATGAACGACCCATTAATGTGGGTAGTTATATTCGAGAGAGTATTTTGGAAAGTGCACATCGACCGACAGGCCTCCTTTTCCTCCCCTACCTCATCACGTCCCTATGCCGCGGCCATAACGTGCCGGAAGCCCACACCGATTCAATAGTCAAAGGACGAGGTTGGACGGAAAAGAATATCCTCAGCCTCATGGAGCTGACCGTGGCCACCCCTCTATCATCATTCAACCCCGCTGCCGCCACAGCTGAATCATCAGAGCAGCCAAATCCTGCACCTGCCACCGCAGCAGCTGCTCCGACAGACTCCTCCAATCAGATCCTAGCTGCCATTCAAAAGATGGAGGAAAGACAGTTGGGCCTCATGACATTCATCAGGGACTCCACCGCCTCTACGGTAAATTTTATTCAAAATACTTTAAATTTCCCTGATGCCGTTTTCCCCACTTTCCCTGCCCATTACTTCACTGTCACCACCCCTGCCCACACACCTACACATGCTGCTACCCCACAAACACCATCTGCCGCCTCCATACCATCGCCTGCCCCGACAGCAGCCGGCAGCACTCATGCCGAACCATTTGCTCGAGGAACAAAGAGACCAGTGCCATCGGATGACCTTGCTGCCTTTGTTGCTGGGTTCTCTTCCTTCTCCGTTTGGGCAGATAGTGACGATGAACCCTCTATTCAGAGGAATCTTTCGAAGGAATTTTCACCGGTAAAGAGGCAGAAACGAATGGCAGATAAGAACACTTTTCCAAAGGCCAGTAGCAGCAGCGACAACAGCAGTAGCAACTCTGATATTCAGGTTGTACAACAACCACCCCAGCCCGCCCCGAGAACCAGAACCCGCCGCCAGATCCACCTAAGCAGCAGCAGTGAAGACAGTAATTAAAATTTAAGTTCCTATCTTCTTATTGCTGCCTGCTATATTTATATATTTTGTGATGTGCCTTCATATGTTTTCATTTTTATTTCTTCATTTGCATTGAGGGCAATGCAACCCTCGAGTTTGGGGGTGGCAACCCTCCATATTAATGGAGTACATCTTAGTTAAATTTTGTGTCCTTTACTTTGTTATTTTTCTCTTAAAAAAATTGAAAATATTGAAAATTTTGGCTGAAAACTGTGAACTGAACTTGCCTGCCGTGACAGCTCTGTCGTGGCAGTAACTTTAGGATAGTTTAAGGAGAAGTTTAGAGCCTTTCTATAGTTCTGAAAACTTAAACACCATTGTGACTGTTATACTGCTTAGACTTCTTTTAGCCAAACTAGAATAGGAAGCTTAGCACTTGAATAGCCCCTAGAGGTGCCTAACACTGGCTCTAGGAAAGAAGTTTAGCAAAAGAGACTCAACAGCCCTAGAGGTGCCCGAAACTGGCTCTAGGAAGTTAACTAGAGGTGCCTAAAACTGGCTCTAGTAAAACTTTAACTTGAAAAATAGAGAAATCGAGTAAAAAAAAATCAAAGAAGCATGAAAATGTGCCTTCAAAAAGATAAACTTTGGCATAAAAATTCGAGTTAAGAGTTGAATATTCTAGTGAAACTAAGAGAGTCTTGGCATATAACTGTTCACAAGCATGCACACACTGCACGAGGACTATAGTGAGATTCCGGACAGATCCTAAATTATCCGACAGGTTGCTGCCATCACAGGGAACGAACGACGGGTAAGGGAAAGTTCACTGTTTGAAAGCCAAAACAAAAATATTTCATTTTTTCTTTTAGGTCTTAGTTGCTTGAGGGCAAGCAAAAACTTGAGTTTGGGGGTGTGTTGAGTGTGTAAAAGTTCTATTATTTACACCCTTTTTAACCCATATTTCTGCTGCATTCAAGCATTATTCATTGCATTTAGGTTAGTTTACAGCAAAACATCACAAATATATTAAAAGGCACAAATTCTACTAAAAATGGCTGTTTTTACAGGTTGCTGCCGTAGCAGACGGAAAGGGCAGGCGCTGGGCAGTGAAGCAGAGGAGCTAAACTGGACAAGCAGACTAAGTGGACGATGCTGCCACGGTTGCTGCCGTGACAGCAGAGGATGACAACAGTTTTGAGGAGAAGAAGCAAAGTGGACCTCGACAGATAGAGAAAATTCAGCCCGTCAATCGTGTGAAAACCTTATATTTTTCCAAGCCCCAGATCAAAAGATATGTCAAGCCCAAAGTTCAAGGAGAGAAAATCCCAAGCAAGGAGATGACGGCTGGAAAGAAGATTCCTTGAAGATTTAGTCTTTATTAGAATCATACTTTTATTTAAAGTTGTATTCTTGCTATTTTAGATAACTTGAGCCCAAAGCTTATATAAGGGCATGTATTTTAACCTAGAGGGCATATCTCATAACCAATAACCGATTACCCTAGCTTCTTCCCAAACTATAGTCATTTTCCTTCCCTTAATATGTTCTAAATTCCCCTAGGGCCACGGGTTGAATTGTAAAGTAGTTGCAAGGGTTGTTTTGTTTTAGGAATTTTCAGTTCAATAAAATAAACTTCAAGTTCTCTTATTTTGGTTATTAATATCTTGCAAGAGCATCGGGAGAGCATTGTGAGGTTATCTATTTACTTAGCATCGGGGGAGTTAAGTATACGAAAGAAATAAGAGCAAGTTCTCTAGTTTATAGTTGAACTATCTCGGGCCTAGGGATAGGACGAGGTTAAGTGGCTAAAGAAGAATTCATCGACATCGGTGATCATCCTTTGATTCACGCCGGGAGGTATCATCAAAGACGTGATCATCGACGGACTTGGACCTAGGGATAGGCCAAGGCACATCTGGGATTCTTGCCAAACTTGAAGTACTGAGTTGAGTGTTTGCTGCCGTGACAATCAACGGACTGCTGCCGCGACGGGAAGCAACGACAGAATTGGATTTCCTAAACTCTGCGATACCTGCACTACTGAGCAATTCAATACCAGCCCATTCTTTCTATCTTGATATCTTTATTCTTTATTTACGTTTACTTCATTATTCTCGTGACAACTTTCTCAATTATTTTCTTTACTTTCGTGTAGTGAATTAAGGTGAAGCTATTAGCCCAATCCCTATGGAGACGATATCCGATACTTCGTATCACTTTACTACTTGCGTCGTGTATACTTGCACTACCATTGCGATAGACTATTTTACACGCAACAGCCACCTAACGTTAACCATAGAATCAACTCACGAACTTTCGTTTCCTTTTTAACAACCAACACATATATTCTAGGAAACAATTCTCGCAAAGAGTATTCTCCAATCCTCTGATCTGACCAGAACTCAATTTTTGAAGCATAAAATATTGAATATTTTTATTGATAATGATAACTAAATAATCTAAAATCTTTCAAACTCTGTGAAAAAAACCAACAAAATAAAATAACTTCATGCAATTTTACAAAAATAAATCAATAAAACTGAATAAAACACCCAAGTGCTTGTGACTTGAGAAGATCCATAAGAAACTCAATCCTTTTGTTTTCTAACACGTTACTTCTAACCCCCAACTCACACTCTCTAACCTTCAAATCTATTAATTTCTTTTTCATGGTTGGTTTACTTTAAACCTTAACCCCAATTATATATAGTGCAAAACATACAAACCTTGAATAAACATCATCACCAAATACGAATTTACCGATACACAAATGATTATAAGGCAAAATAGATATATCATTTAGCAATTCCTTATCACACCATATATTGTTAGATAATTAAAAAATTCAAGCCTCATGCGAGTCAAGTTTAAAGGCGCAACCTTTATTTCTATGGAACCGTCTTTCAGCCTCTTGATCTTTTTGATTGTTGATGTTTGGTGATTGTAGTAGCGAATGATCCCATGATGGAATGATGGAATACAACCAACTTGGCAGGACCGCTAACGCCACCACCACCATCTTTCATAAAACGAAATAAATCATCTAATAAAACAATCTTATCATCTGCACTAAAAACACGTTGAAATAATGGTTTCATTACATTAAATTATCGGATAGGAAGACCTCCTCTTAGCTAGCACCACATCGGTAGAGATCTAGCCTAATGTGATTCTCCAAATGAAAGCCTTTACCTTGGGTGGCACTAGATTCCCCCAAACATGCTTCCAAACCTTGTCGTGACTTGAGACACCAGAAGCGACATGAACATTGAACGATTTGGGAGAATACCAACCATTGGAGTTACCAAACCAACAAATACCATATTGTAATAGAGTAATTTCTCATTCAAAGAGACATCTACACAGCTGAACATTCCATTTCAACCTCTCGTTAACCTTAGAATTGAACTCACTAACTTTTTTTTCCTTTTTAATAGCGAACACATATATTCTAGGAAATAATTCTCGCAAAAGGTATTCTCCAATCCACCGATTTGACCAGAACTCAATTTTCAAGCATAAAATATTGAATATTTACAATGATATTGCTAAAAATAATATAAAATCTTTCAAACTTCATGACAAAAACCAACAAAAAATAACATCATGATATTTAACAAAACATCAATAAAACTGGATAAAACCTCATAGTGCTTGAGACTTGAGAAGATCCATAAGGAACTCAATCCTTTTTTTCCCAACAAGTTGCTTCTAATCCTCAACTCACACTCTCTAACCTTGAAATTTATTAATTTCTTCTTCATGGTTGGTCCACTTTTAACAATAACCCTAACTATATCTTGTTCAAAACCTACAAACCTTAAATAAGCATCATCACCACATACGAATATACTGATACACAAATGATTTTGAGGAAAAAAAGATTTCTCCTTTAGCAATTCCTTATCAGCCTATATATTGTTAGATAACTTAAAAATCCAAGCCTAATGCGAGTCAAGTTTAAAGGCGCGACCTTTAATTCTATGGAAATGTTTTTCAGCTTTTTAATCCTTTTGACAGTTAATGTTTGGTGATTTTAGTAGGGAATGATCCCATGATAGAATGATATAATCCAACTATGTTGAAAGGACCATTAACGTCAGCATCACCATCTTTCATAAAACGAAATAAGCCTTCCAATAAAATAATCTCATTCACTTCACTAAAAACACGTTGAAATAATGGTTTCTTTACATTAAATTATTCGACGGGATGAAACCCTCTTAGCTAGCTCCATATAGGAAGACATCATGCCCAATGCGATTCTCCAAATGAAATTTGTTACCTTGGGTGACGCTAGATTCGCCCAAACATGCTTCCAAACCTCGTCATGACCCGAGACACCAAAATCGACATTATCATTGAACGACTTGGGAGAATACCAACCGTTGGAGTTACCATACCAACGAATACTATCCCATGACAGAATAAATTCTCTATTGAAGAGATATCAACACAATTGAACATTCCACTGCCACCTCTCACTAACCTTAGAGTCGAACTTGCAAACATTCCTTTCCTTTTTAAAAGCCAACAAATATATTCTAGGATATAATTCTCGCAAAGGGCATTTTCCAATCCACCAATCTGACAAGAACTCAATAATTTGAAGCATACAATATTGAAAATTTTCATTGATAATGATAAAAAATAATCTAAAATCTTTCAAACTCCATGACAAAAACCAAGAAAGAAAAACAACTTCATGACATTTAATAAAACATCAATAAAATAGAATAAAACCTTCTAGTGCTTGAGAATTGAGAAGATCCAAAAAGAACTCAATCTTTTTGTTCTCAAAAAGTTTCTTCTAATCCTCAACTCACAGTCTCTAAACCTTCAAATCTATTAATTTCTTCATCATGGTTGGTCTACCTTCAACCCCAACCCCAACCCCAATATATCTAGTGCAAAACCTAGAAACCTTGAAAAAGAATCATCACCAAAAATGGATTTACCGATACAAAAATAATAATGAGGTGAAATATATTTCTCATTTAGCAATTCCTTATCACACCATATACTTTTAGATAACTCGAAAATTTCAGCCTCATACGAGTTAGGTTTAAAGGTGCGACCTTTATTTCTTTGAAATAGTTTTTCAACCTCTTTATATTGCTGATAGTTGATGTTTGATGATTTTTGGTAGAGAATGATCCCATGATAGACTAATGGAATCCAACCATGTTGAAAGGAACACAAACGTTACCACCACCATATTTCATAAAACGAAAATAAGCCTTTCTATAAAACAATCGCATCATCTTCACTAAACACACGTTGAAATAATGGTTTCTTTACATTAAATTATCTTATAGGATGACCCCTGCTTAGCAAGCTCCACATAAGTAGAGATCTTGCCTAATGTGATTCTACAAATGAAAGCCTTTACCTTGGGTGGCACTAGATTTGTCCAAACATGCTTCCAATCCTCGTTACCTTTAGAATCGAACTCACTAACTTTCCTTTCCTTTTTAACAACAAACACATATATTATAGGAAACAATTCTCGTAAAGGGTATTCTCTAATCTAACTCACTAACTTTCCTTTCCTTTTTAACAACAAACACATATATTATAGGAAATAATTCTCGTAAAGGGTATTCTCTAATCTACCGATCTGACCAGAACTCAATCATTGAAGCATAAAATATTGAATATTTTCATTGCTAATGATAAAAAATGATCTAAAATCTTTCAATCTCCATGAAAAATACAAACAAAGAAAAACAACTTCATGACATTTATCAAAACATCAATAAAACATGATAAAACCTTTTAGTGCTTGAGACTTGAGAAGATCCATAAGGAATTAAATCTTTTTGTTTTCAAACAAGTTGGTTTTAATCTTTAACTCACACTCTCTAACCTTCAAATCTATTAATTTCTTAAAATTGTTGGTCTACTTTCAACCATAACCCAAATTATATCTTGTGCAAAACCTACAAACATTGAATAAACAACATCACCAAATACAGATTTACCGATACACAAATGATTATGAGACGAAACCAATTTCTCCTTTAGAAATTCCTTATCACACCATATACTGTTAGATAACTAAAAAATTCAAGCCTCATGCGAGTTTGATTTAAACACGTGACCTTTATTTTTATGGAACCATTTTTCAGCCTCTTGATCTTGTTGACAATTAATGTTTGGTGTTTGTAATAGTGAATGATCCCATGATGGATTGATGGAATACAACCTAGTTGGAAGGACCACTAACGTCACCACCACTATCTTTTATAAAACGAAATAAACCTTCTGATAAAACAATCTCATCCTCTTCACTAAAAACACATTGAAACAATGATTTCTTTACATTAATATATCCGACAGAATGACCCCCTCTTAGCTAGCTTCATACATGTATAGATCTTGCCCAATGAAATTCTCCAAATGAAAGCCTTTACCTTGGGTCGCGCTAGATTTTCCCAAACATGCAAACCTCAACATGACCCGAGATACCAAAAGAGACATGATCAAGGAACAACATGGGAGAATACCAACCGTTGGAGTTACCAAACCAACGGATACAATCATGTGATAAAGTAACATCTAATTCAAAGAGACATCTACACAACTGAACATTCCACTACCACCTCTCGTTAACATTAGAATTGAACTCACTAACTATCTTTTCCTTTTTTACATCCAACACATATATTCTAGGAAATAATTCTCGCAATGGTACCTCTAATCCACTGATCTGACCAGAACTCAATTTTTTAAGCATAAAATATTGAATATTTTCAATGATATTGATAAAAAAGAATCTATAATCTTTCAAACACCATGACAATAACCAACAAAGAAAAACAACTTCATGACATTTAACAAAACATCAATAAAACATAATAAAACCTCCTAGTGCTTGAAAGATTCATAAGGAACAACATCTTTTCTTTTCAACATGTTGCTTCTAATCCTCAAACCACACTCTTTAACCTTCAAATCTATTAATTTTTTCTTAATGGTTGGTCTACTTTCAACCAAAACCCCAACTATATCTAGTGCAAAACCTATAAACCTTAAAAGAACATCATCACCAAATACGAATATACCGATTCACAAATGATTATGAGGCGAAACAAATTTCTCCTTTAGCAATTCATTATCACACCATATAATTTTTTTGATCAACAAACTGTATGATTTTATTCAATAGGAAAAAAAGCATACAACGCGACAAGCCATACGCCTCGTTAAAAACCTCCCTAGTGGAGGAAAAGAGTACGATATGACCTGTCTAAAAAAACAAACACCACAAAAAACTATCATAAACAAGCCACGAACAATGAAACACGATCCACGCCTTCCTTGGCCAATACATCGGCGAAGCCATTAGCCTCCCTAGGCACATAACAAAACTGTAGCTCGTATGAAGCCTGACATGCTTGGTCAATCGCCGTAAACACGTCCCACAACCGCCATGGCCTTTTTGCCGATCGTGTAGCCCAACTCAAAGCCACCTGTGAATCCGACTCAATTATCACACATTGATGTCGCCAACTCCTGTCCACCACCAAACTCAAGGCGAATGCTATAGCCTGAATTTCAGCTTCATTTGAGTCCACCACCCCAAACGGACCTGAGAATAGCCCCAAAATCTGACTCTCCCCGTCACGCATCACACCCCCAAAGCCCGCAGGCCCCGACTTACCCCTCACAGCACCATCAACATTGAATTTCAAAACCCCCAAAACCGGTGGCTGCCAAAACACCCCACGCCTCACCCTCTTCGCTGTCGAGCTAATCACAAGAGCGGACAGACATGTCCACCAAACTGACTCGGACATTAGCTCTCCCTCTTCACCAACTTTAATCCAACAGAATGATCTCAGCTTCACCAAGAAGCATAGTTCTTCCATCGACACACATTTACCTCGAAACACTAGTTCATTCCTAGCCAACCATAGTGACCATAACAAGGCACTGACACTTGCCACCCACCATCGCTTCATGCTACCAGTAAAAGAGCAATGCAAATGTTCAACAAAGAAATCGACAAAACTAACCGGGAAAGGTGTCGATATATCCCACCAATTGCGCAACCACACCCAGAATTTCAGCACACTCGGACATTCATAAAAAAGGTGTGCAATCGATTCCTCTGATGTCGCGCACCACGGACATCTACCTTGGTCTGCACTCAATGGCAGCCCACAGTGTCGCAAAAAATCCGCTGTTGGTAATCTCCGTAGCCATATGAACCAAAGAAACGCCTGGACCTTTGGCGGAACCAATACTTGCCAAGCGAAACATTCTCCAATATCATCATTGCCAAACTTATCCAACATAAACAATTTGGATACAGTCTTCACTGAGAATTCCCCATGGTCATCCGGTCGCCAAATTAGAGTATCATGTCGAGCCCCACATAAACGCACCTCCGCCACCAACTCGCGTAACCCCTTCAAACGGTCCAACTCAAAAACACGCAAGTGTCTACGAAAAAACGTTACCCACTACCTGCGCTCAAACGTCCCACCCACTGCATAATCATAAACCCACACCAATTTGTTTAAAGCCAATGAGTACAATCGCGGAAACATATCTTTTAGAGGCTGCTGTGTTATCCACGGATCGAACCAGAATAAAACCATCTTCCCATTCCTAATCTTCCACTGAAAACCCGATATTCCCACATGTCGATCAATGCTAGCATCACAAGAATTCAGCACAATCTGCTTCCATACCACAGACATTGCCGATAATCTCTCTGTATTAAAACGCCACCATTGAGTATGTTCACCATACTTTGTCGTGATCAATCTACGCCACAATGAGTCACGATCATTTGCGTAACGCCACACCCACTTGGATAACAACGCCATATTTTTCACTCTCAAATCCGTCACACCTAACCCACCTAAATGTCGAGGCCGACACACAACCTCCCAACCCACCCAACTCATCTTTCATTCAAGTCCAACACCCCCAAAGGAATGCACGACGAATCTTATCCAATTGTGTTATAACCCCTTTTCGAACCATAAACAGCCCCATATAAAAAATAGGTAGTGCTGAGAGTACGGAGTTTACCAATGTCACTCGTGCAGCAAAAGACAGTGATGTGCGCTTCCATCCGGCTAACTTGCGGCGAAAATTAGCTATAACAGGATCCCAAACTAAAATTATCCGCGAATTAGCCCCTAATGGAAAGCCCAAATAAGTAAACGACAATACCCCCTGCTTACACCCTAACATCTCGGCCACCAATGTGCCCAACTCGTCTTCCACTCCAATGGCATACAACGAGCTCTTAGCGAAGTTAATCCGCAAGCCAGAACATGCCTGAAAACAATGCAAGATCCGTTTGATGTTACGTGCAACTTCTACCGATGCCTCGAAAAATAATATAGTGTCGTCAGCGAACTGCAAGTGTGTTAAACATACCCCCGACACTACCTCCACCCCACGCACTAAGCCAGCCGACTCGGCATTACCCAACATCAAGTGCAATGCTTCCACAACTACAACAAATAACAAGGGCGAAAGCGGGCATCCTTGGCGTAATCCACGCCCCATCCGAAATTCCATAGTCGCACTGCTATTTAGCAAAATCGATAAAAGAGCTGAACCGATACACTCCATAACCCACGTTCGCCAAACTCTGCAAAACCCCATCCGAGCTAATACTGAGTCAAGAAAATTCCAGCTTACACAATCATAAGCTTTGGCAAAATCGAGCTTCAAAATAAAACCCCCTTCACCCTCTTCCGCAGCGAATGTATCACCTCCGTGGCCAATAGAACCCCACCCACTAGATGTCGACCTTTAACGAACGCGGATTGCGTATCGCTAATTAAACCTCCCAGAACAAGTTGAAGTCTATTCGCTAAGCACTTAGCCAACAATTTATACATGGAATTCACCAAACATATGGGACGGTACTCACCTAAACGTTGAGGCGATGCCGCCTTTGGTAACAACACTATAAAGGCACAATTTGCATTCTTTGGCAACACACCGTTCACATGAAATTGCTCAAAGAAATGCATCACATCGTGTCGCACTACCTCCCAGCCTTTCTTGTAAAAATCTAGAGTGAAACCATCCGGGTCCGGTGCCTTTGAACCATCACACTCCCATATTATTTTTTTAATTTCATCCATCGTAAAAGGCATTACCAATTGCTGCCTATCCGTCTCTGTTACCATTCGAAAATCTCCATCAAACTGCCACTCACCCGCCCGCACATCACCAGCAAAATGTTTAATAAATTTCGCAACCACAAATTTTCGAATAACCATAGGCTCAGTAATCCACTCACCCGCAATCACCAATCCCAGAATATAATTTCTCGCTGTTCTTAACTTTGCCGCTCTGTGAAAATATGCTGTATTACGATCTCCCAAACGTAACCATGTAGCTCTCGACTTTTGACGCCACATAGATTCCTTATTTCTCATGGCACACCATAATGCTCTCATCCACCGTCGTCTCGCGGCCTCTATTTCCTCAATATTTCCCCCCTCGACCATGTCTTCATCCGCTCTATCTAGTTGTTGTTGCATATCCACAATGATTTGATTCACATCCCCAAAGCTGTCTTTATTCCACCATTTCAAAAACCTCTTCAAATGTATCAACTTGACTACAATGTTTTCATTACCAACACCCAAAACAGTCAGCCGACTCCATTCCTCCAATATCTGCCTAACGTTCGATCGCCCATCCATCCAACAATTGAAAAATCTGAATGGGCGTGGTCCCCAATCACAGTCGTCGCATTTCAACAACAATGGTGTGTGATCAGAAACTCCCCTCGCCAGCGCTTCCTGTTGTATTGACTTAAATCCATCTAGCCAAGCTGAAGATATTAAGTATCGGTCTATCCGACTATAACGATTTCCATAGCCGAACCAAGTAAATCTTTTGCCCATTAATGGTAAGTCTATCAATCCCGCACCATGTATGAACTCTCCAAAAGCTTCCATCTCTGCATACCTATCGGATATCCCTATGCGATCCGACTCATGTAATATGGCATTGAAATCGCCTGCAACACACCATGGCCCCTCAAAACCACACATCCAATTTAATATTGAATCCCATATTGATTTCTGTCCAGCAATATCCGTAGGGGCATATATCGCCACAATGCAACACAACATATCTTCTTGCTGCCAACGACCCTGAAGTACAATATAGTTATGATTAATATCAATAATAACCAAATGAAATTTGTTACCTTCCCATATAATCAAGATGCCCCCGGAGGCTTCCATCGACGGCGAGAATGCCATCTCAAAACTATCCGAATACCACAAGTTAGAAACCCATATATACGACACCTCCTCTAATTTTGTCTCCTGCAATAACACCATATCAACACAAATTTTCCTTATCACTTCTCGAACACCTCGACGCTTTGCGCCACCGCCCAAACCCATGACATTCCATGATAGTATTATCATCAGTCACAAACCACGATTTTCCCCGGCGATAATCCAAGAAATGTTGTTGATAATGTCTTCCTCCCTCCCACTCGATTTCACGCCAATTAGAGACCCCAATTTCACCGTTGCCGCTGCCTCACACTCTATATCTCGGGACCTTGACGGAACACTACCGTTAACCCCTTCCCCCACTGTTTTTGATGCAAATCTTGATCGACAACCCCCCAAAATATTCCGCTTCTTTACTCTAACATCATGGCTGGCCCCTTGCAATTGATCATTCCCGACTATTCTCCTAATTTTACAATATGCTTGTCCGATCCTAATTAATTCTGGAGTGCCTAACCCAGATTTAGGTTCATTCAAATGGATGATAGGAGGAGAGTTTACCTCGTGTACTTTTTCGATTGAGTTGATCAATTCCCCTGACCCCACATCATCTAAATTATTTGAATTTGCTATTCCTGCTATGGATAAACTCTCACACTGTGGAATGTTCTCAACAAACTCTAGAGTCCTAATGCCACCTTCCTTCTCTATTGTTTGATTGTCTACACTCACCGGAGCTGGCGGTTGCCCTTCTGACGATCGGACCTCCACCTGGGGAGGCTGCTGATCCGGCGACCGGTCCTCCACTTGGACAACATCATTCACAACGGCGTCTTGTTCCCCTGCATTCTCCTGTAATGCTGTCCCTTGCGGATTAATCCAAGCTTCATTCATCACCCAAATCACCCGATCTACCCCTTGAGAAATATGTGTCACTGGTTCCATTCCATCCGGCCCGTGTATGGCAGCATCCAATTGCCCAACACGCTCTTCCCCGCCTATGTCTGATCCCTGTGCTGAATTTTCCTCCGTCGTCCTCCATTCACAACAATCACACTCAACTTCGGGACCTTTTCCCTCCATTTCTAATACACGTATCCAATAGTCAGCGTTGTCCGCCTTAACACGGATTCGTTCCTCAATTCGATTGAATGTCGTTGTCTCCACCATTATTCTGCCACAATCGAACGATGTAGGCGTTTCCATGTCGTCGTCTAGGCAAATCAACGATCCCCACAGGTGAGCAATGTTTGTGAAGGTTTTTTTCTGCCAAAGATGTATGGGCAACCCCACTATCGACAACCACACCCTTCTTGACTCTACTTTAATCGAAGGCGACCAAACCTCCACTCTATCGAAACATTCTCTAACGCGATCCATATTCATCACCCAATCTCGTACAATCGCCGAAGTACACATCAATAACACCATGTGACCGGATAAACGCATAATGGAAAATCCATCATGCTTTGCTACCTCTAGTCTCTCCGCCAGTGTTTTAATGCTACAAGGATTTAAACACCAACCCACCGCACACCATTGTAGAACCGCCCATTTGTCTTCATCGACAATGCCTTTTATCTCCCTACACTTTACGTTGCTCTCCTCCCCGATCGGCGCTGCTGAGGATCGCTCATTGTTTCTACCCGATTTCGACTCCTCCCGTGATCCCCGGCTCACCTCTCCCTCTCCTTTTCTGTAGGACATTGCCGTTCTTCCCTTCCAAGCCATCGTGACTCTCATGCGGGCGCCGTAAATCCATTTCCCGTTTAATCTCTCGATCACATGATCAGCGTCCTCTTTTGATGCCATACGAAAGAAACCAAATCGTTTTCCGTCTCGTGCCAATCGATTTGGGATGAACGCGTCTTTGACAACCCCATGCCTATCGAACACTTTCCATAGGCCCTTCCAGTGTATTGTACTCGACAATCCCCCCACATATCGAAAATTCAAGCCTCATGCAAGTCAGGTTTAAAGGCGCAAACATCATTTCTATGGAACTATTTTTCAGCCTCTTGATCTTGTTGATAGTTCATGTTAGGTGATTTTAGTTGGGAATGATCCTATGATGAAAGGACCACTAACGTTGAAATAAACCTTCCAATAAAACAATGTGATCCTCTTCACTAAAAATACATTGAAATAATGGTTTCTTTACATTAAATTATCCGATAGAATGACAACCTCTTAGCTAGCTCCACATAGGTAGAGATCTTGCCTAATGTGATTCTCCAAATGAAAGCCTTTACCTTGGGTGGTGCTAGATTTGCCCAAACATGCTTCCAAACCTCGTCATGACCCGAGGCACCATAAGCAACAAGATTATTAAACGATTTAGGAGATACCAATCGTTGGAGTTACCAAACCAACATATACCATATTGTGATAGAGTAAGTTCTCATTCGATGGGGCATCTACACAATTGAACATTCCACTGCCACCTCTTGTTAACTTTAGAATTGAACTCACTAACTTTCTTTTCCTTTTTAATTGAAAACACATATATTTTAGGAAATAATTCTCGCAAAGGGTATTCTCCAATCCACTGATCTGACCATAACTCATTTTTTGAAGCATAAAAAAATTAAATATTTTCAATGATAACGATGAAAAATAATCTAAAATCTTTCAAACTCCATGACAAAAATCTACAAAGAAAAACAACTTCATGATATTTAACAAAATATCAATAAAACTGGATAAAATTTCATAGTGATTGAAGCTTAAGAAGATCAATAAGGAACTCAATCTTTTTTTACCAGCAAGTTGCTTCAAATCCTCAACTCATACTCTCTACCCTTCAAATCTATTAATTTCTTCTTCATGGTCGGCCTCCTTTCAACTATAAACCCAACTATATCTTGTGCAAAACCTACAAACTTTGACTAAACATTGTCACCAAATACAGATTTACCGATACACAAATAATTATGAGGCGATACTAATTTCTCCTTCAGCAATTTCGTATCAGCCAATATATTGTTAGATAACTCGAAAATTCAAGCCTAATGTGAGTCAGGACCACAAACGTCAACACCAACATCTTTCAATGGAACTATTATTTCTATGGAACTATTTTTCAACTTTTTGATCTTGTTGACTGTTAATGTTTAGTGATTTTAGTAGGGAATGATCCAATGATAGATTGATGGAATCCAACCATGTTGACTGGACCACAAACGTCAACACCACCATCTTTCAATAAACGAAATAAGCCTTCCGATAAAACAATCTCATCCTCTCTACTAAAAACTCGTTAAAACAATGTTTTATTTACATTAAATTATATGATGGGATGACCCCCTCTTAGCTAGCTGGAAATAGGAAGAGATCATGCCCAATGTGATTCTCCAAATGAAAGACTTTACCTTTGGTGGCGCTAGATTCTCCCAAACATGCTTCCATTCCTCGTCAAGACCTAAGACACTAGAAGCGACATTATCATTGAACGACTAGGGAGAATACGAACCGTTCGAGTTACCAAACCAACAGATACCATCCCATGACAGACTAACTTCCCAATCGGAATCAACCCTACTAAACATTCTGCTGCCACCTCTCACTAACCTTAGAATCGAACACACTAACATTCTTTTCCTTTTTAATAGCCTACACATATATTTTAGGAAATAATTATCGTAAAGGGTATTCTCCAATCCATCGATCTGACCAGAAATCAATAATTTGAAGCATCAAATATTGAAGATTTTCATTGATAATGATAACAAAATAATCTAAAATCTTTCAAACTCCATGACAAAAACCAACAAAAAAAATCACGACATTTAACAAAACATCAATAAAACAGAATACAACCTTATATTGCTTGAGACTTAAGAAGATCCACGAGGAACTCCATCTTTTTGTTTTCCAACAATTTGCTTCTAATCCTCAGCTCACACTCTCTAACCATCAAATCTATTAATTTCTTCATCATGGTTGCTCTATTTTCAACCATAACCCCAACTATATCTAGTGCAAAACCTACAAACTTGAATAAACTTCATCACCAAATACAAATACACAAATGATTATGAGGCGAAACATATTTCTCCTTTAGCAATTCCTTATCACATCATATACCGTTAGATAACTCTAAAACTCAAGTCTCATGTGAGTCAAGTTTAAAGGTGCAACCTTTACTTCTATGGAACTATTTTTTGCCTCTTGATATTGTTGACATTTGATGTTTGATGATTTTTTGTAGGGAATGATCACATGTAGGACTGATGGAATCCAACCATGATGAAAGGACCACTGGCGTTAGCATCACCATATTTCATAAAATGAAATAAGCCTTCCGAATGAACCCATGATAGACTGATGGAATCCAACCTTTAATGGTTTCTCTACATTAAATTATCCGACGGGATGACCCCCTTAGCTAGCTCCACATAGGTAGAAATCTTGCCTAATGTGATTCTACAAATGAAAGCCTTTACCTTGGGTGGCACTAGATCCGTCCAAACAAGCTTCCAAACCTCGTCATGACCCGAGATAGCATAATCGACATGATCATTGAACGAATTGTGAGAATACCATCCTTTGGAGTTACCAAACCAACGGATACCATCATGTGATAGAGTAACTTCCCAATCGAAGAGACATCCACACAACTGAATATTCAACTACCACCTCTCACAAAACTTAGAATCAAACTCACTAACTTTCCTTTCTTTTTTAATAGCCAACACATATATTCTAGAAAACAATTCTCGCAAAGGTTATTCTCCAATCCATTGATTTGACCAAAACTCAATCTTTGAAGCATAAAATAATGAATATTTTCATTGATAATGATAACAAAATGATCTAAAATCGTTCAAACTCCATAACAAAATTCAACAAAGAAAAACAACTTCATGACATTTAACAAAACATCAATAAAAAAGGATAAAACCTAATAGTGCTTGAGAATTGAGAAGATCCATAAGGAATTCAATCGTTTAGTTTTCCAATAACTTGGTTCTAATTCTTAACTCACACTCTCTAACCTTCAAATCTATTAATTTCTTCAAATGGTTGGTCCACTTTCAACCATTGCCCCAACTATATCTTTTGCAAAATCTACAAACATTGAATAAACATCATCACCAAATACAGATTTACCGATACATAAATGATTATGAGGTGAAACAGATTGTTCCTTTAGCAATTCCTTATCACACAACATATTGTTAGATAACTTAAAAATTCAAGCCTCATTCGAGTCTGATTTAAAAGCGTAACCTTTATTTCTAGGGAACCGTTTTCAGCATCTTGATCTTGTTGACAGTTGATGTTTGGTGATTTTAGTAGGGAATGATCCTATGATGGATCGATGGAATCCAACCATGTTGACAGGACCACTAACGTCACCACCACCATATTTCATGAAACAAAACAAGCCTTCCGATAAAATAATCTCATCTTCTTCACTCAAAACATGTTGAAACACTGGTTTCTTTATATTAAATTATCTGACGGGATGTCTTTCTCTTAGCTTGCTCCACATAGGAACAAATCCTTCCCAATGTGATTCTCCAAATGAAAGCCTTTACCTTGGGTGGCGCTACATTCGCCCAAGCATGCTTCCGAATCTCGTCATGACTCGAGACACCAAAAGTGACATGACCAATGAATGACTTTGGGAGAATACCAACCGTTGGAGTTACCAAACAAATGTATACCATCTTGTGACAGAGTAACTTCCCAATTTAAGAGACATCAACACAATTGAGCATTCCAATGCCAGCTCTCACTAAACATAGAATCGAACTCACTAATATTCTTATCCTTTTTAACAGCTAACACATATATTCTAGAACACAATTCTCGCAAAGGGTAATCTCAAATCCACTGATATGACCAGAACTCAATTTTTAAGCATAAAATATTGAATATTTTCATTGATAATAATAAGAAAATAAACTAAAATATTTCAAACTCCATGAAAAAAACCAACAAAAAATGATTTCATGAAATTTAACAAAACATCAATAAAACATAATAAAACCTCATAGTGCTTGAGACTTGAGAATATCCATAAGGTACTGAATCTTTTTGTTTTCCAACAAGTTTCTTCTAATCCCCAACGCACACTCTCTAACCTTCAAATCTTTAAATTTCTTCTTCATGGTTGGTCTACTTTCAACCATAACCCCAACTATATCTTGTGCAAAACCTATAAACCTTGAATAAAAATTATCACCAAATACAGATTTACCGATAAACAATGATTAGGAGGTGCAACAGATTTCTTCTTCAGCAATTTCTTATCAGCCCATATAATGTTAGATAACTCGAAAATGCAAGCCTCATGTGAGTCAAGCTTAAAGGTGCGACCTTTATTTTTATGGAACCGTTTTCATCCTTTTGATCTTGTTGACTGTTTATGTTTGATGATTTTAATAGAGAATGATCCAATGATGGATTGAAGGAATCCAACCATGTTGACAATACCCCTAACGATATTACCACCATCTTTTATAAAACAAAATAAGCTTTTCGATAAAAAAATCACATCATCTTAACTAAAATCACGTTAAAAGAATGGTTTCATTACATTAAATTATTTGACGAGATGAACCCTCATTTCACTAGCTCAACATAGGTAGAAATCTTGCCCAATGTGATTATACAAATGAAAGATTTTACCTTAGGTGGCGCTAGATCAGTCCTTACATGCTTCCAAACCACGTCATGACCCGATATACCAAAAGCGATATAATCATTGAATGACTTGGGAGAATAGCAACCGTTGAAGTTACTAAACCAACAGATACCATCATGTGACATAGTAACTTCCCAATCGAAGAGACATTAACACAACTGAACTTTCCATTGCCACCTCTCACTAACCTTAGAATCGAACTCACAAACATTCCTTTCCTTTTTAAAAGCCAACAAATATATTCTAGGAAATAATTCTCGCAAAGGGTATTCTCCAATCCACCGATCTAACCAGAACTCAATAGTGTGAAGCATAAAATATTGAAAATTTTCATTGATAATGATAACAAAATAATCTAAAATCTTTCAAACTCCATGACAAAAACCAACAAAGAAAAACAACTTCATGACATTTAACAAAACATCAATAAAATAGAATAAAACCTACTAGTGGTTGAGACTTGAGTAGATCCATAAGGAACTCAATCTTTTTGTTTTCAACAAGTTGCTTCTAATCTTCAACTCACAGTCTCTAAACATTCAAATCTATTAATTTTCTTCATCATGGTTGGTCTACTTTCAATCATAAACCCAACATATCTAGTGCAAAACCTAGAAACCTTAAAAAAAATCATCACCAAATACGAATTTACCGATACAAAAATGATTATGAGGTGAAATAGATTTTCCTTTAGCAATTCCTTATCACACCATATACTTTTAGATTACTCAAAAATTCAGCCTCATGAGAGTCAAGTTTAAAGGTGCGACCTTTATTTCTATGGAACTGTTTTTCAACCTCTTGATATTGTTGACAGTTGATGTTTGATGATTTTTCCAGGGAATGATCCCACAATAGACTGATGGAATCCAACCATGTTGAAAGGAACACAAACGTTACCACCACCATATTTCCTCAAATGAAATAAGCCTTTCGATAAAACAATCCCATCCTCTTCACTATAAAATAATGAATATTTTCATTGATAATGATAACAAAATGATCTAAAATATTTCAAACTCCATGAAAAAAAACCAACAAAGAAAAACAACTTTATGACATTTAACAAAACATCAATAAAAAAGGATAAAACCTAATAGTGCTTGAGAATTGAGAAGATCCATAAGGAATTCAATCATTTAGTTTTCAGTAACTTGGTTCTAGTTCTTAACTCACACTCTCTAACCTTCAAATCTATTAATTTCTTCAAATGGTTGGTCTACTTTCAACCAGAACCCCAACTATATCTTTTGCAAAACCTACAAACATTGAATAAACATCATCACCAAATACAGATTTACCGATACATAAATGATTATGAGGCGAAACAAATTGTTCCTTTAGCAATTCCTTATCACACAATATATTATTAGATAACTCAAAAATTCAAGCCTCATGCGAGTATGATTTAAAAACGTGACTTTATTTCTATGGAACCGTTTTCAGCATCTTGATCTTATTGACATTGATGTTTGGTGATTTTAGTAGGGAATGATCCAATGATGGATCGATGGAATCCAACCATGTTGAAATGACCACTAACGTCACCAGCATCATCTTTCATGAAACAAAACAAGTCTTTTGATAAAAGAATCTCATCCTCTTCACTCAAAACAAGTTGAAACACTGGTTTCTTTACATTAAATTATCTGAAGGGATGTCCCCCTCTTAGCTAGCTCCACATAGGAAGAGATCCTTTCCAATGTGAATCTCCAAATGAAAGCCTTTACCTTGGGTGGCGCTATATTCTCCCAAACATGCTTCCAAATCTCGTCATGACCTGAGACACAAGAAGTGACATGACCATTAAACGATTTTGGGAGAATACCAAGCGTTGGAGTTACCAAACCAACGTATACCATCATGTGATAGAGTAACTTCCCAATTGAAGAGACATCAACACAATTGAACATTCCACTGCTACTTCTCACTAAACTTAGAATCGAACTCACTAACATTCTTTTCCTTTTTAACAGCTAACACATATATTCTAGAAAACAATTCTCACAAAGGGTAATCTCCAATCCACCGATATGACCAAAACTCAATTTTTCAAGCATAAAATATTGAATATTTTCATTGATAATAATGATAAGAAAATAAACTAAAACTTTCAAACTCCATGAAAAAACCAACAAAAAAAATAATTTCATGACATTTAACAAAACATCAATAAAACAGAATAAAACCTCTTAGTGCTTGAGACTTGAGAAGATCCATAAGGTACTGAATCTTTTTGTTTTCCAACAAGTTTCTTCTAATCCCCAACACACACTCTCTAACCTTCAAATCTTTAAATTTATTGTTCATGGTTGGTCTACTTTCAACCAGAACCCCAACTATATCTTATGCAAAACCTATAAACCTTGAATAAAAATCATCATCAAATATAGATTTACCGATAAAAAAATGATTATGAGGCGAAATGGATTTCTTCTTTAGCAATTCCTTATCAGCCCATATAATGTTAGATAACTCGAAAATTCAAGCCTCATGCAAGTCAAACCTAAAGACGCGACCTTTATTTTTATGGAACCATTTTTCAGCCTCTTGATCTCTTTGACAGTTGATGTTTGATGATTTTAGTAGGGAATGGTCCAATGATGGATTGATGGAATCCAACCATGTTGACAATACCACTAACGATATCACCACCCTATTTTATAAAACGAAATAAGCCTTCCAATAAAATATCCCATCATCTTCACTAAAAACATGTTGAAAGAATGGTTTCTTTACATTAAATTATTCGACGAATTGAATCCCCATTTCACTAGCTCAACATAGGTAGAGATCTTGCCCAATGTGATTCTACAAATGAAAGCCTTTACCTTAGGTGGCTCTAGATCCGTCCGTACATGATTCCAAACCATGTCACGACCCAAGACACCAGAAGCGATATAATCATTGAACGACTTGAGAGAATTGTAATCGTTAGAGTCATCAAACCAACAGATACCATCATGTGACATAGTAACTTTCCAATCGATGGGACATCTCCACAACTGAACATTCCACTACCACCTCTCGCTAACCTTAGAATTGAACTCACTAACTTTCTTTTCCTTTTTAATAGCCAACACATATATTCTAAGAAACAAATATCGCAAATGGTATTCTCTAATCCACTGATCTGACCAAAACGCAATTGTTCAAGCATAAATATTGAATATTTTTTTTGATCAGCAACTGTATGATTTTATTAGAATAAGAAAAACATACATCTTGACGGATCTCACACCTCGTTAAAAACCTCCCTAAACCTAATGGAGGAAAAGAGTACGATAAGATCCGCCGAAATAACAAATAAATGAACAACCAACTCATAGACATGCCACAAAGAGCGAACATCTATCCACTCCTTCTTTCGCTAAAACATCCGCAAAGCCATTCGCCTCCCTCGGCACATAACAAAACTGTATGTCATACGCTACCTGACAAGCCTGATCAATCGCTAAGAAGACCTCCCATAACCGTCACGGACGTTTTGCCGAATGTGTAACCCAGCTCAATGCCACCTGAGTGTCCGACTCTATAATGACACAACCTTTCCGCCATTCCCTCTCCTGCACCAAACCCAAAGCAAAAGCTATCGCTCGCACTTCAGCTTCGTTCGACTCCATCACTCCTAAAGGTCCTGAAAACAATCCCAATATTCGACTATCCCCATCCCGCAATACTCCACCAAACCCCGCTGGACCCGGTTTACCACGCGCCGATCCATCCGTATTAAACTTTAACACACCCTTTAAAGGTGGCTGCCAGCTCCTTCCCACCCTCAACTTTCTCGGTTGCGCGCTAACAACAAAATTAGCTGGACATGACCACCAAATGGATTCTGGAAACATTTCGCCCCTCCTATCAACCTTTATCAAGTAGAACGATCTCAACTTAACCAAGAAACATAATTCAGACCATGACAAACGTTTCCCACGGAAAACGAACTCATTTCTCGCTAACCATAGCGACCACAACAATGCACTAACGCTCGCCACCCACCACATTCTCATGCATCCAGTAAAAACGCAATGAAAATCAATCACAAAAAATGCTTCAAAACTGACCGGGAAAATTGTGTCGACGCCCCACCATTGTCTCATCCAATCCCATGCTGTCCGCGCAAAAGAACACTCATACAATATGTGAGCGATGCTCTCCTTCTCCGTCAGACACCATGGACAGCGTCCCTGATCATCCGGCAAAGGGACCCCTCGAGCGCGTAAGAAATCAGCCGTGGGTAACCGTCGTAGCCATATGAACCACAGGAAGGCTTGAACTTTAGGCGGTACAAGCACTTTCCAAGCGAAACATTCGCCTAAGCCCATATCCACAACCTTATCTAACAAGATAAGCTTCGACAAAGCCTGAACCCAAAAAAGACCATGAGCATCCGGCCTCCAAATTAATGTATCCATCCTGCCTTCCCATAATCGAAACTTGGACACCAAAGTATACAACTCCCGCAACTGCCCGTGCTCAAACACCCTCAATTGCCTCCTAGAAAATCCGTCCCAATGCTGATGAAAAAAGCCATCGTCCTACACGTAATCACACACCCGAGCTAGTTTGTCAATAGCCAACGAAAAGAGACACGGAAAAACATCCTTCAATGCTAGCTGTTCAACCCACGGATCGAACAAAAAAAGGATTGACCGCCCATTACCAAGATCCCACAAAAACCCGACATGCCCATGTGCTTTTCCACTTGCGCTACACACGAGTTTGCTACAATTTGTCGCCATACTATCGACATCGACGAGAGCTTTTCCGTATTAAAACGCCACCACTGCGTATGCTCGCCATACTTAGCTACAATCAAGTTCCGCCATAAAGAATCTTTATCACGAGCGTACCTCCAAACCCATTTTGATAACAAAGCCATATTCTTCACCCGTAAGTCCGCAACTCCCAAACCCCCAAACTGTTTTGGCCGACATACAACCTCCCACCCTACCCTACTCATACGTCTTTCTAATCCAACACCTCCCCATAAGAATGCCCTCCGAATCTGATCTAGCCTTTCAATCACCCCCTTCAGAGCCACAAATAATCCCATATAAAAAATAGGTAAAGAGGAAAGTACCAAGTTCACCAATACGACGCGAGCAGCAAAAGACAAAGACGATCGTTTCCACCCCGCTAGCTTGCGCCTGAAGTTTGCAATTATTGGTTCCCATGTAGCAACCAACCTCGGATTCGCTCCTATCGGAAAACCAAGATACACAAACGGCAAATCTACCCTTCTACAACCCATCACTTCGGCCACACTATCACTCAGCTCATCGCCTATACCAATAGTATATAAGGAACTCTTACCAAAGTTTATCTTCAACCCAGAACAAACTTGAAAACAGTGTAGAATCCGTTTTAAATTTCGCGCTACCACTAATGATACCTCGAAGAATAACAGTGTATTGTCAGCAAACTGTAAGTGTGTCAGGAATATCCCTGACGCCACCTCAACCCCACGAATTAGACCCTCCGACTCGGCCTTTCGCAACATCAAGTGCATCGCCTCCGCGGCCACCACAAACAGTAATGGCGATAACGAATAGCCTTGGCGCAAACCCCTACCCATTCTGAATTCCTTTGTCGCATTACCGTTAAGTAACACCGATAGTCGGGCAGAGCTGATACATTCTCTAACCCAATTTCGCCATATGTCATAGAATCCCATTTTAGCTAGTACCTCATCCAAGAACCGCCAACTGACATAGTCATAGGCCTTCGCGAAATCTAGTTTCAACAAAAAACCACTCGCTCCCCTCTGACGAAGGGAATGAACAACCTCAATAGCTAGAAGTACCCCATCCACTAATTGACGTCCCTTAATAAAGGCTGACTGCGTGTCACTGATTAATTCACCCAAAACTAACTATAAGCGATTAGCTAAACATTTTGCCAATATTTTGTACACCGAATTAACCAAACAGATAGGTCTATATTCACCAATTGTTTTAGGGGATGATACCTTAGGCAGCAAGACGATGAACGCGCAATTCGCACCCTTGGGTAAAAGACCGCTAGCATGGAAACTTTCAAAAAAACGGAAGACTTCACCACTTACCACCTCCCAGCCTTTCTTATAAAAATCCAAAGTAAATCCGTATGGGCCTGACGCCTTCGAACCATCGCATTCCCGCACCACACCTTGAATTTCCTCCAATGAGAAAACCGAAACAAACCTTTCACTAGCAGTCGAAGATAATTGTCGGAACTCACCATCAAAGTGCCATACACACTTCCGCGTATCACTAGCAAAATGTCTAGTGAACGCTTGCACCACATGTCGACGCATTTGTGTCGGTGATGTTATCCACCTGTCATTTATCAAGAAACCATGTATGTAATTCCTCGCAGCACGCAATTTAGCGGATCGGTGAAAAAATGCCGTATTTTGGTCACCCAATCGAAGCCATGTCGCACGCGATTTTTGTCTCCACATTGCTTCCTTATTTCGCATAGCTCTCCATAATGCCTGCATCCAGTGTCTTCGCTCCACCTCAACTCCCTCACCGTCACTATTTGTAGTTACCGCTTCATCTGCCTGACCAATCTTGCCTTACATCTCAGCAATAATCTCATTCACATCCCCAAAACTATCACGGTTCCATTGTTTCAAGAATAATTTCAGTTGTCGCAATTTTACCATAATGTTCCCGTTACCAATGCCCAAATCTGTCAATCGGACCCATTCTTCAACAATTTGGCGAGCATGATATCGACCCTCCATCCAGCAATTGAAGAACCTAAAAGGCCGAGGTCCCCAATCTCTCTCATCACATTTCAACAACAAGGGTGTATGATCCGATACACCCCTCGCCAAAGCTTCTTGTTGGATTAAGCTGAAAACATCCACCCAACCTGCCAAGATCAAGAAACGATCAATTCTACTGCACCTATTCCTTGGACCAAACCATGTGTAGCGTTTTCCCAGTAGCGGCAAATCCATTAACCCCGCGTGAAGTACAAATTAACCAAATAATTCCATTTCAACATTCCTGTCCGATACCCCAACTCTATCAGATTCATGTAAGATTGCGTTGAAATCCCCTGCAATACACCACGGCCCCTCTTGATCGCTAATTTTATCTAGTATCGCTGCCCATACTGCTCGCTGACCCTCGACCTCCGATGGGGCATATACCACTACTATCCCGCAAGCCATGTCTTCTTGTGTCCACCTTCCCCGTAACACAATAAAATGTCGTTCTACCTCAACCTTTTCAGTGCTAAATCTGCTTGCTTCCCACACCACCAATATACCTCCTGAAGCTCCGATTGATGGCGCGAAAACTGATTCAAAACTGTCCGTTCCCCATAAGTTCGCTACCAATAACGTCGACCACTCCTCCATCTTCGTTTCCTGCAACATCGCCATGTCCACATTATTTTTCCGTAACACCTCACGTACATACCGTCGCTTTGCACTCCCTCTAAAACCCCGAACATTCAACGATAGTAATTTCATTAGTCACAAGCCCTGACTATCCCCGTTGATCACCCGTGAAATTTCTCGAATTATCTCATCTTCACGTCCGTTGGAATTTACCCCAATCAACGAACCCAATTTTAATGTTGCGACTGCCTCGCTTTCTATATTTTGGGGTGTATTCAATCCGTCTTCTATCTCCCCTTCCCCGTTCAAATTTCCTTGTCGAAACCCACTCAATCGATTGCCCTTCTTTTTCCGATATACCTGACAACCACCTATGATTTGTTCGCCTCTTAGGACCCGTCGAATTTTACAAAATGCCCGACCCACTTGAATTAATTCGGTAGTACCCAGACTTGGATGTGGAGCATTCGAATGGATATTTGGATATGAATTAAATTCCTCTATCTTATCCCATGTATGTAATTGAGAATCCTGCCCCACTGAATCACTAGATTTGGAATTCACAATCCCAGCGATATCCAAACTCTCACAAATTGGAACGTTGCCTACCACCTCTAGACTCCTATCGCCACTGTCCTTCTCCCCACTCATCCCACCTCCTGTCGTCAGCTCATTCCGTTCCGGCAGCTCTTCCGACTGCCTGTCCGGCGACCGTTCCAAATGTTGCGTCGACCCCTGTTCCACATTTGTAATTAAATCTGCTCTCTGTTCTATACTTGTTGCACCGTTCGTGGTCCCTTGTTGTCCCTCCCAAACGTCGTTAGCTAGCCACAAAACCGGTTCGATTACCTCCCTTTGATTATTTGTGGTGCCATCAATCTTTTCTACAACCCCGCCAATGTCGTTAGAGGTATCACGTGCGAGACTCGCCTCTCCATCAGTCGACTCAAAATCGCCACAATCACATTCAATCACCGGGGTTTTGCCGTCCATTTCCAACACTCGGACCGGATATATCTCCTCCTCAAATTGAATAGCTATTTGTTCCTCAATTCGATCAAAAGCAGTTGTCTCCACCATAATTTTGCCGCTATCAAAAGATGTCGGCGTTTCCGTAGCATCGTCCATACAAATAAAAGATCCCCATATATTTGCGATATTCATGAATGTCCGTTTGTGCCATAAGTGAATTGGAAGACCCACAGTTGATAACCATACCCGGCGCGATTCCACTTTGATTGCTGGCGACCACGCCTCCACCCTCGCAAAACATTCTTTCACACGGTCTAGCTTCAACACATGTTCTCGAACACTCGTCGACGTGCACATTAACAAAATCATGGACCCGGACAATCTCATGATGGAGAATCCGTCGTGCTTCTCAACCTCCAAACGTTCCGCCAATGATTTTATGCTACACGGATTCAAGCACCATCCCACCGCGCACCATTGTAGGATCGCCCATTTGTCTTCGTCTACTATTCCCGGTATTATCCTGCGATTTTCGCTCACCCCTCCTCTCCCTGTCGAATTTGAAGTGTGTGACGCCTTTGAATCTCCAATCACCACTGTTCCACGCTGTTCCCCGATTTTCCTTTCTCCCTCTTTTCTCCTAACCAATTTCGTTCTGCCCTTCCACGCCATGGCGACACTCATCCGAGTGTCGTGAATCCATTTTCCATGCAATCTCTCGATTACCCGATTGGCGTCATCTTGTGATGCCATCCGAACAAAGCCAAATCGCTGCCCATCCCTAGCCACTCTATTCGGAATAAACACATCTTTGACGACCCCATGTCTATCACATACCTGCCATAATCCTTTCCAGTGTATTGTTCGAGAGAGACCTCCGACATATAAGGTCCACACCCGTTGAGTGGCCTGATCTTTTTCCTCCGATTGATCACCCTTACCTGTTTCACGGTGCTCGCCGGCATCATGTTCCGCTTTTTGATCCTTTGCCAGGCGTTTCCACAATCCCATGGAGAGAGAGAAAATAATTGTCAAAATAAAAGTTAACAAGAGGAGGAAATCACATGATGAAGGAAATATTGAATATTTTCATTGATAATGATAAAAAATGATCTAAGATCTTTTAAAATTCATGAAAAAAACCAACAAAGAAAAATAATTTCATGACATTTAATAAAACAACAATAAAACATAATAAAAAAATAATAGTGCTTGAGACTTGTGAAGATCAATAAGGTACTCAATCCTTTTGTTTTTTTAACAATTTGGTTCTAATCTTCAACTCACTTTCTCCAACCTTCAAATCTATTAATTTCTTCATTATGGTTGGTCTACATTCATCCATAACCCTTACTATACCTTATTTTTAAACCTACAAACCTTGAATAAATATCATCACCTAATATGAATTTACCGATACGTAAATGATTATGAGGCGAAACATATTTCTCCTTTAGCAATTCCTTGTCAGCCCATATACTTTTAGATAAATCGAAAATTCAAGTCTTATATGTATTAGGTTTAAAGGCACGATCTTTATTTCTATAGAACTGTTTTCAGCCTTTTGATCTTGTTGACAATTGATATTTGGTGATTTTAGTAGGGAATTATGTCATGATGGACCGATGAAATCCAACCATGTTGACAGTACCACTAACGTCACCACCACCATCTTTCATAAAATGAAATAAGAATTTCGATAAAATAATCTTGCCCACTTCACTAAAAACACTTTGAAAAAATTGTTTCTTTACATTAAATTATCCGACGAGATGGCCTCTCCTAGCTGGCTCCAAGTAGGTAGATATCTTGCCCAATGTGATTCTCCAAATGAAAGCCTTTACCTTGGGTAGCGCTAGATTCGCCAAACATGCTTCCAAACCCCGTCATGACCCGACACACCAGAAGCGAAAAGATCGTTGAATGATTTGGGAGAATACCAACCGTTGGAGTTACCAAACCAACAAATATCATCCCATGACGGAGTAGCTTCCCATCAAAGAGACATCTACACAAGTTAACATTCCACGATCGCCTCTCATTAACATTAGAACCAAACTTACTAACTTTTTGTTTCTTTTTAATAGCCAACACATATATTCTAGGAAACAAATATCGCAATTGGTATTCTCCGATCCAAAGATCTGACCAGAACTCAATTGTTGAAGTATAAAATATTGAATATATTTCATTGATAATGATAACAAAATGATCTAAATCTTTCTAAATCCATGAGAAAAACCAACAAAGAAAAACTTCATGACAATTAATAAAACATAATAAAACCTACTAGTGCTTGAGACTTGAGAAGATCCATAAGGAACTCATTCTTTTTGTTTTTCAACAATTTGCTTGTAATCCTCAACTCACACTCTCTAACCTTCAAATCTATTAATTTCTTCATCATGTTTGGTCTACATTCATCTATAACCCCAACTATATCTTGTGCAAAACTTACAAACCTTGAATAAACATCATCACCAAATACGAAATTTCCGATACACAAATGATTTTGAGGCAAACAGATTTCTCCTTTAGCAATTCATTGTCACCCCTTATATTTTTAGATAAATCGAAAATTCAAGCCTCATGCGAGTCAAGTTTAAAGTTGCGACCTTTATTTTAATGGATCCGTTTTCAGCCTCTTGATCTTGTTGACTATTGATATTTGGTGATTTTAGCAGGGAATGATGTCATGGATTGATGGAATCCAACCATGCTAATAGTATCACTAACGTCTTCACCACCATCTTTCATAAAATGAAATAAGACTTCCAATAAAAAAAATCTCACCCACTTCACTAAAAACAAGTTGAAACAATAGTTTTTTACATTAAATTATCCGACGGGATGACCCCCTGTTAGCTAGTGCGAAGTAGGTAGAGAACTTACCCAAGGAGATTCTCCAAATGAAAGCCTTTACCAAACATGCTTCCAAACCTCGACATAGCCCGATACACCAGAAGAGACATGATCATTATACGATTTGGGAGAATACCAACCGTTGGAGTTACCAAACCAACGAATGCCATCTTGTGACGGAGTAACATCCCAATTGAAAAGACATCTACACAACTGAACATTCCACATCCACCTCTTTAACATCCAACACATATATTATAGGAAACAATTCTCGCAAAAGATTTTCTCCAATCCAACGACCTAACCGGAACTCATTTTTTAAAGCATAAAAATTGAACATTTTCATTGATAATGATAAAAAATAATATAAAATCTTTTAAACTCCACGACAAAAACCAACAAAGAAAAACAACTTCATGACATTTAACAAAACAACAATAAAACCTCCTAGTGCTTGAGATATGAAAATATATGTAAGGAACTCAATTGTTTTCTTCCAAAAAGTTGTTTCTAATCCTCAACTCACTCTCTAACCTTCAAAACCATTAATTTCTTATTCTTGGTTGGTCTATTTTCAACCATAACCCAAACTATATATTGTGCAAAACCTACAAACCTTGAATAAACATCATCACCAAATACGAATTTACGGACACGCAAATGATTATGAGGCGAAATAGATTTCTCCTATAGAAATTCCTTGTACCTCATATATTTTTAGATAACTTGAAAATTTAAGCCTCATGCGAGTCAGGTTTAAAGTTGCAACCTTTATTTCTATGAAATTATTATTCAACCTTTTGATCTTTTTTGATAGTTGATGTTTGGTGATTTTCGTAGGGAATGATCACATGGTGGATTGATAGAATCCAACCATGTTGTCAGGATCACTGACGTCACCGCCACCATCTTTCATAAAACGAAATAAGACTTTCGATAAAACAATATCATTATCTTCACTAAAAACACGTTAAAATAATGGTTTATTTACATTAAATTATTCGATGGGATGTCCCTCCTCTTAGCTAGCTCCACATAGGTAGAGATCTTTCCCAATGTGATTCTCCAAATTAAAGCCTTTACCTTGGGTGGTGCTAGATTCGCCCAAACATGCTTCCAAACCTCGTGATGACCCGAGACACCAGAAGCGACATTATCATTGAACGACTTGGGAGAATACCAACAGTTGGAGTTACCAAACCAATAGATACCATCATGTGATAGAGTAACTCCCAATCGAAGAGACATCTGCACAACTGAATATTCCACCATCACCGCTCGTTAACTTTAGAATCGAACTCACTAACTTTCCTTTCCATCTTAACAGCAAACACATATTCTAAGAAACAATTCTCGCAAAAGGTATTCTCCAATCCACCAATCTGACGAGAACTCAATAGTTTGAAGAATATAATATTAAATATTTTCATTGATAATGATAACAAAATAATCTAAAATATTTCAAACTTCAAGAAAAAAACCAAAAATGAAAACAATTTCAGCACATTTAACAAAACATCAATAAAACAGAATAAAACCTCCTAGTGCTTTCGACTTGAGAAGATCCATAAGGAACTCAATCTTTTTGTTCTCCAACAAGTTGCTTCTAATCATCAACTCACACTCTCTAACCTTCAAATCTATTAATTTCTTATTCTTGGTTGGTCTATTTTCAACCATAACCTTAACAATATCTTGTGCAAAACCTACAAACCTTGAATAAACATCATCACCAAATATGTATTTACCGATACACAAATAATTTTAAGGCAAAACAGATTTCTCCTTTAGAAATTCCTTATCACCCCATATATTGTTACATAACTTGAAAATTCAAGCCTAATGCGAGTCAGGTTTAAAGGCGCGACCTTTATTTTAATGGAAACGTTTTTCATCCTCTTGATCTTGTTGACAATTGTAGTTTGGTGATTTTAGTAGGGAATGATCCCAATATGGATTGATGGAATCCAACCATTTTTACAGGATCACTAACGTTACCACCACAATATTTCATAAAATGAAATAAGCCTTATGATAAAACAATCTCATCATCTTCACTAAAAACACGTTGAAACAATGGTTTATTTACATTAAATTATCCGACGGGATGACCCCCCTCTTAGCTAGCTCCACATAGGTACAGATCTTGCCCAATGTGATTCTCCAAATTAAATCATTTACCTTGGGTGGTGATAGATTCACCCAAACATGCTTCCAAGCCTCGTCGTAACCCGAGACACTATAAGCGACATGATCATTGAACTACTTAGGAGAATACCAACTGCTGGAGTTACCAAACCAACGAATACCATCATGTGACAGTGTAACTTCTCAATTGAAGAAACATCTACACAATTGAACATTTCACTTCCACCTCTAGTTAACATTAGAATTGAACTCAATAACTTTCCTTTACTTTTTAACAACCAACACATATTCTAGGAAACAATTATTGCAAATGGTATTCTCCAATCCACCGATCGGACCAGAACTCAATTTTTGAAGCATAAAATATTGAATATTTTCATTGATTATGATAATAAAATAATCTAAAATCTTTCAAACTCCACGACAAAACCAACAAAGAAAAACAACTTCATGACATTTAACAAAACATCAATAAAACATAATAAAACCTCATAGTGCTTGAAAGATCCATAAGGAACACAATCTTTTATTTTCATCATGTTGCTTCTAATCCTCGACTCACACTCTCTATCCTTCAAATCTATTAATTTCTTCATCATGGTTGGTCTACTTTCAACCATAACCCCAACTATATCTTGTACAAAACCTACAAACCTTGAATAAACATCATCACCAAATATGGATTTACTGATACACAAATGATTATGATGCGAAACAAATTTCTCCTTTAGCGATTCCTTATCACCTTATATATTGTTAGATAACCTTAAAATTCAAGCCTCATGTGAGTCATGTTTAAAGGTGTGGCCTTTATTTCTATGGAACCATTTTTCAACCTCTTGATCTTGTTGACTATTGATGTTTAAGGATTTTAGTAGGGGATGATCACATGATGGATTGATGGAATCCAAGCATGTTTATAGTACCACTGACGTCACCATCATCATCTTTCATAAAATGAAATAAGCCTTTCGATAAAACAATCTCATCCACTTCACTAAAAACACGTTGAAACAATGGTTTTTTAAATTAAATTATATGACGGGATGACCCCCTCTTAGCTAGCCCTACATAGGTAGAGATCTTGCCCAATGTGTTTCTCCAAATGAAAGCCTTTACCTTAGGTGGCGGTTGATTCCCCCAAACATGCTGCCAAACCTCGCCATGACCCTAGACACTAGAAGCGACATGATCATTAAACAACTAGGGAGAATACCAACCATTGGAGTTACCAAACCAACATATATTAAACTATGTCCGAGTAACTTCCCAATCGAAGAAATATCCACACAATTGAAGATTCCACTACCACCTCTCGTTAACCTTAGAATCAAACTCACTAACTTTCCTTTCCTTTTTAACAATCAACACACATATTCTAGGAAACAATTCTCGCAAAGGGTATTCTCTAATCCACCGGTCTGACTAGAACTCAATTTTTGAACCGCCGTCAAGCACAAGTCGAATATTGCTAGCAAAGAAATCTTCATCAGATGACAAATGGCTGACAATGTTTTTTCAAATTCACGAATAACGTCGAGATATGGAGAAAGAAGGCAACAAAATCGATGGATAAACTTTGTATTTGGCTACAATAACTCTCCGCCACAAGCTATTTATTTCGCAACCATACTCTAGACCCATTTATTGAGAAGTAACCAAATTTTTACTTTAATATCTATTAAACCAAGACCCCCACTTAATCCAGTAGATGGGTCTACTAGAGGAATTTCTCCAAATTAAATGACAATTAATTTAGTTAAGATCAAGCTCACTAGCTCTGGCATTTAGAGATAAAATAAACCAAAATAAACAAAATTGACTTGCCAACAATAATTCTTCCACCAAAAGATCATAATTTTGCTTTTCATCCATCAAGTTATTCTTGAACTTTGTCAATAATTGGTTTTTATGTCGTAGCAAAATTCCAAGAATGACCAAGGGGAACACCCAAATAATTTGAAGGCAATGAACCCCAACAACAATTTATCAAAGCTGCCCAGCCAACTACAATGTGATCTTCAACATTAATGCCATAGAGTTAGTCTTTTTTTAAGTTTAACTTGTGGCCAGAAGTGACCTCAAAAATCCTAAGGATACGCTTAATGTAACTAATATAGGAATCAATAGCATGAGAGAATACAATGAGATCATCAGTAAACTGCAGGTGAGATATTACAAGCCCCTCATTACCAACTTTAATCCCTTTGAACATACCAACATACCCAGCTTTCCACACTAGAATGCTTAGCGTTTTCGCCACTAGGTTAAAAAGGAAGGGTGAAAGCGAACAACCTTGGTGCAAACCTCTTTTGATAGGAAACATGTTAGATGGGGATTTTTCGATCAACACAAAAAAAGATATCGTAGAAATACACGTCATCTATTTTTGCCACTTGCAGCCAAACTCCATTTTCCCATGATGAAATCTAAGAAAGATCAATCCACTATATCATGAGCTTTCTTAAATTTGAATTTAAAGGCAAAGGTTTTTTTTTCAAATTCTCTGAATCAGATCGATCACCTCATTTGCAACAAGGGAGCAGTCAGAGATCTACTTGCTAGGAATGAAGGCAAAGTGGAACTCAGACAAATCTCTTTTCTGTTTCTAATCAAAATCATTCCTTTTCTTTTAATAATTTAAATAAAATAAAAAATGCATTCTTTTGAAGATCATAGCGGTGTCTCATATAAATACCACATATAAGGGTACTAATTGAGTTGAGCAGCTCGTAAGCGGCTCGAACTTGACTCGATCAAAGTTTGACTCAAATTAACTCTACTTGAACTCGAGCTCAGCTCGAGATTTTAGTAGTCGAGTCGAGCAAGGCATAATATGACTCGATAAGTTCGTGAGCAGCTTATTAACTTGTTTTATAATTTTGGCTAAAGGGGTAAACTTGTCCCTTTAGTAAACCAAAATCAACAATGCTGCCCCTAATTTTTTTTGCATCAATTTTGTCCTCGAAGTCATTTAATTGCATCAATTTTCCTCCTTGATCGAAGTTGATCGCTACAGTGATGAAGTGACAGTTAACGGTGATGACATGGTGGTCCACTATACTGACAGTGCGATCTGCAATGCTGACTTTGTAGTACACATGTAATGATGATGTGGCAAAGGGGTTGAATTGATTTTTCTATCCCACTTCGAGAGCATAATTGATTTTTTTCCGATTTCAGGGGAATAATTGATTTTAATTGAAAATTTGATGACTTATTTAATCTTTAAGCTAGAAAAAGATATTATTGATTTTTAAAATATTTAAATATTCATAAAATATTAAAAATAAAAGAACTATAATGAATTAAAAACATTAAGTTTATGAACAAGTTAATTCAATCGATTTATTTATTTTTACATAAAATTGGATAAATAGTTTGGTTTTTCGAGTTGAAATTTTACAAACGAAATATATGAAAAATCGATTAACAAAGTGGGGTAAATATCCTTTAGGTCTCTAATTATTTTGAGAAATAAAAAAGTGAGAACTCTTAAAAAAAATCAAAATATTCTACAATTTTTTAAAATTCCCTAACCTTAATATAAATAAATAAAATATTCAAAATAATATTAAAAATAAAAAATAATATAAAAATCATAACGTTTTATAAATTATAAAATGATAAAATATAAATATAAAAATTAATTTTTTTAAAGTATTAAAAATTTAACACTTTCAATGAAAAAGTTTTCGAATTCATCAACCTGCGTATTACCATTCGTTAAACAAATTTTCAGTGGAATCAACCTTGTATTACAGTAACAATAGAACTTAAATTTTCTTTTATTTTTCTACATCAAATAGATGCTCATTAATATTTGATGTCAAGAAACGAAGAAAATTTTTGGTTTTATTACTACTCTAATACAAAGATGATTCCATTGATAATATGTTGAAGGAATAATAGTTGGCTCAGCATAACCCGAAACAGTTAAATACTTTTTTGATGGTTTATAAATATTTTTAAATTTTAAATTTGAACTTTTATGTTTTTACTTAATTTTTTAATTTATTTTTAATTTTTAATATTTTATGAATACTTAAATATTTTTTTAAAATTTTAATAATTTCTTATTTTTTACCCTAAACATAACATAAGTTATTGAACTTTCAATTAAAATCAATTGTGCACCTGAACTCGACAAAAAAATCAATTATGTCCTCGAAGTCGGTTAAAAAATTAATTCAACCCCTCTACCACATCATCATCACACGTGTACTACTAGGGGTGTTCAAATCCGTGTACCCAAAAAACCAGGTACCCAAACCTTCGGGTATTAAATTTACTGGCCCGTGTCCCGACCCGTGAATACCGGGTACCCGTAAAATCTGGTAGCGGGTACCCGATTCTCATTTTTTATTTTATTTTTTTATTTTAAAATTTAAAAAAACATTAAAAGTTCGTAACACATGTTCCAAACAAAAAATTAATGATTTGAAGTTTATAACCATAAGAAAGATATTAAAAATATTAATCTCGATCATGGTTTTCTTCGAAACTCATATTTTTTAAAGAAACCTACTAATAGAGAAATCGTGTTGTTTGTTTCATATCGAATCTTACATATTCACAAAATAATATATATATATATATATATATATATATTTTTAATTTTAAAACTTGAAAGCATATAATACAAATATAGAATGAATTTAGGGATTTAAATATAGTTTTAAAGTAAAAATATTAAGTAATCTAATAAAAACAATAGGAACGGAGTACGTGGGAGTAACCGGGTACCCAAAAAAATCATATTTTTTGACTCGGGCCCGACCCGGGTAAAAAAAATCCAGGTAAATACCCGGTTATTTATGTTCGGGTAGTTCGTGTTGGGTAATTTTGAACACCCCTATGTACCCAAAAATAGGAACGGAGTACGTGGGAGTAACCGGGTACCCAAAAAAATCATATTTTTTGACTCGGGCCCGACCCGGGTAAAAAAAAATCCAGGTAAATACCCGGTTATTTATGTTCGGGTAGTTCGTGTTGGGTAATTTTGAACACCCCTATGTACTACCACATCAACGTCGTTGACCATAATGTCAGTACAGACTACCACGTCATCACCATTAACTGCCACATCAGCATTGTAACGGTCAACGTTAGTTAAGGGACAAAATTGATGCAATTGAATGCCGTTTTGAGCACAAAATTGATGCAAAAAGTAGGGGCAATATTGTTGATTTAGGTTTACTACATGGGCAAGTTTACCCCTTTAACCTATAATTTTTTATGATTTTTTGGTGGCTATCTAAAAAAAACTTGTTTCAAGAAGTTTGAGTTCTAGTTGAAAACTCTAGAAAAGTTCAGTGACTTACTAAATAATTTACACATAAAATATTTGGGGTCCAAATTTCCAAATTTTTTTTTTGCATTTCTTGAAAATTCAAAAAGTTAATTACTCCATCTGTCCCACTTATTTTCTCACTTGTTGACTTTTCACAGAGTGTTAGTAAGAAAGAGTTGTGTGGTGTAAAACAATTTAAATGACAAGTTTACCCTTAAAAGTTAATTTTTATTTTTGTTGGAAAACTAAAAAATGATAGAAAAGTAAATTCATCTTCTAAAAGTGGTTGATTTTTTAGAGTGACAATTTTAAAACACAAAAGTGACAATATTATTGGGATAGAGGGAGTATAATATATTATAACTCTTTTTACGAAAAGTATGAATATTTATTTTAGCCTTTTATTATAAGATATTATAACTCTTTTTATTGGTGGAATAACTTGTTGAGTGGATCAATGAAACGATATAAGCCAAGAGGGGGTGAATTGGATTTTTAGAACTTTTGGTGGTGGAGTGGAAAATTAAAAATTGCTAGACAAGTGATTTTAGAGTGGTTCAAATTCCAGTTGAACTCTACATCCACTACCTTAGCTTCACTAAGGATTTTCCAACAATCCACTAATTGCTCTTCCCCTTTTCTAGGCTAAGAAGGTAACCTTTACAATACCAGTCAAATTTTCTACCCAAAATTTGACCCAATCCTCACTCAAGTGATACAAAGAAGATGAAGGCTAAAACTAGTATATCTCAATACAAAACGTAGCCCTTTTACAAGCACTCAACCCAATTGAACAGATAAGAATGGAAATTACAAAGTTCACAATTGGGGTTTATAAGAAATATGGGATTTTTGCACAATTGCTTGGATTTGATGTTTGGATAATTCTTTTAGGGGTCAATAGTTGTTGCTGGAGCTTTTAGAGGTACCATTTATACCTTTTCATTGAATTCTAGCCGTTGGGGTTGTTTCCTTCATTAAAATAGCCGTTGAGATGTTATCTTCCCTCCATAAATGCAGTCTGCAACTACCCGTTTCGAAACTCCCAACCCTGTTTCGAAACAGACCAAAATAGAAAGAGTCGTTGGAGTGTAATAAATAGACCGTACCGAAACGGGAACGATCATTTCGATACGTTGAAAGCCCGTTTCGAAACTCATTTCAAAACATTTTTCTACTGTCAAAGCCTATATCAAAACGACTTAGAAGCGTTTCGATACGCCTTAACGATATTTTTAAATTCAGTTATAAAACTTCAACGGTCATATTTTAAAACCAAGTTTGAATTCCGTTTCAAAACATTTGAGGTCATTTCGATACTACCGTATCGAAACGGTTCAAACCGTTCTGATGTTCTTCATCCGTTTTGAAACACGTTCTGAAACAGAGGTTAACAGTTTCAAAACATTTCAAAACGCCCAAAGGCTGTTCCGAAACGGTGACATGAAAATCATTGTTTTGACTTGGTAAACACTTAGAAAATATTTGACAAGTTGATGTTTTGACTTAAGCATTTTTCTTTAAATACATAGAGAGGTTTTGAGGATTTAAAATTCATTTTCTCTTTTTCAATTTTGTCCTTAAATCATTTGTTATATCAAAATCAATTTATTGGTTTCACAATCTCCCCTTTTTGATATAACAAAACCAAGTTATAATTTTTAAGAGTTTTGAAATCTTGAAGACGTTCTAACTCCCCCTCAATTTAAGATGGGTTTTAAAGTTTTGAAAAGATTTAAAATTCAAGTTTTAAAACTCAAAGCCAACTTAATTTTTTTGGCTCTTATATTACTTCTCCCCTTTTTGTTAGATCAAAAAGAATAATAAACAAGGCTCATTAGGAGAAGAAACAAGGTTAAAAGCAATAAACCAAACAACATAATATAGATTCATAAAGGTAAAATAACCGAACATAAAACTTAAAGCAATAGAGTTTTGTAACCTCCTCGTCCCGGTCTGGTCGACTGACCGGTTCGAGTAGGCTACACGGGGAAAACCGATGTGAAACCCGTTAAGGTCCCACCTCGGTTAGCAACCCTAGAAAAATTCTTTTAATTATATCTTGTCTAAAGGCATATTTATTTCTTAAGTGATCACGACAGCGGAAACCATCACGAGGTAAAAGCAACCAAGCCAAAACGACATGTTAAACAGCCCATTTTAAACTTACATCACAGGCCGTATCGATACACCAGACAAGGGTATCGATACGTCTTGACCAAGTCAACTGCCTTCAGTCAACTCAGGGAGACCGTATCGATAAGGCCCTTGGGCGTATCGATACACCCTCATCGGTCAACATCTCGCGGTCAACGATACAAAACCGTACTGATACGCTTAGAGACAGTACCGATACACCAAAAACTCGTTAAAATCTCAGAATTCCAGTAAAGATTTGGCGTATCGATACGCCCCCGAGTATCGGTACCCTAAGCCAATTCTCAGTCCCAAAGTGTAGGACCGTATCGATACGACCCTTAGGCGTATCGATACGCCCTGCACTGCAAGACCCCAAATTGCAACAAAATGATACGAGACACAACTCTAAATGCAAATTACGACTCTCCTAATCACATACAACCAACCACACAACACATAGCAACCAAGAACTACTATATAAAACAATTTAGGTGAACAACGAGGCATTTCCAACATGGCATTCATACAAAGATTGATATTGCATATCAAGGCATACATAAAAGCTTAAAAAGCCAAAAGGCACATGTCTTCACACATAAGGTTTACATGCTCAACCAAAAACAACATGTAGCATCCAAGGCATAACCTTTCATCACAAGCATTCGACAAAACATAACATGATTTACAAATCCGAAGCATAGCATAAACAACATTCAACATTTATGAGTCATACAACGCTCATACAATCACATAGTAGCCCCATTGCTAAACTACTACTTTATTTACTAAACCATACTTGAGCAACTACAAAAGCTTGGAATGCCCCTTTCCTTGCTCCTTGCTAACTCCACGCTAATAATCTGCAATGTCGAAAACGAGAGCGTAAGCTAGAAGCTTAGTGAGGATGCTCTAAAACCAAAAACAACGACAATACAGGGTTCAAGCATTTAATCATTAACATCACACACAAACATGCATAGGCATCAACATAATAGTCTACCTAGCAACTCAAGGACAATAGTATGACATCTTACTTCATATTAAGCTCAACAAGATAAAGCAATTATCTAAGCAACATAACCACATGAACAAGTATATTGGTCACTATTAGTTTACTCGGATATGCGGATTACACTCAATAACAACATTACCTCGGTGGGATTACACTCATCACCGGACCTCACATGGGTGGGATTACACTCATCACCACATGCCCTACGGATGAGATTCCACTCATCATCATGTATAATATTAACATTTCTGGTGGAATATTACATCACTGTACTCCTCCTTGATGGCTTAACGCCACCAAGGCCACACGCGAATTTGACTCAACTGTGTGCACACTAATCCTAATGATCGATCATTTATACCCGGTAAGTTAACTAGTGCCAATCATACTATTAAAACCACATCATAACATCCATCATTTATAGCACACATCCATCATTACACATATCAATGTATATTCATACATAACCAAATCATGCTTCGCAAGACCATAATAGGCATAAACATTTAAAGCTTATAAACACACAAGAAGTTAAGCTACCAACTTAACTTCTACCTTGGAATGGCCTACCAAGCACATTCTACACCTCAACTACACACACTTGAACCAATTTAAATAAATTTGAAAGTTTCACTCACCACCCTTCCTTAAGCAAACCAAGCAAAGCTACTCAAGCCTCCACAATTTCCGGAACCGATCCCGAACCTTCTCTGATGTTTCCTCTTGCTTCTAACCAATCAAAAGACAAGGTATTACTCAACCAAATCACTGCCAAACTCAGCCACAAACTCAACCCACAAACACAAGCCAAAACCTCATAATTTCAACTCATGCTAACCACCAAAAATTACATTTTCGTACAACCTTCATACTCAGCTGAAATCTACCATTTCCAACACCCAAATGACATCTAAAGACTTCCAAAACACCTCTCTAACAACCCTACACCATCAACCCTTCAACCCAACACAAAACCACATCAAAAATTCAAGTTTTGACACTTTCAAAAATGCCCCCAAGACCCATTTCGTGATTTTTGTCAAAATCCCTTCATTTCAAAATACGAGGTGTATTAAGGTAAGGTGAACTCAAAACTTAACTAAACAAACCAAAATCAAGTTGAAAACCCATTAAAGTTTCATACTTTCTTCAAACTTGAAAAACTTGAAAAACTTAAAAGATGATCCATTTTGAAATCTAAAACCATGGAGATGCTTGGAATTAGGAGAAGAAATCGAAAACAAAGTTACCTTGCGAAAATCCCTTGAAATGGTGAAGCACCTTAATGGAATAGTGTTTTTGGGATGGGTTTGGGGTTTTCACGTTGAAGTGAAATGAAGAAGAATATGACCCCTTTTTTCTTTTTGTTTCAAAAAACTTGTCTTCTTTATTTTAACTTATTTACAAAATTTCCATTACTAGGATTTTGATCTCATTTAAATTAAAATCAAGGTCTCATTAAATTAAACTGATTCGGACGACTCGATCCCAACACACACACCGAACTCCCAACCCCAAAACACGAGTGTTACAAGTTTAAAGCTCAATCACAAACAAAGAAATCAAAGTATAGGTTCATAAAGCATAACTAAAATAGAAAGGTGCAAACTTAGTCCTAATATGATAAACTAATATGACATGCAATGAAGACCCTAAGCTTCGTTATCATCGTCACCATCAACATCTGAAGAATGATCATCGTTTTTAGCCTGAGCACGACGAAAGGTCATCCATTGACCATAGAAGGTAGAGAATGAAAAGTCCATCGATTGATGTTGATTCTCAAGAGCGGTGAGACGATCCTCCACGGATTGCAAACGTGTATTGAGAGTACCAAATCCCGAAGCTATGTTTGTATCTATCGTGTTGAGCCGCTCGGTGAGGAAAGTCATAAGAGCTTCATTGTTTGGACCCTGAGCTTGAGGTGGTGGCTCAACTTGAGGTGGAGGGGTGTGCCTATCAACACGTTCCCATTGACCGAGAGAGTAGCGAAGCCCGGACTTATGGAGGGAAGATTCACCAATCTTGTTCTTGTGGGGTTCCGGAGAATCATATGAGCAATCAAAGTTGAGGGTACCAAAGAGATAGCTTAAAACAATCCCATAAGTGAATGAAGTAAGAGCTTCGGTTTCACGAATCTTCACATTATGGACCATCTCGGTGAACATAATTTTGACAAGATTTGGTCGTTCTCCTCGGCAAAAGCACTCTAGCTAAAAATAATCAACTTGACGAACATGAGAGAATTTACCTCTGGAAGGGCGGATGAACCATGAAATCATCAAGTGGGGGACCAGTCATGAGCATCCATGTAACCCCCTTAGCCCGGCCTAGACGGTTGACCCGAACTACGAAGATTACACGGGGAAAACCAAAGTCAACCCGAAAGTCAACCTTGATTAACGACCCTTTTTTCTTTTTAAACATGTCTAGATGCACATTAAACCTAGGCATACTCTTGAGATAAGCATACTCAAAAATCACAGCAATCGGAAAACAACAAGGGACTCAATTGCACAACATACGAATTTAGGGACCAATTTATAAATTCTAGAAATTAAGAGGACTTTACCAATTTTTAAGTTACCATTATAAAATTAGTCATGTTTCATGCCTCTCTGCCAAATTTCATCTCAAACGGACATCTCAAACTCAATCAATTGCACATACAAAAATCAGGACTAACACGTAAAGCTTGCAAACTTCAAAACCATTCAAATCAGTGCCCAACGGTCAAGTGTTTCGAAACGGGGTTAGACCGTTCAGAAACGGGGCTTGACAGTATCCAAAGTGTTTCGAAATACCTCTACCCGTTTCGAAACACCCAGGCCAAATCAAGCACCTGTTTCGAAACAGGCAAGGGTGTTTCGAAACACCCTGCCCAGAAACAGCATAAAAGCCTGTTTTAACTCGTTTAAACACCATCGAACATACTCCAAATCAATCCTCAACAAAGAAACAACATGACAAGCATCATAACTACCAAATTGCATTAAAATCTAGATACAAAACAACTCCTAGATGCACCAACTCATTCAACACATCCAACACTTAATCATACTTTTAAAACAAGAAGCATAGCATAACGACTTATGAATAAGAAGATTCAAACGTTGCAAGCGTTAAACCACATAGTTCAAAATCATAAACCAAACTTGTCCAACATACACAATCTCATTATACATCAATTATAAAAGACTCTCCCCCCATTGCCTTTATTATCTATAGCTATTAACCGAGACATACATCTCAAGTGGAGCTCTCCTTGAATCCCTTGCTTCTTGCTGTCCCAACTTCAATTATCTGCATTGATGGACAAAAAAGAGCGTAAGCACATAATGCTTAGTGAGGAATGCTCAAAACCAAAGCACCATCAATGCAGCGAGTCATAAAACCTCTTTATAAAGTAAACACGTTTCGATAAACCAAAGTAGTGTTTGAAAACCCCTTTTTAAACAACATGCTTTAAATCATGCATTGCTCAAACATGAAAACCAACCCTTAGCTTAGAAAAGCTAAGTAACTCACTTCAAAGCACATCCTTGCAAAACCATCAATTTAACCTTTCCATGCATGAACATCATATGCAAAGTTAAATACAAATTCCTTGGAAAACACTTCCACTTCACATTATACTTTTCTCATTCTTGAAAATCATCTCAAAACAAGAAACCTTTGAAAACCACTTTCTCCTTCAATCTAACTCATGCATTAAACAAATGCAATACATGAACCACAAAATCAACATTTGCATTACATGCCTTTAAAAACAAGCCTTCACAAGACTTTAATGCACTAAAGAGATTCACATGCACATATGCACCATTTTCAATATAAGATAAACACTTGTACAAGCTTAACAAGTAATACATGCATTCTTGGAACATTACACACTTTCCATGCAACCTTGCATCATTTCAAGCATCTCATGCTTCATTACATCCAAGAACACTATATTGGCTTCCAAGTGATAATTCACAAACCATCAACACAAGACACAATCGGATACGCGGATTACAAGCGTTGTCCCACACGCTCCATACACACAACCGAACAACACAAGGTGGAGTTTACCGGTACAATCACAACCCCCTCAACACCCGTGATGGAGTTTAACGGTACAATCACAACCCCTCAACATCACTCATCGGAAGTTGTATAACACACTAGCGAGAGCCGGGACACATCACAAGGCTTACACATGGAAGCTACCACAACCATTGTAATCACCTTAACCAAGCTCACACACGGGAGCAACCCTCCACCGTTGCGACGCTTAACAAAGTCCACCCACGAGAGCCACCCTCCATCGTGGTGACATTTAACAAGGTTCACCCACGAGAGCCATCCTCCATCGTGGTGGCACTTAACAAAGCCCACCCACGAGAGCCATCCTCTATCGTGGTGGCACTTAACAAAGCCCACCCACAAGAGCCATCCTTCATCGTGGTGACACCAATTTCCTCAATCGCTAGGATTCTCGGATGGAGTTTACGGTACAATTACAACCCCCTCGACATCCAAGGCGACTCAATTCACGGTGCACCCAATCCTATAGCCGGCTAACTATATCCGATTAAAGTAACCAAAACCACTTACATCACTTGCCAATACCATCAATTACCATCATCAATTCACTGTTTTAAAGCATTAAACAAATCCATTAAACAACATGCAACACTATGCATCAATTCCACAATTCCAAAGTACAAAACCAAGGATCTCTTACCTTGAGCATCCTTCACACATGACTTTCAAAACCAGCATTAAACCATACTAAAATATGCTTTCAAAACAGAATTTAAACATGCAAATCACATGCATTGCATCCAACAATCACAAGTGCTTTTAAAAACAATTCATAACACAAACCAAGAGAGAAATTCCATTTACTTACTCTTGAGCTTAGCTAAGTTGTTTAGACTTAAACTAAGCTCCCAAAAACCTTCAAACATTAGTTTTAAAGCTGAAAACCCCAACTTCACTCACCGATACACAAAACTAGGCTAGCCAACAAGCCTTCCAAGCATCTGAAACCATCAACGCCACCTCTATTGCTCACGGATCATTCTCCCCTGTTTCAAGCACATAACAACAGAGGATTAATGCATCATCATGCATTAAAAACACCAGCAACACACCTAAACTCGCTGCTCTTCATAAACCCAACATTTCGGCTACCAAACACAACCGAAATCACATCCAAACACTTCCAAAACTTAACCCAGCCAAGATCCATCCCTTATAACCATTTTTAGACATCAATTAACATCCAAAATGATCCCAAACTCGTCCTTATACCTCCAGCATTAACAAAACACCAAGATCACCCCAAAACCACCATTTTCACAAGTAAAAACTTAGGAAAATCAACCTATTCGGGATTGCATTGATTAAACCTCAATCACACATCATCTAAACATCTAAAATACATCAAAAAGACATCTCAAAACAGAGCCCAATCATCCAATACGAATTTCTTCAAAATTAAATCCAAATCTTGTATTTTAAGCCAAAAATCAAGATCACAACATTAAAACGTTTAATAAAACTTAATTTAAGGATTGAGAACTTGGGAATTTCAGTAAAGAACTGAGTATTTAGAGGAGAAGGACGTTCATACCTCTAAATGTGGATTTCTCCTTGTTTAGAGCCAAAAACCTTGAAAATTCATTAAGCAAATGATGAGGATTTGGTGTAGAAATGATTAGGAATCATTTAGGAATTAAAATCTCAACTTTAGGTGTGAAAATCAAAGGAAAAGTTGCTGTGGAAATGTGTTTGGCTGAGGGAATTTTGAGAGAAAATGAAATAGGAAAATTTTGGTAAAAGTTAGTTATGAAACTAAAAATATCTTTTTCCCTCTTTTCTTTTCATTAATTAAACATTAAATGAGTCTTTAAAAATCTAGAAAAATCTGGAGAAATCCTTCCTTGAGTAAATTAGCTCCTTAAAGATTCAAAGTTTCAATCCTTTTAAAACAGTCACCAACTTTTCAAAAATTACATTTTAGTCACTAACTCAAAATGTCATATTTCCAAACCTCATTTTGTAAAATTGATTTCACCACCCTCTTATATATATTAAAAGAGGATTTTTAGATATTTTTCCATATTTTTAATGCATCCCGAACTAGGCTTTCCTTAAAACAACCTTTTATATTCGAACCGAAAATCCGACCGGTCCGGTTCAAACCCAAAACTTCTAAGCCCAAAATTGGGGTGTTACAATCCAAAGAAAGAACAAATCTGGTGTGAGCACCAAAGTGGTTCTCATCCTCAATGCCTTCATTCTTTAGCCCAAGAGTAGTCTCTAAAAAGGGTATGTTGATAATGAACTTCTTCCCCAAGATATACGACTCAATGCCAATCACCTCGGTATGATCTTCATTATCAATGAACAAGGCATTTGAGTATAAAAGGAGGACCATATGCTTGTAGGCAATATTCGGTATGTTCAAGAAAGTCATGAAGTTTCATTCTTGCAAATGCCCTAGATAACGGAAAGCAAACCGCTCGGAGTCAAGGAACAGGATAGCAACAACACGCTCTCGACGAACGACCATGTCCTTGATGTAGGTGAAAAGATCCTTCATCTCTTTAGTCCAGAGACTCTTAAGAAAATTTTGGGTGAGATTAGGACGGATATTTGCTTAATTTGAGGCTTCACCCGTTATAGTCGTCCTGCGTTTCTTGTTAACGTTATCCATGAAAAATTCCTAAAAACATAAAGCAAGCAATTTTAAAAATCTAAGTGTATGCACGAACATCCTTAATTTAATCCAATGACAAATCCCATTTAGGTTTTAAACAACACTTTTAAAAACAATATATACAACAAAATTTGAAAAAAACAAAAAAATACGAGTACAAATTAATATATTCGAACAAAAAATTTTAAGATTTTGAAATTTTTTTACAAGTTTTGAAAAACCTAAGTTTCAAAATAAATAATCTATACAAAATTAATGTTTTCTAACCTAAAATTCGAATAAAATCAAAGGGAAAAAAGGATGAAAATATACCTTAAATAGGGATTTTGGATGAATGAATGGAAGAACTTGCACAAAATTGTTGAACCTTTCTTAGACTTGAGTTTGTGAGTAAAAGCCCTCAAGATTTGATGAAAAACAATAAGGTTTAGAGGGTTTTATAGGAAAAAATCAGGTTAGGGTTTTTAGGAGTTTTAATTTAAAAGCAACTTTATCATTTAAGGCTTTTTTTAAAGCTGTCCGCAGAGCCGTTTCGGAATAGGCACGATCGTTCCAAAATGTGCGTACTGAAATGTTGACTTTCGTTTCGAGTCCTGTAGACCATTACGATACGACTTTGACCGTATCGAATCCTACGTGTTGACCCGTATCGAAACTCGTTTCGATACACTTCTTGGCAGAGGCAAAACGTTTCGAAACCCTTCTAGGCGTTTCGAAACACCATGGTCATAGATCACTCTTTTAAGGCATCTGTATCGAAACAGATTGGCCTGTTTCGATACGCCTAGGTCTGGAGGTGCAAATGAGGCTCTAATATTGCAGAAAAATGAATTTCATGAAATTATATATACATAAATGATATGAATGAGCAGGAATAACATGTATAAACATAAACATACTCCCCCTAACTATAAGCATGGATGAAATTAGGAGTAAAAACACATAAGCATGGCATTTTGCCAGAAATCAAGCAATTTAAGCACAAAGAGGTCCTAAAAGGTCAAGATAGGCTAGTTAAATCTAACTCTCTCCTAAGGGATCAAAAACGCTCCTTATCTAGAGGTTTTGTAAAGATGTCTTCTAGTTGATTTAAGGTATCTACGAACTCTAAAACAACATCTTCCTTAAGGACATGATCTCTAATGAAATGATGTCTTATTTCTATATGTTTGGTTCTAGAGTGTTGGAAGGGATTTTTTAGTTAAGCATATGGCACTAGTGTTGTCACACTTAAGGGGTATGGTTTCAACTTTAATATCATAATCTAAGAGTTATTGCTTCATTCAAAGGACTTGGGCACAACAACTCCCTAAGGATATGTACACGGCATCGGTGGTAGATAGATCTACACTATTTTGTTTCTTAGAGAACCAAGATATGAGCATACTACCTAAGAATTGACATGTTCCTGAAGTACTCTTCCTATCGATTTTACACCCCCCATAATTCGCATCCGAAAAAGCATGAAGGTTAAAGGTTGAGTCTCTAGGGTACCAAAGACCTAGACAATGAGTATCTCTAAGGTACCTAAAGATTCTCTTAACGGCTATAAGGTGAGACTCTCTATGACTACCTTGAAACCTAGCACACAAGCAAACACTAAACAATATATCCGGCCTACTTGTGGTAAGGTAGCAAAGATCCAATCATAGAGCGATAAAGCTTAAAGTCAACACACTTACCTCATTCATCTTTGTCAAGCTTTGTAGATGAGCTCATTGGTGTGGCTTGAGGCTTTGCATTCTCCAAGCCAAACTTCTTGAGCATATCCTTGATGTACTTAGCTTGATTGATGAAGATGGCATCCTTCATTTGTTTGATTTGGAGTCCCAAGAAAATTGAGAACCCCCCATCATGCTCATTTTAAATTCATCTTGCATCAACTTAGAAAAATCTTGACAAATATAATATCATCAACATAAATTTGAACTACTAATATATCTTTGCCATTGTTTTTAATAAATAGTGTTGTGTCCACCTTTCCTTTCTCAAAACCATATAAAGCTTTTGACAATTTAAAAACATGGTTTGGAAAAATTGGATCTTCAAAACTCGGTGGTTGTTCCACATACACTTCTTCATTTATAAAGCCATTTAAAAATGCACTCTTGACATCCATTTGAAAAATTTTGAAATCATGATAACATGCATATGCAAGCAACATCCTAATAGCTTCCATTCTAGCTACGGTTGCATAGGTTTCATCAAAATCAATTCCCTCCTCTTGAGTGTAACCTTGAGCAACTAGCCTAGCTTTGTTTCTCACTATGTTACCACTCTCATCTAGTTTATTCCTAAATACCAATTTAGTTCCTATAGTAGATTGATTTCTAGGCCTTTCAACTAATGTCCACACTTTACTTCTCTAAAATTGATTTAATTCATCTTGCATGGCCATAATCCAAAAATCATCTTTTAAAGCTTCTTTAATACTTTTAGGCTCAATGCATGAGATAAATGCAACATGATTAAACATTTTAAGAGAAGAGCGAGTAGTTACCCCCTTGGATGGATCACCCAAGATTTCACGACCTTTGATATAGTTGTACTCCCTTGGGTAGCTCACTTCCTTTTCCTCAAGAGCCAAGTCTTTCAAGGCTTCAAGAGGTGGATCTTGTGCATCCTCATCTTTAGTTGGAATCTCATCCTCCTTTGAAGTTTGTCCTCCATCAAAGGCATCAAGGATTCTTACATCATCATCATCACAAGAATTCTTCCTCGGAAGGATGTTATCATCGAATACAACATGAATAGACTCTTCTACTACTAAAGTTCTCTTATTAAATACACGATAGGCTTTAGAGGTTAAAGAATACCCTAAGAAAATAGCTTCATCACTTTTATCATCAAATTTACCTAAGTTGTCTTTTCCATTATTTAAAACAAAACACTTGCAACCAAATGGATGAAAATAGCTAATGTTAGGCTTTTAGACTTTAAAATCTCATATGATGTTTTCTTGAAAAGTGGACTAATCATTACTCAATTTACAATGTAGCAAGCGGTGTTTGTGGCTTCCGCCCAAAAATATTTAGGTAAGTTGTTTTCACAAAGCATGGTTCTAGCCATTTCTTGTAAAGTCCTATTTTCCCTCTCAACTACCCCATTTTGTTGAGGAGTTCGAGGAGCCGAAAAATTGTGGCTAATACCATTTTCATTTAAAAACTCTTTAAAACTTAGATTTTGAAATTCGGTTCCATGATCACTTCTAATATGAGAAATTCTAAGTTCAAGATCGTTTTGAGTTAATTTTGAAAACATGATGAATTTTTCTAAAGCCTCATCTTTAGTACTTAAGAATAGAACCCAAGTAAATCTAGAATAATCATCAACAAGTACAAATGCATACGATTTACCATCCAAGCTCATAGTTCTAATAGGCCCAAATAAATCCATATGATTTAGTTGTAAGCACCTACTTGTAGAAACATCATTAATGGATTTAAAGGATGGTTTATGTCGTTTACCCTTAGAGCATGCATCACAAATTTTGTCATTTGAGAACTTAATTTTGGGCAAACCTATAACTAGATTTAGGGAAACTAATTTTTCTAAAACACTAATGCTAGCATGTCCTAGTTTCCTATGCCATGCCATGCATCATTTTCATTTTGTGCAACAAAACATGCATGGGATGTATGAATATCATCTAAATACACCATGTATATATTACCTATGCGATGACCAATGAACATTATATTATTTGATTTAATGTCAACAATTTTGCACCCATTTTTATCAAATAAGACATTAAATCATTTATCACGGAATTGACTAAGGCTCAATAAAATGTGTTTTAGACCAGCGACATATAAGACATTTTCAATGAGTATAGTTGAGTGATTACCTATGGATCCAATACTGTTGAGTTGTGTGGAGCTCGATTCGTTCAACCAATATTGCTCACCAAGTGGTGGAGAGGTGGATTTTTGGGTGGAAGGTTTGTGGAAGCTAGAAAGAATAAAGACACAATGATTTATAGTGGTTCGGCCTTCTAACAAGCACCTACATCCACTACCTTAGCTTCCCACTAAGGATTTCACAATCAATCCACTAATTGATTCGTCCCCTTTTCTAGGATTAGGAGGAAACCCTTACAACCGATCAAGCTTCTACCCAAGCCTTGATCAAAAACCCTCTTTTACAAAGAGATAAATAAAGCAAACTTAAACCCTCTAATAGGTGTTTGTTTGCACAATGAAGCACTCACCCAAAACCTAAAACACTTGAGCAAATTTAACAATTTTGGCTCACTAGTGTTTGTCTATACAAGAATTGACAATTTAAGTGCTAAGGCATTTTCTTGATCATTTGATGTTTGACAATATGAGCATTAGCCTTCTCTTGATGCTTGGAGGTCCCTTTTATACTCCCAATTGAGTTTGTAGCCGTTACTAGCCGTTGGGGATGAATTGGAGCCGTTGAGGACTTTATTTCCCTTCATTAATGCTGTTCTGCAGCTACCAGTATCGATACACGTGAAACGGTATCGATACGGCCTTCTTGAGGAAATAGCCGTTGGGCTCTTGCCAGCACAGGCGTATCGATACGCTTGAGGGCGTATCGGTACGGGTCCACATTTGAATAGCCGTTGGGAAATAGCCGTTGGGGTAGTTGAACAGGGATCGGTACGCTGACGTGGCGTATCGAAACGACCCCGGTCCGTATCGATACCCTAAACCCTCGTATCGATACGGGTTTTGACAGTGGCCAAACTGGGCCAAAAAGGTATCGGTACGGGTACAACCGTATCGATACTGGTGACGTGAAAACACAAGTTTGGCTGTTTAAAACATGAAAAATCTTTGCCAAAAACCTCTTAAAATACCTCAAACATAAATTCAAGTTGTTTGGACTTAAAACCAAGTTTTAAATTCTTTTCAACTTAGTCCAAAACATTTTTCAATTATTATATCAAAACATTAGTTCTACAATCTCCCCCTTTTTGATATAATAAAACTAACTTGAAAAATTGTTTGGGATTCTCCCCCTTTAACTTTAAAAATGTGAATAAGAGATTTAAGATGTGAAATCAAATAAAGCTCCCCCTTATTCATTTGAAAATTCAATTTTTCAAACCATTTCTCCCCCTTTTTGTTATATCAAAAAGAATTTAGAATGACATTTAAGTTCAAGATAACATAGGAGGCAAAAAATTTTTTTTTTGACACACTTAAAATTTTGGTTTTTTTTTTAAATTGGCTTCCCCTTACTCAAAGCATCATTGAAATGTTAGTCCAACATATATGATCATCTAGTTGAATTAAAAAAATAAACAAAAGAAATCAAAAACAACTAGAATTTTACCAACACTTGAACTCAAGGTAGGATGTGAAGCCTTCCTTCTTCAAGTGTTCTTTCTTGTGTGTATGGAGCTCCCCCTCAATGTTTGACTTGTTGAACATCTCCATCACACCTACAATAGACAATCAAGTAATTTTTGGTATCCAAATTGCTTTGGATCCATAAACGTTAGTTGCACAAAATTTAGTCCCCTTAGGAATCCATTTTTCAATTTCATCCTTTTTAGTTGAAGTGGTTAGTCCTTTTGGGACCCAAACACTTCGAAAACATTTTCCATTCACAAATCTAGGGGCACTAGATTGTCTAACATAAAAATTTGATTTTCCAAAATTGTTTTTCTTTTCAAGCTCTTTGGAAATCAAATCTTTTTCTACTTGAACGTTTTGAAGCAATTTTTGTAAATCAAGACATTTTAGTTCAAATTCTTCAAGTTTTGCTTCAAGTTCAAGTTTGGTTTTAGAAAGCAAATCATTTTGAATTTTTAACTTTGAAATCAATTTATTGTTCTTCAAAATGTGGCTTTTAAAATCTAAAACCAATTCATCATAGGCATCTTGTAATTCATCAAAAGTGTAAGAACATGAAGTAGATGAATTAGAAGTTACCCTTGAATCTTCTTCGATGGCCATAAGGCAAAGGTTGGCTTGTTCATCGTCGGTGGAGTCCTCATCACTCCAAGTAGCCACATGTGCCTTCTTCTTATGGCTTGAAGTGCTTGCCCTCTCCTTTCTTTTAGGTTCTCGTTCAAGCTCTTTCAAAGCTTTCTTCATGAAAGGGGCACACTTCTTGAAGAGATGAACTATCTCTTCATCTTCCTCCTCCTCTTCACTTGAGTAGACATGATGGCAAGTGTAGGATTTGAGAGCCATGGCACTTGCATTGATGCCAAGCCCTTTGATTTTCTTCTCTCCCATAGCTCTAATTTCTTCCCTCTTCTTCTCATCCTCTTTGTTCTTCTTCATGATTTGATGAGTAAGAAGTGACCCCATTAGTTCATCAAGCTTCAACGTCTTCAAATTTTTGGCTTCGATGATGGCGGTCCTCTTTGAGTCCCAAGACTCGGGAAGTGAGTAGATGAGCTTTCGAACAAGCTTTTCTTCCGGGATGGCTTCTCCAAAACCTTTAAGACCATTGGTGATGGTGGAGAACCTATCAAACATCTTCTCGATGTTCTCTTCCGGATCCATTTTGAAGTTCTCATACTCCAAGGTTAGGAGCCCAATCTTGGTCTCCTTGACTTCATTTGTCCCCTCGTATGTGACTTCAAGCTTGTCCCATACCTCCTTGGCACTCTCACAAGAAGACATCTTCTCATAGATGGATGGACCAAATGCACAAAATAAAATGTGCAAGGCTTTGCAATTTAGCTCCATCTTCTTGCGATCGTCGGCACTCCACTCCGCTTTATTTCTTTTAGGCACGAACGGGCCATCTTCAACTACATCCCATAGCTTGTAATCTTTTGATTTGATGAAGAACTTCATCTTTGTTTTCCAATGGGCATAGTGGTCTCCGTCGAAAAAAGGCGGTTTGTCGATGGATTGCGCCATTTGAGCCGGTTGATGAAATAGTGATCGAGCTTGCCGGATCTTCTCAATAGGATGTTAATCCTCTTCGATTGAGCCAAGCTCTGATACCAATTGTTGAGTTGTGTGGAGCTCGATTCGTTCAACCAATATTGCTCACCAAGTGGTGGAGAGGTGGATTTTTGGGTGGAAGGTTTGTGGAAGCTAGAAAGAATAAAGACACAATGATTTATAGTGGTTCGGCCTTCTAACAAGCACCTACATCCACTACCTTAGCTTCCCACTAAGGATTTCACAATCAATCCACTAATTGATTCGTCCCCTTTTCTAGGATTAGGAGGAAACCCTTACAACCGATCAAGCTTCTACCCAAGCCTTGATCAAAAACCCTCTTTTACAAAGAGATAAATAAAGCAAACTTAAACCCTCTAATAGGTGTTTGTTTGCACAATGAAGCACTCACCCAAAACCTAAAACACTTGAGCAAATTTAACAATTTTGGCTCACTAGTGTTTGTCTATACAAGAATTGACAATTTAAGTGCTAAGACATTTTCTTGATCATTTGATGTTTGACAATATGAGCATTAGCCTTCTCTTGATGCTTGGAGGTCCCTTTTATACTCCCAATTGAGTTTGTAGCCGTTACTAGCCGTTGGGGATGAATTGGAGCCGTTGAGGACTTTATTTCCCTTCATTAATGCTGTTCTGCAGCTACCAGTATCGATACACGTGAAACGGTATCGATACGGCCTTCTTGAGGAAATAGCCGTTGGGCTCTTGCCAGCACAGGCGTATCGATACGCTTGAGGGCGTATCGGTACGGGTCCACATTTGAATAGCCGTTGGGAAATAGCCGTTGGGGTAGTTGAACAGGGATCGGTACGCTGACGTGGCGTATCGAAACGACCCCGGTCCGTATCGATACCCTAAACCCTCGTATCGATACGGGTTTTGACAGTGGCCAAACTGGGCCAAAAAGGTATCGGTACGGGTACAACCGTATCGATACTGGTGACGTGAAAACACAAGTTTGGCTGTTTAAAACATGAAAAATCTTTGCCAAAAACCTCTTAAAATACCTCAAACATAAATTCAAGTTGTTTGGACTTAAAACCAAGTTTTAAATTCTTTTCAACTTAGTCCAAAACATTTTTCAATTATTATATCAAAACATTAGTTCTACACCAAATGTCACTACTCCTCCACTTTTTGGCTTTAAGTCTATGAATCGACTCTTGTCTCCGGTCATGTGCCTCGAGCATCCACTATCAAGGTACTAAGAGTTTTGACTTTGTGTTTTGGCCTTGTAGCAATGCTCCCCCTACAAACAAAGATATTAAGCTTTGATTTTTGGTACCCAAATCATTTTCGGTCCATGAGTGTTAGCTCTCAAAAGCTTGGTTCTCTTAGGAATCCAAGGTGACATGGCATCAATATTATTAGACTTGACAAGTTCCTTAGCAACCCATACACTTCTAATTCTTTTTTGTCCTATTATTGTAACACCCGTGTTTTGGGGTTAGGAGTTAGTCAGGTTAGTTGGTCTGAGTCGGTAAAATTAATCTTAACCAATTTGACCTTGGATTGAGCTAATTGAGTTTTAAATAATAAGAAGGGGCCATTTTGGTGATTTAACCCAAAATAATTTAAAAGGTAGACAACTTTTGGAATTAAAAAGAACAAAAGAAAAAGTGGTATTCCTCCCCATTTCTCCTCCAACGTGAAAGAGCACCAAAAACCCCTCTCAAACCCTATCTACTATTCCATCAAATTTCTTCTTCAACTCAAGGTCATTTTCAAAGGTAAATATATATTTGGACTCTCCTCTTCATCCTCTACCTTTACCTAGTTTTAAAATTTAAAATTATCATCTTTTGAAATTTGGGGATCAATGAAAGCTTGAGTTTTTATTGGGTTTTTCAATTGGTTTTGAATTAGTAAGTTGGGTTTTGGTTTAGTCACCTCAAAATACACCTAATATGTTAAAAGGGGTAAGTTTGGAAGAAAACCTGAAATGGGTCCTTGTGGCCATTTTTGGAGTGTCTAAAACTTGAATTTTGGTGAGTTTTAGGGTTGGGTGGAAGGGTTGATGGTTTAGGGATGTTAGGAAGGTGTTTTGGGACCATTTGGGTGTCATTTGGGTGTTTGAAAACATGGGTTTCAACTAGGTTTTAAGGGAGCTCGAAAATGGACATTTTGGATGATTGTTGGGTTTGAAATTGATGAAGAGTGGCTTGTGTTTGTGGGTTGAAGTGGTAACTGAAATTTAGCATTGATTTGTGAGTAATGGATGTGTTTTGATTGGCTAGAAAAAAGAGGAGACATTGGAGAAGCATCGGGATCGAATCCGGGCATATAGGAGGCTTGCTTTGGTTGCTAAGGAAGGGTGGTGAGTAACTTTAAATATGTTTTAAAGTTGGTTCAAGTGTGTGTAGTGTATGTGTTGGAATGTGCTTGGTAGGCCATTCCTATGTGGAGTTAAATTGGTAACTTAGCTCCTTGATTTCCATTGAATGCTACTTATGCCTTGCCTATTTTGCTCTTGTGAAATGTGGGTTGATTTGCATATGTGTACCTTGTTATATGTATGTGATGCGTATGTGATATAAGTGGTGGATATGTGATATGGTTAATGGAATTGGCACTAATTAACTTACCGAGTGTAAATGATGGATCATTAGGACTAGTGTGCACACAAATTGAGTCAAAACGTATGTGGCCTTGATGGCGTTGAGTCATCAAGGAGGAGTACGGTGATGTAACATTCCACCAGAAATTTATTTATATTCTACGGGATGATGAGTGGAATCCCATCCGTAGGGCATGTGGTGATTAGTGGAATCCAGCCCATGCAAGGTCCGGTGATGAGTGTAATCCCACTGAGGTAATGTGGTTGTTGAGATTAAACCCGCACATCCGGGTAAACTAATAGTGGCTAATGATATTGCTCTTATGCTTATGATGTTTTGATAATTGAGATATTTGTTGTTGAGCTTAGTATGATGTGAGATGCCATATTATGACTCTTGAAAGACTAGCTAGGTTGACTTGTTGATTTCCTATGTATGTTGAATGTGAGATTAAGGGATTGCATGCTTGAACCCTACATTATTGATGTTTTCGATTTTAGAGCATCCTCACTAAGCTTCTAGCTTACGCTCTCATTTTCAACAATGTAGATCATTAGCGTGGTGTTAGCTCGGAGCAAGGCGAAAAGGGGCTTTCCAAGTTTTTGTTGCTCAAGTACGGTTTAACAATTATGTAGTAGTTTAGCAATGTGGCAAGAGTTTGTTTTGTATGAGCGATGTATGACTCATATATGTGTTTAATGTTTATAAATTGACTTTGATTGTAAACATGTTATGTCTTGTCAAATGCTTGTGTGATGGCATGCCTTATGAATGTTTAAGTTGCTTTTGGATGGCATGTAAACTTTATTGAGGTGAATTGTGCCTTTTGGCTTTTAAGTCCTCAAGCATGCCCTTATATGAAATGTTGCCTTTTGTGTAAATGCCATGAATGGATGTTTCATCTTATGCCTTGTGTGTTTGAGCATGTTTGACATAGGATCCATGCCTCTAGTTCATGTATGCTTGTGCTGAGTGCTTCTTGGGGTCGTTTAGGGCCTTTAGAGTTGTTGAGAGATGTTTAAATCTGGCTTTCAAAGGTTGTAGACAGCCCGTGTTTTGAAACAGGCTAACACGTTTCGGAACGGGTAAGGCTTTAGGGACCCCGTATCGGAACACGTTTTGATACGGTTTGGCCACTGTGAACCCCTGTTCCGATACGAGTTTCGGAACACTTTGGCTACTGGAAATCTGAGAAATTGCCGAGATGAAAGTGTTTCGAAACGGGTCTAAGGGTTTTGAAACGGTCAATATCTCCTTGACCACGAGAAGTTGACCGTTGAGGGTGTTTCGGAACGGTTGACCTCCGTTCCGATACGACCTCCTCGTATGGGCTTGGGCAGTTGACCATGTCAAGGCGTTTCGATACGCCTCAATGGTGTTTCGAAACGGCCTGCCTAATGGATTAAAATCGAACTGTTTAATTGATGTTTTGTGTTTAGATGATTGTCTTCTTCAAACTTTTCCGCTGTGGTGATCATATAGGATTTAAATGTGCCTTTAGGGAAGTTTAATATAAAAGAAAATTTTAGGGTTGCTAACCGAGGGGGAACCTTAACAGGTTTTGCTTCGGTTTTCCCCGTGTGGCCTACTCGGACCGCTCATCCGGCCAGACCGAGATGAGAGGGTTACATTTGTTGGTATCAGAGCCTGAGGTTACCGAGACCTCAGGCAGGTAAGTGAGGTAAGCTTGATGTGTTAAGTAATTGTATTGCTTGGTGTGTTCTTTGCCATGAAATCTTATTGTTTGACTGTTCATACGATGATTTGAAGCATGAGTTGTTGTGTTGGTGTTGAGTCGAGTGTCCATTGCTACTATTATTTAATTTAAAAAGATTTTTGTAAAGGGAGTACTTGAGCACTGTTGGACCCTTGCTTTGGCTAACGTAATCCTTATCTGTTTGTTGTTGTAGTTATTATCTTGCTAGTTGTACCATGAGACCACGTGGGAGGCCTAGAATGGTTCGACCGGAACCACGGGCAGTGGCTCCAGGAGTTGAGCCAGTAGTTAGAGTTGAGGCTCACGTGGGAGAGCCTGTGGTTGGAGTTGGAGCTCCTCCACCACCTCCACCACCACCACCTCCTCCACCAGGAGTAGGAGGCGAGGCTGGGGCCGAAGGAGAGGGACCTCAGGGAGGCCAAGGTGGCCAAGGACCGACCGAAATAGACTTAGCTCCTTTGGTTCAGGTGATAGCCAGAGCATTTCAGGCTGTAGTGGCTGGGGGTCAGGCAGCAGCACATCATCAGGGAGAGGGCACTGGTTTGCCATTAGAGAGACTCCGTGGTCTAGGGGCCGAAGAGTTCAGAGGGTCTACCCCGTAGAGATCTGAGTTGTGGTTTGAGAAGACTGTTCGTATCCTCGCACAGTGGGATGTACCGGAGAGCGCAAGTTAGGGTGTGTTGAGTCTTTGCTTCAGGGTGATGCCTACACTTGGTGGGTCACCATCACTACGGGTATGGATGAGGCCGAGATTACTTGGGAGTTCTTTGAGTCAGCATTCCATAAGAAATATCGGGGTCCACGATACCTCGATGAGAGGAAGAGGGACTTTATGACTTTGCTTTAGAGGAGTATGACCGTGACAGACTATGAGATTCGATTTGTCAAACTGAGTCAGTATGCATCTGAGCTTGTTCCTACTGAAGTGGAACGATGTAACCGATTTCGTTATGGGTTGAATGAAGAAATTAAGAGGTATACTCTAGCTTCAGACTACCCTAATTTCGATGTCTTGGTCGCGAGGGCCAAGGACTTGGAGCACAGTTTGGGCTTGACCAAATGATCTGGTGGTTCTAGTTCGGGTAAGAGGTCCAATGACTTTGATAGAGGTGATGCCAAGAAGCATCGGGACAACATGCATCATTATGATCATAGGCGTGATGGCGGTAACCACGGTAGGGGCCAACAAGGCCAGAGGGCTGGTGGGAAGTTGCCCACATGTGCTACTTGCAGAAGGAACCACACAGGTGAGTGTTGGGGAAATTTCCACTCGTGTTGGAGTTGTGGGGCTAGAGATCACATTAGGCGTGACTGTCCACATCAGGTGGGGCATGCACCAGCTCAGGCTCCTGCTAGAGCCAATGACTTCCATAGAGGCCACGGGCGCGGCAGAGGTAACTTCCAGCCGAGGAATGATGGTCAGAGGAACATAGCACATGTAGTTGCAGTCCAGCCGGAGGGCGGAGGTCAAGCCAGAGTTTACGCTCAGTGTGGGGATCAACATGACACAGATGTGATCGCAGGTAACTTCTCGATACAGTCTTTGGGTTTGCTTTCTTTGATTGGCTTCGGGTCTACACATTCCTACATATTGAGTGAGCATGCACAGTAATTGAATTTGCCTTGTGAAATGTTAGAGGTAGGAGTTAGTGTCACTAGTTTCTTTGGGGACACGGTAGTAGTTAGAAAAATGTACAGAAGGTGTCCGTTGATGGTTCATGGACATGTGTTCCCAGTGGATATGATGGAGCTACCTTTCTATGGTTTTGATGTAATTCTGGGTATGGACTGGCTCACGGAGCATAGAGCTAGGATATACTTTGAAACCAAGAGGATTTCTTTGAGGCTCACAGATGATTATGAGATTGTCGTGGTGGGTGAGAACGTGAAGTTCTTATCCAATGTAGTTTCAGTTCTAGAAGCTAAGAGGTTAGTTGAGTTGGGGTGTGAAGCATACTTGGCCTATGTGATGAACCCCAACATGAGTGAGGTTAGACCTCAAGACATCCGGACAGTGTGTGACTTTCCTAGTGTATTTCCGGAAGAGTTTCCTGGGTTACCACCAGACAGAGAGGTAGAGTTCACCATTGAGACTTATTCTGATTCAGCTCCTGTTTCGATTGCTCCGTATCGCATGACACCGAAAAACTAAAAGAGTTGAAGACTCAGTTGCAAGAGTTGACAAATAAAGGCTTCATTCGACCTAGTTCTTCACCTTGGAGTGCACCAGTTTTGTTTGTGAAGAAGAAGGATGGAAGCATGAGAATGTGTGTAGATTACAGACAGTTGAATCAATTAACAGTAAAGAATAAGTATCCTTTGCCTAGAATTGATGATTTGTTTGACCAGTTGAGAGGGGCATGAGTCTTTTCGAAGATAGACTTGAGATCGGGTTACTACCAGCTAAAGGTAAGAGAGGTTGATGTATCGAAGACGACCTTTAGGACTAGGTATGGTCACTATGAGTTTTTAGTCATGCCTTTTGGGTTGACTAATGCACTGTCTGCTTTCATGGATATGATGAATAGGATTTTTCATCAGTACCTAGATCAGTTTGTAGTTGTTTTTATATATGACATCTTGGTGTATTCACGAACGAAAGAAGACCATGACTGACACTTGAGACTAGTTTTGAAGACTTTGCTAGATCATCAGTTGTATGCGAAGTTGAGCAAGTGTGAATTCTAGATCCGAGAGGTAGTCTTCTTAGGACACGTAGTGTCAGCCGATGGGATTAGAGTTGATCCGAAGAAGATAGAGGCCATTGTTGAATGGAAGCAACTGAAGTCTGTAACAGAGGTAAGTAGTTTCCTAGGCTTAGCCGGATATTATAGAAGATTCGTAGAAGGTTTCTCGAAGTTAACCGCTCCATTGACACAATTACTTCAGAAGAGTGTTCAGTTTGAGTGGACAGATGCAAGACAGAAGGCCTTTGAGAAATTGAAAGAAGCTTTGACCCAAGCACCGATCTTGATTCAGCCAGAGTCCGGGAAAGACTATGTAGTTTACAGTGATGCTTCCTATGTAGGCCTAGGTTGTGTCCTCATGCAAGACAAGAGAGTGGTGGCTTATGCCTCAAGACAGTTGAAGACCCATGAGCGTAACTATCCGACCCATGACATAGAGTTAGCTGCAGTTGTATTTGCTCTGAAGATTTGGAGACATTATTTGTACGGTGAGAGATGCACAGTGTACACAGATCACAAGAGTTTGAAGTACATTATGACTCAGCGAGATTTGAATCTCAGACAACGTAGGTGGTTAGAGTTGCTAAAAGACTATGATCTTACCATTGAGTACCATCCGGGTAAGGACAATGTAGTGGGCGATGCATTGAGTAGAAAGATAGCCGTGGACTTGAGAGCCATGTTCGCTAGATTGAGCTTGTCCGGAGATGGTGGCTTGGTAGTCGAGCTTCAGGTTAGATCTACCCTAGGTCAGTTGATTAGAGAGAAGCAGCTCTTAGATAGATCTTTGGCACCTCACGTGCAAGATATAGCCGAAGGTAGATCTTCAGATTACAGTTTCAGTATCGATGGGGTTTTGTGTTTCAAAAATAGGATAGTTGTGCCTGAGGATAGTGACTTGAGACGTATGATCTTGACTGAAGCACACAGTAGTCCGTTTGCTATGCATCCTGGAAGTATGAAGATGTATCGTGATTTGAAGAATGAGTACTTTTGGGTTGGCTTGAAGACAGATGTGGCCGACTTTGTGAGTAAGTGTTTGGTGTGTCAGAGGGTGAAGGCGGAACATCAGGTTCCCTCAGGTTTGTTGCAACCGTTGAGAATTCCGGAATGGAAATGGGAGAATATCACCATTAATTTTGTTTCGGGTTTGCCTTTGACTCCTACGAAGAAGAACTCAGTTTGGGTGATAGTAGATCATTTTACGAAGTATGCTCACTTCTTGGCAGTCAACACCACTTACACTTTAGATAGATTGGCTGACTTGTACATTGGTGAGATTGTTAGACTGCATGGTGTACCGAAGTCTATTGTGTCCGATAGAGATCTGAGGTTTACAGCTCAATTTTGGGAGTGTCTGCATACAGCCTTGGTACCCGTTTGAACTTCAACACGTCTTATCATCCTCAGTCAGATGGTCAGTCAGAGAGAGTTATACAGATCTTAGAGGATATGTTGTGTTGTTGTATCATTGACTTTCATGGTACGTGGGAGAAGCACTTGCCTCTAGTTAAGTTTGCGTACAATAATAGCTTCTAGTCGAGTATTCTGATGGCTCCATATGAGGCATTGTATGGCCGGAAGTGTAGAACTCCAGTTTGTTGGGCCGAAGTGGGACAGAAGTTGTTACCTATGCCGAATTTGCTCGAGGGGACAGCTGACAAGGTAAAATTGATTTGCGATCGATTGAAGGCTGCTTCGGATAGGCAAAAGTCCTATGCCGACTTGAAGAGAAAGGAAGTTGAGTTCTCAGTGGGTGAGAAGGTATTCTTGAAAGTCTCTCCGTGGAAGAAGGTAATGAGATTTGGCAGAAAAGAGAAGTTGAGTCTGAGGTACATAGGACCGTATGAGATTGTGAAGAGGGTGGGTCCAGTTGCCTATCAGTTGCGGTTGCCATCCGAGCTAGAGAAGATACACGATGTATTCCATGTTTCGATGCTCCGTAAGTATAGGTCTAATTCGTCACATGTTATGCTTGTAGAGGAGATTGAATTGAATCCAGATTTGACTTATGAGGAAGAACCAGTTGAGATCCTAGCTTCTGACAGTAAGGTGTTGTGGGGTAGATCGATTGAGTTAGTAAAGGTGCGGTGGCAACGTCGAGGTGTGGACGAGGCCACTTGGGAGAGAAAGGAGGATATGAAAAGGTAGTTTCCGTATCTCTTTCAGTCAGGTAATTTCGGGGACAAAATTCCTTAAGTGGGAGAGAGTTGTAACACTCGTGTTTTGGGGTTAGGAGTTAGTCGGGTTAGTTGGTCCGAGTCGGTAAAATTAATCTTAACCAATTTGACCTTGGATTGAGCTAATTGAGTTTTAAATAATAAGGAGGGACCATTTTGGTGATTTAATCCAAAATAATTTAAAAGGTAGACAACTTTTAAAATTAAAAAGAACAAAAGAAAAAGTGGTCTTCCTCCCCATTTCTCCTCCAATGTGAAAGAGCACCAAAAACCCCTCTCAAACCCTATCTACTATTCCATCAAATTTCTTCTTCAACTCAAGGTCATTTTCAAAGGTAAATATATATTTGGACTCTCCTCTTCATCCTCTACCTTTACCTAGTTTTAAAATTTAAAATTATCATCTTTTGAAATTTGGGGATTCAATGAAAGCTTGAGTTTTTATTGGGTTTTTCAATTGGTTTTGAATTAGTAAGTTGGGTTTTGGTTTAGTCACCTCAAAATACACCTAATATGTTAAAAGGGGTAAGTTTGGAAGAAAACCCGAAATGGGTCCTTGTGGCCATTTTTGGAGTGTCTAAAACTTGAATTTTGGTGAGTTTTAGGGTTGGGTTGAAGGGCTGATTGTTTAGGGATGTTAGGAAGGTGTTTTGGGACCATTTGGGTGTCATTTGGGTGTTTGAAAACATGGGTTGCAGCTAGGTTTTAAAGGGAGCTCGAAAATGGACATTTTGGGTGATTGTTGAGTTTGAAATTGACGAAGAGTGGCTTGTGTTTGTGGGTTGAAGTGGTAACTGAAATTTAGCATTGATTTGTGAGTAATTGATGTGTTTTTATTAGCTAGAAACAAGAGGAGACATTAGAGAAGCATCGGGATCGAATCCGGGCATATAGGAGGCTTGATTTGGTTGCTAAGGAAGGGTGGTGAGTAACTTTAAATATGTTTTAAAGTTGGTTCAAGTGTGTGTAGTGTATGTGGTTGAATGTGCTTGGTAGGTCATTCCTATGTGGAGTTAAATTGGTAACTTAGCTCCTTGATTTCCATTGAATGCTACTTAAGCCTTGCCTATTTTGCTCTTGTGAAATGTGGGTTGATTTGCATATGTGTACCTTGTTATATGTATGTGATGCGTATGTGGTATAAATGGTGGATATGTGATGTGGTTAATGGAATTGGCACTAATTAACTTACCGGGTGTAAATGATCGATCATTAGGATTAGTGTGCACACAAATTGAGTCAAAACGTATGTGGCCTTGATGGCGTTGAGTCATCAAGGAGGAGTACGGTGATGTAACATTCCACGGGAAATTTATTTATATTCTACGCGATGATGAGTGGAATCCCATCCGTAGAGCATGTGGTGATGAGTGAAATCACGCCCATGCAAGGTCCGGTGATGAGTGTAATCCCACCGAGGTAATGTGGTTGTTGAGATTAAACCCGCACATCCGGGTAAACTAATAGTGGCCAATGATATTGCTCTTATGCTTATGATGTTTTGATAATTGAGATATTTGTTGTTGAGCTTAGTATGATGTGAGATGCCATATTATGACTCTTGAAAGACTAGCTAGGTTGACTTGTTGATTTCCTATGTATGTTGAATGTGAGATTAATGGATTGTATGCTTGAACCCTGCATTGTTGATGTTTTCGATTTTAGAGCATCCTCACTAAGCTTCTAGCTTACGCTCACATTTTCAACAATGCAGATCATTAGCGTGGTGTTAGCTCGGAGCAAGGCGAAAAGGGGCTTTCCAAGTTTTTGTTGCTCAAGTACGGTTTAACAATTATGTAGTAGTTTAGCAATGCGGCAAGAGTGTGTTTTGTATGAGCGATGTATGACTCATATATGTGTTTGATGTTTATGAATTGACTTTGATTGTAAACATGTTATGTCTTGTCAAATGCTTGTGTGATGGCATGCCTTATGAATGTTTAAGTTGCTTTTGGATGGCATGTAAACTTTATTGAGGTGAATTGTGCCTTTTGGCTTTTAAGTCCTCAAGCATGCCCTTATATGAAATGTTGCCTTTTGTGTAAATGCCATGAATGGATGTTTCATCTTATGCCTTGTGTGTTTGAGCATGTTTGACATAGGATCCATGCCTCTAGTTCATGTATTCTTGTGCTGAGTGCTTCTTGGGGTCGTTTAGGGCCTTTAGAGTTGTTGAGAGATGTTTAAATCTGGCTTTCAAAGGTTGCAGACAGCCCGTGTTTCGAAACAGGCTAACACGTTTAGGAATGGGTAAGGCTTCAAGGACCCCGTATCAGAACACGTTTCGATACGGTTTGGCCACTGTAAACCCCTATTCCGATACGAGTTTCGGAACACTTTGGCTACTGGAAATCTGAGAAATTGCCGAGATGAAAGCGTTTCGAAACGGGTCTAAGGGTTTCGAAATAGTCAATATCTCGTTGACCACGAGAAGTTGACCGTTGAGGGTGTTTCGGAACGGTTGACCTCCGTTCCGATACAGCCTCCTCGTATGGGCTTGGGGCAGTTGACCAGGTCAAGGCGTTTCGATACGCCTCAATGGTGTTTCGAAACGGCCTGCGTAATGGATTAAAATCAGACTGTTTAATTGCTGTTTTGTGTTCAGATGATTATCTTCTTCAAACTTTTCTGCTGTGGTGATCATATAGGATTTAAATTTGCCTTTAGAGAAGTTTAATATAAAAGAAAATTTTTAGGGTTGCTAACCGAGAGGGAACCTTAACGGGTTTCGCTTCGGTTTTCCTCGTGTGGCCTACTCGGACCGGTCATCCGGCCAGACCGGGACGAGGGGGTTATAATTATGCCTATGGAAGCCACTTTGTTTATAGTTATTGTTCTTTCTTTTAGGTTGGTTTGATCTAGATAATTCACCTATTTCATTTTTCACATTACCAACACTATTGAAAGATTTCTTAAGCTCATTTAACACCTTTTGGTGTTCACTATTGCATTGAGAAATAAGATTGTTTAAGTCTACATTTTCATCTTGAAAGAATTTAATTTCATCTTGTAAACCTAAGATCTTTTTCTCAAATTTCAAGTTAGCTTGAGAAAGTAAGTCATTTTTAGCATTTAATTCTGAAATAATCTTTTTATTTCTTATGACCGACTCTTTATACTTCTCAACTAACTCATCATATACCTCTTGTAACTCATCATAAACACCATGCAATTCATCAAATGTAAAATCAAAAGATGATGAGTTAGAGGTTACCATGGAGGAATCCTCCTCAAGAGCAATGAGGCAAAGGTTGGCCACTTCGTATTCCTCATCCTCGAATGACTCCTCATCACTCTAAGTAGCAAGCTTGGCTTTGAGCTTCTTCTTCTCAAAGCCCTTCTTCTTGAGTTGAGGGCACTCGGAACGAATATGACCCGGTTTTTTGCACTCAAAGCAAATGATTTGATCCCTCTCCTCTTTTTTGTTTTTGGTCTTGAAGTCCATTTTTCTTTGAATCTTTCTTCCCCAGTTGGACCTCATAAACCGTGAGAACCTTTTGGCTATCATAGCCAATTCTTCTAGGTCTTCCTCCTTACTAGAAGTGCTCTCCTCATGTAGAGAAGCTTTGAGAGCCACTTCTAGCCTTTTCTTCTTGTCTACTTCAAGCTTCTCCACTCTTTTCTCTTCCTTCTTCCTTTCATCTTCCCTTCCTTGCTTCATGATCTCACGAGTTAGAAGAGAACCAACTAGCTCATCAAGTTTAAGTGTCTTCAAATTCTTTGCCTCAATGATAGCGGTTCTCGTCCCATCCCAAGACTCAGGAAGTGAGTAGAGTAGCTTCTGGACTAGTTTGTCTTCCGGGATTATCTCTCCAAAACCCTTTAGCTCATTGATGATTATTGAGAAACGATCGGACATCTTTGACACTGTTTCGTCGGGCTCCATTTTGAAATTCTCATAGCTAAGATTGAGAATTACAATCTTTGTCTCCTTCACATCACTTGTTTCTTCATATGTAGTCTCAAGTGTATCCAACACTTCCTTAGCACTTTCGATGGAGGAAACTTTGGAGTAGATATCGAGACCGAAAGAGCAAAACAACATGTGAAGAGCTTTGTCGTTGATTTGAATCTTCTTTCTCTCTTCTTCACTCATCTCATTCTTCATTTTTGGCACTAATCTTCCTTCATCGTCTCTCTTCATCGGAATAGTGGGACCATCTTTGATAAAATCCCAAAGAAGATAGTCATTGGATTTAATGAAGAGACGCATCTGGTTCTTCCAAAAAGGGTAGTTATCACCATTGAAGAAAGGCAGTTTGGTGGTTGATTGAGACTCGTACATGCTTGACCATGAGGTAGATGTCATGGCTTGCTTTAGTAGTTGATCACACTCTTCCCAGGAACTCCTCTTGTGGTTGTTAATCCTTCAAAGAGGTAGGCTCCGATACCAATTGTTGAGTGGATCAATGAAACGATATAAGCCAATATGGGGTGAATTGGATTTTTAGAACTTTTGGTGGTGGAGTGGAAAATTAAAAATTGCTAGACAAGGGATTTTAGAGTGGTTCAAGTTTCAATTGAATTCTACATCCACAACCTTAGCTTCACTAAGGATTTTCCAATAATCCATTAATTGTTATTCCCCTTTTCTAAGCTGAGGAGGTAATCTTTACAATACCGGTCAAATTTTCTACCCAAAATTTGACCCAATCCTCACTCAAGTGATACAAAGAAGATGAAGGCTAAAACTAGTATCTCTCAATACAAAATGTAGCCATTTTACAAGCATTCAACCCAATTGAACAAATAAGAATGGAAATTACAAAGTTCACAATTGAGGTTTACAAGAAATATGTGATTTTTGTACAATTGCTTGGATTTGATGTTTGGATAATTCTTTTGGGGATCAATAGTTGTTCCGAAACGGTGACTCAAAAATTACTATTTTGACTTGGTAAACACTTAGAAAATATTTGACAAGTTGAGGTTTTGACTTATATTTTTTTTAAACACATAGAGAGGTTTTAAAGACTTAAAAATTCATTTTCTCTTTTTCAATTTTGTCCTTAAATCCTTTGTTATATCAAAATCAATTTATTAATTTCACATAAATATGTTGGTGAAGCAAAGGAATTTATCCTTCCAATTTCGTAGTTTGACGATTGCAAGCAGCAAAAATGGAGTGAAGAGAAGTTGATTGCCTTAATTTTAGGATTGTTTATGTATTTGTTAAACTTTTTTTCAGAATGGTTGTAATATGTTAGTTTGGTGTGGATTTTTACTTTGGAGTTTAGATTTTGGAATTGCTTCACGCACTATTTCGATCATTTTTTGTTAAATTTGTTAATTTATATTTACGTATATTAAGTTCTAATAGTATTATTAGATTTTGCATAATATATATATATATATTAAAACAAGGTAAAATTCTAGAGAGCTTAACGAAAAATGAGTTTTTTAACGAGCACGAATCGAGCAAAATTTTATTGAACTTATCGAGTATGAAGTTGAACATGAGCCGAACAATTTTCTAATAAAGCATTCCAATGCACGTTAGTCCTTCATTACACCACGTCCGCCTTCCGTGGAAGTAAGATCTTGATCGTGTTTATAGAGACAAAGAAACACGAAGAATGATAACTGATCGAGTTATTTGTTTATCTTCATTGATTTTATCATTATAGGACTTTTGATCTATAATTTTTCAAATAAGGATTCACTTGATCTTAATATTTTTTATACAACTCATTTCATCACATGATTCAAACCATAAGTTCACTACTAGAAGACTTATTTCATATATAAACGAAAAGAGATTGATAGTTCTTGTATAAAAAACTTATTTTGAAAATAATAAAAATCATTACAGTTTTGAGTTTACAATTTGATTGAACTTGAGCTTCTGAAGTAAGATCAAACTCAAACAAGGGATTATAAGTTAAGAATCCTATTTCTAAATTCATTTATTCTGTCATTAATAAGAATTTATCACGTTTCGAATTTATTTATTTTTAATTTTTAAATTAATGGGTGTGTGGGTTTTTAATCCTAAAGTTAAAGAACTATAGGATGTGCGGATTAATTATTCAACAGCAAAAACACAAAAAGATTTTTTTTTGGTGATTTTGCAAATTAAATTCCCGAAAATAAGATTATATTTCACCATCAAACATTTTACTGTTGCTTAATCTCAGTCAACTATCTGGTTTAAACAAAAGGAGAAACTAATAAAAAGTATGCCACGGCAAAAGAAATTAGAAAGAGCAAAATCCTAACAGAAATCGACGGAGGAGAACCATTTTTGACCGGAGCTGGTGCCGGGGCAGCTTGAGCAACAACATCGACGGCAACTTTCATCCCATTGTAGCAGTAGCCACCGCTGCTGAGGAAGTAATACGGACTTGCCTCCGTCATCTCAACCACATCGCGGCCTCCGTGAGTGATGTTTTTTATGAAACCTTGATCATTACAGTTGTTGTAGCTTGTCTCGTTCACTTCAAGAACGTTGAAGTAGCGTTTGTCGAAGTTGAAAACTTCAATAAAAAAGAACCAAAAGTTGCGCCAAGTTAGTTTAGATTTTAGAATAACGGATCAAGCAAACCCCATATAATTTAGGGTATGCACTAGCGGTGAAAATACGTTGTTTTCACAAGCCCCTAATTTTAGGGGTTAGAGATTCAGTTTATGGTTCATAGTTTAGGGGTTTAAGTTTATGTGCTTAGAATTTAAGGATTGTGGTTTGAATTTAGAGTTTAAGGTTAGAATTTGGGGTTATACCTAAATGCCTAAATCCCTAACATATTACCTTAAACTTTAACCTCAAAACCCTAAGTCCTAACCTTAGATCCTAAATTCTATCTGGAGACACTAAATTCTAAACTTTTAAACATAAACCATAAATCCTATATTGCATCCATAACCCCTAAAATTAGGGCGCATGTGAAAACAAAATGTTTTATCGTCACTGCATCATATATATATATGTGTGTGTTATTGTCTACGTTATTTATACATCTTTCCCATTAACCACAGATAACATTGTTCGAACTATTAAAGTGAATAAAAAAATCTATAAATTTTATATGGTAAAAATAAAAGATAAGACACATACATACAATGGAATTGTTTTCTTTTATATAAAGCTGTGCCAACCAATAAGTTGATCACATTAAATTCTTCCTTTTATGCATATAATTTTATTTGAATTTGAATTCTCTACATTAGCTTTAAATGTTTTGGTTTTATTAACCTTTATTGTCTTCATTCTCTAATGTTCATTTATTTTTGTACCATTTTAAGTTACAAGCACAGCTAGCAATATACCTATTCATAATAAAATAATAATAAATTGTACTAATTTTTATCACTGGGAAAAATCGATATACTTTTGTTATATGGGAATAAACCCTTATCAATTCTACAATTGTTTTATATTTCAGATCCCTTTCACAGTCTATATTCGAGAATCGTGGGTGCTTCCTCAACTAATTCTTTTCCAATGTTGGATTTTTTATTATTATAAGAAATGAATTTAATAAATAAAAATATAAAGGAAATGAGAGATATTAAGGGTTCCGACTTCATATACCTAAAACAATACTCAAACCGATGGACGTAACACAAACAAATTGAATTAATTAATTAATTTCGATTTCTTACAAAGTTAGTCGATTTTCAAATTTGACAAGAGTTAATCGGTTTTTAAAATTTTGAAATTGAACCAACCAAATACTCAGCTATATGAAATAATGTGAATAGAAACAAGTAATAAAGAAAGGAGAAAACATACGAAGCCAGTCGCCGACATAGAATCGCTCATGATCGGACCATTCGGAATAATTGACGTTAGGGTTCCAACCATGCTTGTTTCCAACACGATGCAATGTCGCCATGGATGATTTGATTGAAACCATGGAAACTGCCATTACCATCAACAAAAACTTAGCAAACAATTTCTTTTCAACTCTCATGATTCTTCCAGTTTTCCCTTCTCAGACAAATCTCTATGGAAAAAAAACAACCTAAAATGGTGCTAAAAAGTTAAAAGAAACCTCGTCCAGGGCTTTGTGTTTCACAGTTCAGCAATGGGTGAAATGATCATATTTATGCTGCTGCTGCTGTTGGAAAAGTCAGATGATGAGTTGGAAAAGAAATAATTAATCATGATTTAGTAACGTATTATGTTGACAGTGCTAAAGTGACATGGATTGTGTTCAATTTGAACGTAATTCACCATCCACGTAAGATCAATTGAGGAGGGTGTTGGGCATGCATTGGCTGTTATGGTTAATGTTTGTACAGTGAGAGAAGGGAATTTTGAAGGGCAGTTACAAAATCATGATTAATTATGTTTCCTAAATAGATTTTTGTCAATGGTATGCTAATTTTTATTCACTATTATGTTTAGTAGTAAGTGTTTCATCGAGTCGAGTAAAAAATTTCGAATTTACAAGTTGTATTTTATGATTCATAATTTACGACTCAAACTTTATTTTTGATTTTTTTTTATTCAAGCCAAGTTTTCGAGTTTCTGTAAAAATTTAATTATAATTATGTATAATGTTATTATACATATTGATGCCTTTTTATATCTATATATAACACACACATATATATTTGATATTTTTCATAAAATTGAAGGATTCGGCTCGAACTTAAAAACCGATTCATTAATTACTAAAAATTTGAGTTGGTCTAATTTCCGTTTTACAACTCAAACTATATTTGATTTTTTTTCGATTCAAGTCGAATTTATGAAATTTCGAGTCGAATCAAAATGAGTTAAATTTTTTTTTGTTAATTCGAGTCAAAAAAATTTAATTTTTTCAAGTTGAGTTGATTTGTGCTCACCCCTAATTATGTTATCCACTTATGGATGGCATTTTAAAAAAGTAAGAAAAATTATAAATTCAAATGTGTTTAAAAAATAGATTGGTGTTTCTATTTTATTTTTATTTTTTAAAATATAATATGAATATTTATTTTGAATTAGGTTTTAAATTTTTTAAAATAAATTAAAAACACAACTATTTTTCAAGCAATGATTGAATGATGAAATTTTTTGACGGATCAATTTTAAATTGAAATATTAGAGACAAAACACATAATGAAATAAGACGTTAAACATCTTTCCTGCCAAAAATTACTTTTAATACATAAAAAAATAAAATTTAAGCAATTATTTGTATAAAAGCCTAAAAAAGATTTAAAAGGACAACTTTAACTATCATCTCGTCGGCATTATCACCCAAAGATTTTAGCGATGACTTAAGTTTAATGTATAAATTACTCCTTAACGTTTACTTGTTTTCCCAACTTAGTAACAAATGTATATTTTGGGCTCTTGTGCCCTTAAAGTTTAAGCCGTTACTCAAATTGTCCTAAAAAATTAACGTCGTTTATTAAAGAAAATGTGATAAATAATATTGTGCCATGTCATCATCCTTATTTACATTTTGATTTTGTGATGAAATTTAAAAATAATATTATAATAAAATAAAATAGAGGCCGATGGGGTTTGGAAAGCTAAAAAATTCATTGGCCTCTATCTTGAATGATTATTTGATGATGATCATCATGATTATTAGGTGTGGGTTAAATGAAAAGAGGAAAAAAGTTTTTTGGGAAGAAAGGATAAATGAAAAGAAGAAAAATTTTATTTCTTTTTTTACATTTAAATGAAAAATTGCGTGTCATAAGTCTGTTATTTGAAAAATTATACCATGAGTCTTTTTTATTATGTTATCCATAAAACCAATCAATAAAATACATTTATTTTATTATTATTTTCATCTCATCTTTCCCACCATCTTATCTTTTTACTAAGTGGGTGTAATTTATTAATTAGTCTCATAAATGACGTAGTAAGAATGACCTATAATATAATTTTTCTTCTTATTAATTTTAACGATAAAGCAACAAAAAAAGGAGTGATACTAAAATTGAATGATGAGATTTAAAACTTTTCAATTTCAATGATTAAAATAAGAGTGAAAAAATTAAACAATGAAAAATAATTTATTTTTAGTATAAAAGTTACTGAACTAATTATATTTTTATTGAATAAAATGATAATTATTGATAATATAATAAAATGTAAACATTTATGCTTAAAAAACTTTTCGAGAAAATGTAGGAGATTGATTTTTTTTTAATTTTTAGTGTCTTATAAGTTAATATTTAACTTTATTGATGTATTAGTTTTCTTATATATTTTTTAATTTAGGATTTATTTATAGCAGGAAGGTTCCGTTTCTGGGGTGGGTTATAAGGGTGACGGCTCAAGGTCTACCCCTATATATGGCCCACAGTTCGTAATTAGGATGTATTAGAGGTCGTTTTAGTGTCGCTATTTTGACATGGACGATGCACCAAAACGACGTCGTTTTAGTGCCGCTATTTTGATACTAAATGACCCAAAACGACGTCGTTTTGCTAGAAAAAATATGTAAAATTTGTGCACGAGATTTAAACCTAAGACCTTAAGCATCAAAGATAACCTCCTAACCACCAAGTCAACCTAATATCTTTGAGTTATTTCTAGCACAAATAATATATAGTCCAAATTGTAGTTTGTCATATAAATAATATTACTTTATCTGAATAATATAAATATATTATTTCTAATATAAAAATATTCAAATATTTGTATACATATATAAATACATAAATAATAACTAAAATGAAAATATATAAATATTTTTATATTATAAATAATATTAAATAGATAAATATATTATTATAAAAACTAAAAGACTAATTTTCAAAATAAAATTTGTTTAAAAAATTCAAAATTCGACAAAACCTTAATCCCTAAATCCATAAACCCTAACTCTAAATTATAAACTTTAAACCCTAAAATTTTATTCATAAACAAATAATATTAAAATATATAAACAAATAATATATTATTATAAAAACTAAAAAATGATTTAAAAAACATAAAATTTTCAAAATTTACGAAAAGTCAAAAAATCACCAAAATCTTAAAGCTTAAACCCCAAATCCATCTATTTTGGTTGCTAATGGGTTATGGTTTATGGTTTAGTGGTTAGGAATAAATTAAAGATATTAGGTTGGCTTAGTGGTTAGGAGCTTGACTTTAATGCTTAAGGTCTCAAGTTTAAATCCTATTGAGTGCACAACTTCACATATTTTTCTCTAACAAAATAGTGGCACCAAAACAATGTCGTTTTGGTGTAGCGTCCATGTCATCACGAAGTTAACGATTTAACGGCAGAGTGGTATAAACGAGTCGAAAAATAAAGTTTGATAGTAAGTTTAGACCAATCAAAAGGTTGGTGGTAAAAACAAGTCACCCCTTTAGTTCAGTGGTACCTGACATAGTTTACCCTTATATTTATAAATTATGATATTTATTTATTTTGTTTAACATGATTACTTGTCAAATACAACATATGGTGACGATTTATGCTCAACATAAGCCTAAGATATATTTTTCCCTTTAAATGCAAGAGAATAATATGAGTATTATGTCTCAAAGTATTGAAAATATTGATGCTCTAAAAGAGTAATAAATTCTTGAGAGAAAGCACATTATGAAAAGCGCAGAATTGTGAATATTATAATAATTACCGCTAATGGTAATAATATCGTCACCATTAGAAGTGAAAATTATAAGAGAGCAATATGAGTTCGCAAAATATCCCTTTGAGAATTATAGATAACATATGCTATCGATTGACATTTGAAATAAGCCAATGTAAATATAAATTTGGTAGCCAAAAGGTCAGTTGAAAACTCTAAAAGAAATATATATATTGCTACCAAAAGATAAATTTCATTGAAAGCTCTGAAAGAGCTAAAGATATTCCTATTCAAAGGAACGATTTTGATGGTCGTACTTGACATGTACGAGTGAGATTGAATCACATGTTATGGTAAACCAAAAGTTTACGAAATTCAGAAATGTATATACACACTTGTATATAGTTGGTATGATCGGTTAGACCATCCTGATCAATAATGACGCGAAAGCTATTGAGATTTATATGCACATTTATTAAAAGAACCTAAAGTTCTTGTGGTGCTTGTTCTCAAAGGAATTGATTAAATTCCACTTATTGAAAGAACACGAAGTTTTTGTGTTTTTTAACGATGGCACACACATCATGTAATACTGGTGCTCAATCCCGGATCCTAAGGGATGATGAACATCGACCTTTGCCACCAGGACACAAGGAAATGAGCACGAAGTTTTTGTGTTGCTTGTTCTCAAAGGAAATGATTAAGATCCCACTTACCAAAAGAACTTGAAGTTCTTGTACTAAAGCTGAGACTGCATGTCTCACATATCTAAATGAAATATGGGCCCATATATCCGCAAATGTGGAAAGTTTTATATAATTTTAGTAGATGCATGATGCATCTATATTGATTTATCAACTTACAACCAGACGTTTGTGAGATTGATTATAAAAAAAATTCAAATTATGCAGTTAGACTATTCATCTTGCAAAAGCTAGTGTGTTTATATTTTAGGCTATATTAGTTGTTATAAAGCCTATTGATTGTGACAAAATACAGTTTAGCAAAATTTCAAAAGGATGCCTTCTCATTAATAGCTAAATTATAAGAACAAAACATATATTATTTATATGGTATTTCCATATAACAACACTTATACGCATCAAACCAACGAGTTATAATAAATTTCCCGTTATGATTGGTTTTTGGTCAGAAGCCATACATTTTTCATTTTATAATTTTTGAATGTGCGATATATTATTGAATTATAAGAACAAAACAGATATTATTTATATGGTATTTCCATATAACAACACTTATACACATCAAACCAACGAGTTATAATAAATTTCCCGTTATGATTGGTTTTTGGTCAGAAGCCATACATTTTTCATTTTATAATTTTTGAATGTGCGATATATTGTTGAATTGCTCCACCACAACGCACAAAATGGGTAAAATAAAAAACAGTTGAGAATATATATTGAGTATGACTCTCCTTTTATGTTTAAATTATTAAACATTAATTGGAGAATCATTTATGACATGATTTTTCTCAACATCAAGGGGAGATAATAATCAGCTAGATAAAAGAAAATAAATTATCGTTATCTAGATCCTCGTATATGAACTAGAAGTTCATAAGATAATTCATGTTATTACATGTCAACTGCCAGACATATTTACTGACCTAATGAGAGTAATTAAGTCTCATATACTAGCTAAAATGCTCTAAGTTTAAATTGCATGTTAGAGCGAGAGGATGTAAATCATGCCTAAAGCATGATAGTTGAAATGGTTCCAATGATCAAAATTATCATAAATGGAAAGTAATATGAGATGGTCATATATTGGAGGCGAGTGCTCCTGAAGAGACACAAGACATAACTAATAATAAAACTCTAGAAGAGTTTCAGGTACCTGAAATAAAGATTGAAATCTTAAAGAGATTTCGATGAGTTATGTCACTATGAGAATGAAACCAAAATAGAAAAGTTGTCGACAACGATTTTGCAAATAATATTACATAGAATACTTATATAGAAGTAAAGAAAGAAAACGATGATTTTGTATAAGAATCTATAGATGTTGAAATGATTGGCCAATATAGAAAGACATTTTAAACTTTCAAAAGTGAACTATTTGGACTAGCAGTCCAAACACTTAAAGGTGTAATGCAAGTGAGGCACAAATAAGTAATCGTAAATACGACTTGAATTATAATTTATGAAGAGTTTTTATTACTTCATGGTGGATGCAATTACTTTGGCAGTTATAAAATATTTTATATGCGTCTAATTATTTTGTGGATCCCTATTTATCCTTGAAGGGTTTAAAATGCTAGAAGCATTTGGAAATTTTTGAAGAAATTTATTTAGACATGTCTCATTGAATATTTTGGTGCATTTGATATAATTGCCTTAGTGAGTACTAGTTGAGGAAATATTGTAAGAATGATCAGATTTTTTTATGTATTTTATAAAGGAGTTTGAATCAAGATTCATTATGATAATTTGAATTTCATTAAAACTCCTGAAGAGATTCAAATTGGAAACTCGTGAAGTACTTTCAATGCATTTGATGAAAGTATTTTAGTAAAAGAATCTTGAGATATGATTTTGTCTCGACCTAAAGATAGAGCACTTAGATATGCATTTTTGTCTATGAATGGACACAAGCTGAAAAAAATCTTAAAGAAGATTCAATATGGATAAATCATATCTATTGAGTATCCCAATAATTGTAAGATTGTTGGATGTGAATAAAGATAATTATATCTTTTCTTGGTCTTGAAGCATTATATATTAATTGGTCAAGAAATATATATGGATATACAAAGATCATTACATTTAGATATTAAAACAATCGTCGATGCCTCCTCAAATCTTGTAGAAATAATTGTTATGCATGAGGCATGTAACCCCCTCGTCCCGGTCTGGCCGGATGACCGGTCCGAGTGAGCTACACGGGGAAAACCGAGTGAAACCCCTAAGGATTCCCCCTCGGTTAGCAACCCTATTTTTTTTATTTTAAAATATTGTCTAAATGGATATTAGACCCTAAGTGATCATACAGCGGAACAACAATACATAAAACAATCAAACGAACTCAAACAATCATGTTACAGCCTAATTTTTTAAACTTAAACTGCAGGCGGTATCGATACACTTAAGGGGTGTATCGATACCCCCTTGACTATGTCAACTGGTCAAAGTCAATCCGTAGAGACCGTATCGATACCCTCCCCAACGGTTGACTTCCCACGGTCAACGCTAAGATGACGGTATCGATACACCAGAGGCCAGTATCGATACCGAAATGGACAGTAGCTCTAGTGACCAAAATGGTATCGATACGCCCCCTCGCGTATCGATACACGAGACCTGAAACAAGAAGGCGGTATCGATACCGGACCAACCGTATCGATACCCCTGCTACGAACTTTCAGGTTTGAGCTGATTTAAGGCACAAGGAGGCCCTTAAATCCCTCAAAAACCCCAACCAACACACTAACATCAATCCTAAGGCAAATCAAACATAAAAGCATGCTTTAACATGAAATCAAAGGCACAATCCAACACAAGATGATACACAACCCATACAAGCAACATAAGCTTTCAAGCATGGCATTCCAACAAAAGGCATTTCAACATCTAAGGTCATACAAGGAACTCAAAGCCTTAAAAGGCACAAGATAACACAAAAGAGGTTTGCACCAACAAGGCAACCTAAACATCTAAAAACATGCCACCACACACAAGCATACATCATAGCATAACAAGATTTACATGTCTTCACTACAAACATAAGCATCCAAAGGGCATGGCTTCCAAACAAACACATAGGCATCAACAAAAAGCCAACACAAAGGAGTCTAGATACAAGCTCCTAAAACACGTAGCATTTCCCATTGCTAAACTACTACATTGTTTAATAAACCATACTTGAGCAATTACCACACGCTTGGACGCCCTTCTCTTGCTCCTTGCTAACTCCAAGCTAAAGATCTGCATTGTCGGAAAAGGGAGAGCGTAAGCATAAAGCTTAGTGAACGGAGCTCAAAAACATAACTACGACAATGCAGGATTCAACGCTTTCTTTAAAATAAAGGTCATCGCATACAAATCATCCAACGACCTAATCCTTCTACTAACATACAAGTTCAACCAAAGGTCAACAATATAGACATTTATCATAGCATTTCACTTTATGGTATGCATGAGGACATAATCCTAGATTAAAGCAAAACCATAAAAGAGTATGATATAGTGAGATACATCATGAGCACAACTGGCATGCACGAGCATAACCAAACACACACGGTGGGACTACACATCACCGTTTCGACTAGTAGTTTTCCAATGGGACTACACATCAAAGTACTCTTCTACTAGTCACTACCGGTGGGACTACACATCACCGGAGCAACGACAACCATCACGTGAGGTTCGACACCAACCATGCAACACGACATACAATCACTACCATACGACACGTACTCACTATATCATGCACAACCAAATCAAGATGTAACAAAATCCACAATTAGGCATCACTTACTACTTGGAATCTTACCGATCACAAATGGTCTTACTCACCATTTTCGTGCACAACTTGCACCAACTTACTCACACCTTACAAGGCATATCAACAACATCATTAATACCATCATACATGATCAACGATATAATATTAAGCAGTCATACTTCTTCCCAAATTATTTAAATTTCATGCTTAACAAAACATCACCACAAGTAATGAAAACAAATGAAAAAAAAAGGAAATTAAAGAGGCAATCCACAACAACTTACTCTTGAGTTTAATTCGACTTTCCAAGCCCAATTTAAAATCTTTCAAAACCATCTTTGAACCAAAACATTACTTGAAAATATTTTCACATCCACATGCTTGAACCAACCTTTGAAATCAATTTAAAACATTAACCACTCACCTTACTTCCTTAAGCAATCCAAGCAAAGCCGACTCAAGTCTCCACAACTTTCGGAATCGTGCCCGAACCTCCAAAGGCCAAATCTGATGTCTCAAAGAGAGCCTTTGAATTGATGAAGAGATTTGATGAAATAGTGCTTTTGGGGTAAGAGGGTTTTAGGTTTTCAACAATGGTGGAATGAAGAAGATGAGCATTTTTCATTTCAAATAAAACCTCTTTTGTCATCTTATTTCTCATTCATTTTGCAATTGACCAAAATGCCATTAATGAATGGTCAAACCCACATCTCTTAAAGCCCATGGATTTGGACTTAAGAGATAGGCCCGACATAGCCTTAAACATTTGAAATCCCGAGGCCCATAAAATATTTTATTATTTAATTTGCAAAACCGAACCCAAAATAAAATTAAAATATTATTTTCACCCGACCCCTAAACCCGGGTGTTACAAGGCAAGCCAAAAATGTGTTTGGCTAAGACCATTGACCCGACATATCTAGAAGATATGTGGATTTACTTTCACAATATATGATACAAAGCTATCTTGTGTAGAGATAATGCAAAATGTATATCTCAATCGAAATGTGGATACATCAAAGATGACAAAATGGAACATATTACTCCAAAATTTCATCCCTCGCGGTCTTTAGAAAAATAATATTCAAGTTTGAATTATGAAGATTCAAAGATCTTCTGTGATGTTTTCATGAGGGGGAGTAAATACGCGTTGCACTCTTTTCCCCTTAACCAAGGTTTTGTATCAATGGGTTTTCCTGGTAAATTTTTTAATGAGGCAACATGTTATGCGTATCAAAGATGTGTGTACTCTTTTTCCTTCATTAAAGAAAATTTTTCCCACAAAATTTTTATCTTAGTAAGGTTTTAATGAGGCACATTTTCTTCATAGACATCCAAGGGAGAGTGTTATGAATATTTATTTATGTGGATGTCTATCATGATAAGAACTTTATCAAGGATATTTGATTTACTTTATCATTAGAAATGTTATCTTCATTAATTAGAGTTTAATGTATTATGTACTTCTTATGCCTATAAATAGATGATCTAATGAAGGCATTGTATACACTTGAATATTGAGAATAATACAAATCTCCATCTTTCTCTCATCTCTTTGTTCTTCCATTCTTGCTTTTTGCTATTATTATTGTTCTTCGTTATTTTATTCACAACAATAAATTTAATATATTGTATATTTTTCATATATATATATATATATATGTTATAGTATTCTAATTCAACTATAAATTCATATTTTAATAAATATTTGACTTTTGTAGAGATTTGACAACTAAAGAATAATACATGTTCTTACTCTTCATTCCCATTCTCATTCTCATTCAAAATACCATTCACAATCATCTTCTCTTTTACCGCCGACTTAATCACCCCATAAGTTGTTAAACTCCAACATTTTAGTTAACGTTTATTGAGGTTATTATTTCAAATATTTAGTGAGATTTTCTTACTCTTTAATTTTTTTCATCTATCATTTATATTTTTATATCTTCTGTGCTTATTTAATATGTATTTATCAGCTTATAATCTTGCACGCAGTTCTTCGATTTATTCATTAGTAAGTACTACAACTAATCGATGGCCTTCTCATTTGTAATCATGGCTGATTTTTTTATAAAAGTGGTAAGTAACCTAGAAAACGGGTTTGATGGTATAGATTCATACTCGTGGTAAGTTAACGATTTGAGTGTTTTTTATGGTTATACGTTTGGGTCTCTACATCGGCGAAGCTATTTGATTAATTTAATTTTTATGTGCAATTCTCTAAAAAAATTTAATCTTGATAATAAGCGGTAATCATTCATATAGTTCTTAGTGATTCCCTACTAAGTAAAAGAGATTGAGTTGTATATATGGTTTTCACTGATAACCTATAAGAGAGATTAAGTTGTACATGTGCTTTTTTCTGTTAGCCTATAATTAAACTATTTAAGATTGATGTAAATTTATTCTTTGTAAAGATTGATAATCTAGATATTGTGTTAATACACCAAGATCTAGCTTGACTAGAATTCATATTCATATGAAATTCTTCTTTACTTTTAATTGTTTTTTTATTTAACCTTTTAATTCAACTCAAACAGAAAACCCCTCTTTTACTTTACTTGTTTATATATTTTCTATCATACTTAGTCTCTTACCATTTCCTATAGAATCAACATGCTTATCACTATTATAAATTTGAGTTCGAACAGTTATTTATTTTTTACGGGTCCAACAATCCTATTAAAATAATAATAAATATTATGCTAAATTATAAAATTTAGAAACAAATAGAATCAATTTTAGATAAAAATTGATTTTTCAGTGATTGAATTAAACAAAAAAGTAAACATGGGAGACTTAACATGACATTTACCCTTTCAAAAAAATCAAATGAGTTGACCTGATCAAAGAGCCCTGACATGGTGCGATGTCATTGGTTGAAATTTTTTTTAACAGCTCTCTAATGACAATGAGATAAAATGGGTGACAGTAGAAATGCTAGGGGTACTTGTACCCGAAAATCATTTAGTATCAAGTTGGAAAAACATATAAATGTTAAGGGATAAAATGCCATCAATAAATTATGTTGCATGCAGCGATAACGTATGGACAGACAGGAGATGAAACGCAGGCCATTGATCTGTAAAAGCCAAGCCCAACTGAGATATAATTAACACAAACAAAGAAAAATCCTTAGCCATGGAAATCATGGATAGCTTCAGCTTATCCAAATATGAATACCCCTTTGAGAAAGAAGAAAAGTTGATGCAAAACTCCCACCATCTTCCAATCTCTAAACCCCATGTCCATACCTCTTAAATCCCCTTCATGGTCCTCTACAACAAGACTATTTGAACAAAAACTCCAGGACCTCCATAAATGCAACAATTTAAGCCATGTTAAACAGCTCCAAGCCCAAATAATCAAACAAAATCTTCACCGGGACCTGTATATTGCTCCCAAGTTAATCTCTGCTCTCTCTCTATGCCGCCAGTTGACCTTAGCTCTAAACGTTTTTAACCAAATTCAAGACCCCAATGTTCATTTGTACAACACTCTGATAAGAGCCTGTGTGCAAAACTCGCAGCCATCCCTGGCTTTTTCTTTTTACTTTGAAATGACATGGAATGGGATTTTGGCTGATAATTTCACTTACCCTTTTCTGTTGAAGGGTTGTAATAGTTTGAAATTGGTGCAAGTGATACATACCCAGATTGAAAAGAATGGTTTTTTGGGTGATATTTTTGTACCCAATGCTCTTATTGATAGTTATTCAAAGTTTGGGGAATTGGGTACTAAAGCAGCTTGGAAGCTGTGTACGGTAATGGAAGATAGAGATGTTGTTTCATGGAATTCAATGATGGCAGGGTTGTTGAAAGCTAAGCAGTTGAGAGAAGCTAGGAATTTGTTTGATGAAATGCCTGAGAGAGATATAGTTAGTTGGAATACAATCTTGGATGGCTTTGTTAAAGCAGGAGAAATGGAGGAAGCTTTTGAATTGTTTCAAAAGATGCCTCAGAGGAATGTCGTGTCTTGGTCAACTATGGTTATGGGTTATAGCAAGGCTGGGGATATGGACATGGCTAGAGTTTTGTTTGATAAGATGCCGCTCAAGACATTGGTTTCTTGGACTATTATTATATCCGGATATGCAGAAAAGGGGTTAGCGAAAGAGGCCATTGGCTTGTATGATCAAGTAGAGCGACATGAATTGAGTTTGGATGATGTATCCGTGATTAGTATATTGGCTGCTTGTGCGGAGTCTGGTTTATTAACAGTGGGTATAAAAGTGCATGATTCAATAGAGAGGCTTAAGTTTAGATGTAGCATTGCAGTGTCTAATGCATTAGTTGATATGTACGCAAAGTGTGGCAGTCTGGACAAGGCGTGGAATGTCTTTAATGGAATGGCAAAAAGAGATTTAGTTTCATGGAATGGAATGCTGCACGGATTTGCTATGCACGGGCGTGGCAGAGAAGCACTTCATGTTTTCTCAAGAATGAAGATGGAAGGATTTCAGCCAGATAGAATTACTTTCGTAGGTGTCTTGTGTGCTTGTACCCATGCAGGCTTTATTGATGAGGGTGTAGAATACTTTTACGCAATGGAGAAAGATTATGGGATTGTTCCTCAAATCGAGCATTATGGTTGCATGATTGACCTTTTAGGCCGAGGAGGGCGCTTGAAGGAAGCATTTAGGCTTATACATACCATGCCTTTTGAGCCAAATGCAATTATTTGGGGTACTCTTTTGGGGGCATGCCGATTGCATGATGCTAAGGAACTCGCAGAGAAGGTGCTTGATCACCTTCTTGAGTTGGATCCCTCTGATCCAGGAAATTATTCCATGGTAGCAAATATTTTTGCTGCAGCAGGAGATTGGGACAGTGCTGCAAGTTTAAGGCTTCGGATGAGGAGCATAGGGATTCAAAAACCTTCAGGAGCAAGTTGTATTGAAATAGACAACGAGGTCCATGAGTTCACTGTATTTGATAGGTCACACCCTAAATTTGATAGAATATATCAAATGCTTGACAGATTGGGTCAGGACCTTAAGCGAGCTGTACACCCTGAAGATACCTCCTTACCAGTAGAAGTCAATAGGTGGTGGTGATTTAGATAGAGGCACTATTACAGGATTGTTTAGTTACAATTTTCGAGCAGCTTAACAGTCAAAATGGCAGGAGCCCTTCTGTAAAAGCATGTATTTCGAAAAAGTGTTGTTTTCTTTTCTCTACTACCGTTGTTGCAACTTGCAAATTTAACTAGGAAAGAGGAGGTTGACACTGGCCAGGGGTAGATGGGTAGAGTATGGGGCATAATTTATTTTTTATTCAATTATATTTGTAAACTCATTTCGATACTGATGTATTGCATATTTGTTCAAATTAGATGAAACTTTTTAGTTGACAATTCATGTTCTTCTTGATGCAACTTATCCTGTTACTGTTCCCATGTTATTAAACAGTTTCTGATACATCTATATTTTTTGTGCAGTTCTTGAAGTAGCAGAAATTTTACAAGATTGTAGTACAGTTCACTCCATGTGTATCTTGGGGAGTGTTTGTTGTTATGGTAAGATGATTGATCAAAAGAAACTATCAGCTTCTTCATCACTCTCTCCACCAGTAAATTTGATGCAATCATTTCTGATGGTACTGCTGGTGCAGTGCAGTGTTTGTGTGTGTGAGTAATGTGCGGGGAGAGATTCCCAGCCTCTCATATTTAGATTTGGAAATGATAAGCCCAAGTAGAATGTAGAAAGTAGAAAGTCTATTTTAGAGTGTTTGTGAAGAATAAGAAAGTCTATCCAGATAACACATCCCTTGTTTCCTTATCTTTTTTGTCACAAAAACAGGTGGAAACATCATCAAAAAGGAAGAGTGTGTGAATAACTAACTGGCTGAGAACATCACACATCATCTGAAAAAGGGATTAAAAGAAATGTACCACCCACTAGGCCACTACCACACATTGATGGTCCATGTGTGAAGTCATATCCACTGACCCATACTCTGATAAAAGCACCCCAACTTGGATTCATTGCGAGCTGGTGGTCCTAATTCAGTCTCATTCCAAGTATAAATTGCCTTGTGTTTGCTCTCTTTCCCTTATCAGAAAAAGAAAACATGGAACCTTGCTTTCTCTCCTCAAATTCCTTCACTAAAACCCTTGAGATCAACCCTACATCTCTCATCTTTCCTAAGAAAACCTCTAGGAAACTTACTTTCCCATCTTCTATAACATGTAAGTTCTTAAATCCCCTCCTTTTCATACCATTAACTTTATTTTTCCTTTTATTAATGCTTCTTTATCATGACTTCTTACCATGTTTGTGTATTTTTATGTCATAGTTGTGGGAAAGGATTAAATGAAAAATAAGTGTCTAAAGTATATTACTTTTGAACTTTAGGTCCTTAATTTTTTTTTAAGAAATAAGTGTTTAAAGTTCCAACCGTTATAATTTTAAGGGTATGGTAGTTAATTGTCTTTAAAAAACTCATTAACCAATAAAAATTTGACATGTGTATGTTTTAATTTATAATTTTTTTAAATATTTTTTGTTTTTAATAATTAATTTTAAAAAAAAAATCTTGAAATTCTGAAAATTTTTAAAATAATCCCAAAATCTTCACCGATGTCGCTGTCGATTGCCGTCGTCGACCTTACCCTTTCGGTCACCAGACCCAGCAAACCATTTTTCCAATGTGATGTCGTCAAACGGTGTGCAATTGAACATTGAACGACAAATGTTAAATAGTTGTTTGATTCGACAGTCTCCGTCAACGGCACATTGAGAGAAATGGCCGACTGGGTCCGATGACCGAAAGGGTGAGGTTGACGACGACGATTGGCGATGACAACGGTGAAGATTTGGGGATTTAGTATTTATAGGAATTTAGGGACTGATTTGAAATTCTTTTAGAATTTCAATTTTTTTAAAAAAATTAAAATTCAAAAAAAATAATATTTTCACTACATGTCTCGTTATGATTGGACAACGATTGTTTTAAACGGTCATTGACGGCCGGACACTTAAAATTATAACGGTTAAAATTTTAAGCACATATTTTTATATAAAAAAATACTTTAAGCACTTAGGATTCAAAAGAAATATAATTTGGACACTTATTTTTCATTTAGTTGGAAAAGGGTTTTTGCTTAGTGTTCTAATAACTTGGCAATGACAGGCTGCCATTTGGATTCGTCTTCACCGTTGGATGATGACAACAAACCAACCCTGGAGTCTGATTGGCGGTCATTTAGAGCAAAACTAGTAGCTGTAGAGAAAGTATCAAAGTCTGAGGACTCTTCATCATGGACGGATCCTGATACAGTGGTGGATCATCCTCCATCCATTCCAATCACTGACAAATGGGTCCATACCCTCCATGAGCCCGAAAAGGGTTGTTTACTCATCGCCACCGAGAAGCTCGACGGCGTCCATATCTTTGAACGGACGGTGATCCTACTCTTATCAATGGGACCTATAGGCCCATCCGGGATCATCCTCAATCGACCGTCTCTCATGTCGATCAAAGAAATGAGATCACCGATCCTCGACATGGCGGGAACATTTTCAGACAGGCCGTTGTTTTTCGGTGGGCCATTGGAGGAAGGGTTGTTTCTGGTGAGTACGAAAAGGGATGACAACAGTGCGGGAAAGAGCGGAGTATTCGAAGAAGTGATGGAAGGGCTGTATTATGGGACAAAAGAGAGTGTGGGGTGTGCAGCTGAGATGGTGAAGAGAAATGTGATTGGGGCAGGGGATTTGAGGTTCTTCGATGGGTATTGTGGGTGGGAGAAAGAGCAATTGAATGAAGAAATTAGGGCTGGTTTTTGGACAATTGCAGCTTCTAGTCCTAACGTAATTGGTCTTTCTAGTGTAGGAAATGTTGGGCTTTGGGATGAAATTCTTGGGCTTTTGGGCCCAAGAAAGGTTTGGTAAAGGGCTGAAATGCATAGGGATTCGGATTTGTTCGGGTCGGAGTTAGGAGAACCAAACCGATCTCCGGTTCTTAGATTAACCGATCTAATGTAAATTATATATTTGTTTCATATTGAATATCAAGTTTAATGCTAGACCGGTCAGCTCAAAGTGGATATCACAGCAAAAAAAATTCAAAACGGATCAATCCTCCTGTACAAGACTTCATATACATGTAGATATTATTTTCATGTAAAACGAATCCAAACATAAAATTCTATCAGAAAACAGATACTACTTTCATCAGATCTTCAAAAAAAAGCAAAGGAAACAACTTCATGTCACCAAATGTTGTAACCAACCAAAGAAAAAGTATAGTGTTGTACGTCATTTGTTCATCCAAAAGAAACTGATCCAAAACCAAGTTATTGTTTCAAACAGAAAAAACAAACAAACAGAAGGCTTACCAGTTTTAAGCAGCAGGACGGCCACGGAGAGCGGTCTTTGAAACGAGATCGAATGAAACTCCATTCTCTTGCAGCCGCTCTTGGAGATCTGGACCAAAGACAATGCCGGGGGTATAGACTCCGCCCTTTGGAAGGTTCTCTCGTTGGCTCAAAACTATGAGAGCACATTGAATTAGACTTATCGGAGTTGTCACATAGCCAATCTCAGGTCCCATTACTCTCGTTATGATTTGCATGTCAGGTTTCGAGTTTCTTTCTGAAGCCAGGCTGCTGTCACTGAAACCGTATCCAACAAACCACATCTTAAATGATGCACTTCTCACCTCTTCCTCCGAGGGACCGGTCTTTCTGAACCACCCGAAGCTGAAAAATGAGGGAAATTTCAAGAGAAGCCACCTCCCAATTGAAATTCTACTTAAGAGTCCAAGGAAAATCCCAACACCAATGATTCGATAAATGCCTAAAAGGGATTTAGATGCTATTTTCACTCCAAAATGAGCTGGCTTGACCGATGACCAGTAGGCCTCCCTCTTTTCAGTATGTTCAGGACTCTCATTAATCCCAGGGAGACCATGGGGGTTCTCCATCAGAGTAACAAGAGTCCTTCGAACAACAACAGCATCTGCCGAGGGTAGCTTTACAGCCCTAAGACCAAGTTTCTCCTGGTATTCTATAATTGGTCCTTTAGGGGGAGGTGGACCAGGAATCTGAAACCATACAAGCAAACAATTGTTACAAGACATTGTAAGAATCATCATGATTCGAAATTTTCAACATTGAATAAGCAAGATTTAACTGGGGAATCGCATGATTCAAAATATTAGAATCATGTCTGGAAAAGTAACATATTTCCGTTTTCTTGGTGGAAGAAAATATTCCAAAGTTACAGCTCTCATTGCAGTTCCAGGAGGGATTCAAACAAGTCTGGTTTCCGAAGCATCATATCAGCACACAGATTCCATGACCTATACTAGTAACAGATAACAACAAAACTCATATTTTCTCACACCCAATGTCAGGTGGATAATATCTGCAAAGTAGGTTCATATATTAAACATGCAAAGCCAGAAAGATATATGAAATCAGATGTAGCACAATATTGAAAACATTGAACAAAAATGATGCCATCACAATTTACAGGCAACACCATTATACTCCGACCTACCTATGCCTCTAATTGCAGCTAGATTGAAGTTCAGCTAACCATTTCCAGCAATATTGTTACCATTCCATTAACAATTCCAAATTGTAGTAAATTTTACCAGAAACCTCATCTCTTTTGTAGCTCTTGCCAGGTTTCGTATTCCTGCTATAAATCTCAGTTCTCTAGAAATAAGAATAACGACTCTCTAAACATGAGCACCATCACTACCAAGATCCTGTCAACTATCATCATCGTTATGGGTGTAAACGAGCCGAGTCGAGCTCGAGTAGTGCTGAGCTCGACTCAGCTCGTTAAGATTTCGAGTCGAGTTCGAGCTCAAGTAGTTTTTAACAAGCCTGAGAAATTTTAGCTCGACTCGACTCGTTAAGAACTCGAGTCGAGTTCAAGCTTGATTCGAGCCCAATCAAGTCAAGTGTTAACCGATCTTTGACCGTATCAGACTCAAGTTGTTAGTTTTAGGGTAAACTTTGATACACAAGTTGTGTAAACTCAAGCTTGTTAATTTTAGGGTGTCAGTTTAAGGATAGAGGTTTAGGTTGTTGGATTTAGAATTTATGATTTAGATTTTAAGGTTTATGTTTTAGGGGTTTAGGGTTTAGAAATTTAGATTTTAAATTTTAAAAAATAAAAAATTAGTATATTATATTTTCGAGTAGCTCGCGAGCTTTTCGAGTCGGGTATCAAGTAGTCGGCTCGGCAAGTTAAGAACTCGAGCCGAGTTCAAGCTCGAGCCAATCGAGTCGAGCTTTGACCGAGTCAGACTCAAGTAGCTCGCGATTTGCCTCGTCTCATTTACAGCCCTAATCATAGTCTATATTTGTGTCAGTACAGTCTCGTTTATTACTGCAGCCACCTAGCTTTAGGCCAACTCTCACCATCTTTTAAGGCTTGTGGCTACCTAGTCTTACTTTTATTACACCAATCATAACTACTGTAAAGGATAATGGCGAAGGAAGAAATGAGTAGTACAACTACTACCACCACAACTATCACCAATTTGTTCCGTTAGCTTCACTTTTCTCCATCAATGCTCCCACCACAACGTTCTAGTCATAAGTAACGCATCTGCCCCGTTATAGTCTATAATATGTACAGCTACATGTGCCAGTAGCATCTTTCCTTGATCTAAACTAAAAGCAAACCGAGTATTATTGAGAACTATGATGGAGTTGCTAGCACACCATAAACATGTACAAATATAACATTTTTGGGATCCACCTTCCTACTTAGTGATGACCCGCTCTAGACAAATATATCCGGGACTGATGTATAATCAAGAAAATATATATACCATAAATATGCCCCACTTTCCTACAGATGTAAACCCAAACGTAGAAGAACAATAGTTCCATTAAGACAAGATTAATGGAGCTCGATTTCCTTAAATCTGAAACTTGGTATGACTAGATTGCGATCTCTATGAATTAATTTTTCTTCTCAATTTTCAAACCAGTCAAATAGAGCATTATATTGAATAATACTACAAGGAAACAGAAAATTGCTTAAGGGAGATGAGTTCATAAATTAAACAAAGCAAGGGTAACAACTTAACGTCGACAAACCATGAAATAGTGGATATCAACAATAAACAGAAATGTAGAATAATCGCTTACCACCGGCCTAGGTTTCCTGGGTTTGGAACGCCTCAACTCCTGCAACTTATCCATGTTCCCAACACCCAAAACTGCTGATTCATATGTTGCAAAGTTCCCAACAATTTTTTTATCAGACTCCAAACTAACATATGCAGTAACATGGTTTGGCACGGCAGGAGCCACCCACTGCCTCGTATTGAACATAACCCCTATTTCAGCAGGAATTGAATCAAATCCGCATGCTGAAACAATCAAGGAACCTGTCTCCACAGCCTTTTCATGGTATTTGACCTCCATTTTTTCCATAAACTCGGGCTCCCCAGTTATATCCAAATAATCACACCTAACAGTGTAAAAAACTTGAATTACATAGAGATTCACTACTACCACAAAGTAAGAAATTAGCATGATTAATTATCAGATAAGTTAATGATGTGATCAAATGCCTTAGCTATAAATGAAGAGAAAGTTTGCACCAAATAAAACTCATTATTTTAAAATTAAATCCCATGAAAAGCACCAAAATCACTACTTTATGCATAATCAACATTCAAGAACAAGGCACACACATTCAAACGTATAAACAAGATTACATCTAACTTTTAAGAGACTCGTACACAGCGGTGGATCTTGGCAATTGCCAAGGCTGGACAAAAGCAGAAGAAAAAAAAATCTGATTTTTCAATAACTCTAGCTAAAGTGAGGAAAGCTAGTATTACTTATACTTATACAAGCCAAATAATATGAAGAGTAAATGAATAATGATTGTGACAAGATAAATAATGATGTGCGCCGATTAAATATTAACTCGGTTGACATATTTGCCATTGCAACATCCAGGAGGACATGGGTTTGAGTGTTCATGGTTAACCTTTGGTTAACCATTAAGAAAGAGTCCTTAATTTTCTTTGCATTCTTAGGTACATTCTCTCTACATTTCCCCTCTAATTGCACTAAGAACATAACTTATAGGTTAACCGTTATAATATTTTTGTTAACCGTGAACACCCCTAGGTTTGAGTGCATCTAAGAACACATTATACTCCAATTCAGGGGTTTGGAAAGTTTAGGCATCCTATACAAAAATGCTAAATGAATTTTTTTTAGCTTATAATACATAAAATTAAGTAATAGGCAAAAACATAAACCTTTTTTTTTTCAGGGGCGAACCGATCAATTTTAATGGTAAATGCAAACAAACAAATATATATGTAGACATCACCCAATTTACTAAATTCCCACAAATATCAAGGTCCTGTTCAAGTTTTTTACCATCCAGAATTCCAGATCACAATCTTAATATTATCAGCAACAAATCCCCACAAACAAATAGCAATTTCATGCTTGTATAGATTGTTATCACTCAACTCAAGTGACCCTAAGAAACCCAGATTGCCACAATTTAACAAGAAATACAAAAATCCAAATACAGAAACACGTTGAAAGAGGCGAAAAGGGTACCCGGAAGAGGCGCAAGCAGCAACAACAGGGTCACCATGGATCCTATAAGGTCCAACACAGTTAAGCAAGAGCTTAGTTTGATTACAAAGAGTCAAAAGCGAAGGTGGGTGAGTAGTATCAGCAATGATAATACTGACATCAGGAGGAGGAGAAGTGGGATGAGCTGCCCATTGAAGAGTTTTAGTAAGCTTTTCATGGCTACGACCAGCAAGTGCCAAAGTTTTGAGAGGAGAAGATGGGGTATTCAGAAACTTTAAAGCCTCTTTTACTACATATTTGCCAGTAAATCCTGAGGCCCCTAAGATGATTATGTCATAGGGAGGGTTGGGTTTTTGGAATTCGCTTGTTTGCATGATTTTAGGGGGGGGGGGTCTTTTTTTTCTTGGTTTTCCCGGAAAATGAGAGTAGAAGGAGGAAGACTAGAAAATAGACTTCAGAGGCTTTTAGGCGGATCTCGAGACTTTTAGCGGTGTGTTTATTGACTATTAGTAGGGGTGGCAAACTGTTTTTTAGTTTGGATTATTTTGGGGTCTAATATTATTTGGTTTAAGTTTAGTTCCGTTTTATTTAGAATATATGATAATTTGAGTCATATAAGGTCTATTAATTTTTGGGTCGATTATTTTTAGTTCGGTTGATTTCGGTTCGGGTCAATAAGAGATCAATCTAATTTTGAGGTTGAGCCAGTTTTTTACATGTTATACACATGGCTTTATAAAGCTAATATATATATTGACTTTTTGGTTAGTTGTGCAACAATTCACATTATATTTTTTTATTTCTTTTAATATTTTTTCTTAATTCCAGATTGTCTTCGGTTCAGATTCATTTCGGTTCAACTAAAATATAGGTCTTTCAAATTATTTCAAATTCCAGGTCATCATGTTTAGATTGATATTAAATATTGGGTTCAATAAGTTAATTCGGATATCAAGTCAAGTTTATTGAGTCTAACTATTAGTAACGTCATGCCTCGTTAATTTTGGATACGTTTGGAAAGTGATATGATTATTAGATTTAAATGTAGGTTAAAACATGTGGTTAATCTACATTTTATTTTCAGTTATATGTTTTGAAATAATTTTTGGCCACCAGAATGTGTCTAACATTTTATTTTAGAATTTAAATAAGATTTTTTTAATACCCATTAAAAAATTCATGGTCTAAGAACCTCCCTTTACCTCGTCACTAGTTAACCACACTTGTGATGGGCATTATCACGGTTGTCCACCCTACCTACTACTCATAGTCGCTCTGCGTGAGATCGGACAGTCTAAGGGTCGCTTTGATATCATTTGTCACGAGATCATTACCCTCTTTTTAAAAGATATTTCTGATAGGATGTCTAACATCATCGCTTATATATTCCAAAACCTCCCTTTACATTTTTGATGTGGGATTAATGTTCCCACCTCTTTTCAAGCGTGACAATATACAATCCCAATAATTGCCTATTTTTTGCCATTTGAAGGACCAGAATTGAAAGTTTTGAAGTTGAACATTAAACAAATTTGTAAAGGAAGAGGCTTACAGTAGTACTTACCTTGAAGTTAATGTCGAAGGCAACAAAACTTTTGGAGTCTAATGATCGTCGACAATGATGATCGTGGCGACCGGTGGTGATCGAAAATAGTAGTGAGTGGCTGCCGATGATGAGAGATTTTGTCAAATTCTTTAATCAAGTTGATATTTTATCTAAAGCTCAGAGTTCAAATTAATATTTTATCTAAATTTTAGGGGCCAAATTATTATTTTATCTAAAATTTAAGAATTAAATTAAAAATCAACCTCATTTACTAACATGACACATCATTAAATTAACAGGAGTTAACATCTCAGTGACCAAAATATAATAAATCGAGAATGTAAATGACAAAAATTAATTATTTGGTAACGTAAGTGACAAAAATGTTACTTTTCAAATTTGATATTTTCAGTAGTTTACTCTTATTATTTTCAAGTTATTATTATTTTCACAAATCGAAAATAAAAAAAAAACTTATTAAAATTATTAGGCCCGTAAACGAACACAAACGAGGGTATGTTCATGTTCGTTCGTTTAATTTTAACTGAACAAATGAACGAACACAATTTCTTGTTCGTGTTTGTTTGTTAAGGAATGTAGCTTATTCGTGTTCATTCGTTAAAATGACAAACGAACGAACATAAAAGAACATATGTGAATAAATTTAAACGAACATAAATGAACATATGTAAATAAATGAATATAAATGAATATATGTAAATAAATTTAAATGAACGAACATAAGTGAACAGATTATCGAACGTTCACGAACGTAAATGAACGAACAAGTCATTTTTTCGTGTTTGTTTATTTAATTAAACGAACATAAAATCTTATTCATGATCGTTCCTTTAATAAATAAACGAACATAAACGAACTTCCCGCCAAACGGTTCACGAACAGTTCGTTGAACGTTTGGTTCGTTTACCGCCTTAAAAATTATACAAAAATCATAAAAATTATACAAAAATCAAAATTTTAAAAACAAATCTAAAGAAAATTGAAGAAAGCACAGCCATAAAACACATGTTTTTAAAAAAATATTTTTTCATGATAGACACGTTGAATCAATCGTATATATTTGAATTAAATAATCACAAAAAATAAACAAGTGTGTAACATAGGTGGAAGGCGCAGTCGATCAAAAAATGTCTTCTTAAAGTGTTGCTGACTAGACGGGACAATTCTAAAAAAATACGGTTTAAGAAGCAACTAAAAATAGGCCAGAAAATTAAGGCTATTGGATCAAGCCGGTTCGCTCTGAATCATTAGATTGAAAAAAAAAGTTATCCGGTGAACTGGTAACCTTGAACTAAGCGGATTTTTTACTTACCCTGAAACATGTTTGAAATCTGTCATATCGAGCGGGAGAGAAAAACACGAACTTAGGGTTTTGATACTCTCAAACCCAAGCCCCTGCATCCGGCAAGCGAAGCTGAAGGGTTAGGGTACTGACGCAAAGATTGTATTGGAAGTTAAGGAGCGACGGAGGAAGAACGGTGTTCAGGTAAGATCGATGTTTTTAGTTTGGGTTCAAAATTTCTGTGATTATGCGTTAGTGTTCAATGGTTTGAAAGGAAGTAATAGTGGGTTGTGTGATTTAAGTTCGGATTGTTAAAGGAAGTAATGGCAGTTTGGGATTCAAAATATAGGAATTTTTAGGGTTCAGAATTTGTAAGATTTGTTTAAGGAATAGAGGAAAATTTTGTTGCTAAGGATTCTTGAGGATCGAAACTCCATGTTAGGTAGATGCATGAGCTTCCTTTGGTTCATAAGTCTCTATTTTAGTTTGTTTATATGTTATGGTTTTGTGATTTTAGCTATGAATGTTGGAAAAATATGTGGTAAATATGGTGAATGCATGCTAAATTATGTTAGATTAATGGTTCCTACACAAGTGAAATAGCTAAGGTAACATGTGTATTAGAGAGAATCCTCTGAGTTGGCCGAAACATGTTTAAGGAATAGAGGAAAATTTTGTTGCTAAGGATTCTTGAGGTTTGAAACTCAATGCTATGGGGTAGATGCATGAGCTTCCTTTGGTTCACAACTCTTTATTTTAGTGTATTTAATTGTTTTGGTTTTGTGATTTTAGCTATGAACGTAGGACTATGTGGTAAATATGGTGAATGCATGCTAAATTATGTTAGATTAATGGTTCCTACACAAGTGTAATAGGTAAGGCAACATGTGTATTAGGAAGAATCCTCTCATTTGGCCGAAACATGTTTAAGGAATAAAGAAAAAATATGTTGCTAAGGATTCCTGAGGATTGAAACTCTATGTTTGAGGGTATATGCATGAACTTCCTTTGGGGATTGCTCGAAGAAAAAAGTAATGGAACACATTCTTTCCATTAGCAAGAATCCTCTCATTTGGCCTAAATTGATAAGAATGAGCTTTACGAACATAAAAATAGCTTGAATGTTTGTATGATTTTATGTTGTTTATGTATGTTTGTTTAGTAGTACTTAAGTCCTTTTTGTTTGTTTTCCTTAGTAATGGAATAAATGCTTTAATAATCACATGAAATTTTTAGTTTCACGTATAGGCAAACTTTGTGTTCAAATGAACCATGTTAAGAATAGAAATTTTGTTTATGTAGTAATTATCATTTGTCATCATTTATTCCTTTCATCGTTTTGTCATTTATCATTTCAGATAGACATTGTTTACAATGGAGCATGATAAAGAGTCGGATGTAGAAGCGGTGTGTGAGGCACCTAAAAAATTGACACCATATTTACACTTCTAGTAAGTTAAAGTTAAATTTATTTAGCATTGTTGAAATTGTTACTTGGTTAGCGATATGTATTGCATAAGCTAACTCTGGAATGTTGTTTCACATTATAAGCAAATGTAAAAGATTGAAGGGGGTAAAAAGAAAATCAACAATAGTGTAAGTGTGAAAAAGAAAAGTCGACTGTGTGTTGTGTAATAGTTTGTTAAGTGTACATATTATTTGCATTTTACTAATTGTGGGACTGAAACATGCAAGAAAAGCACTAGGTGTGAGATGGGCTGAGATGAGTGCTGATGAAAAGAAGTCTTATAATCAAATGTACGAGGAGTAAAAGCAGGCTCAATCCGAATGGATAGCACAAGGCAATGTGAAGGGAATAATTATTCCAAGAGAAGATTAAAAGGTAAGTGAATATGTATGTTTTTCTTTTTAGAGAAAGAGTTAAGGGTTCAAACATGTTGTAACATAATATTGCTTCGCATAACAGTTAAGTAATTATTGTTCTATGAAATGTTGTAGGAGATAGCTTCAAGATGTAGCCTAAAGAAGCTGTCAGATATGTTTAAAGACATGCAGAAGATGAAGATCGATGGTTTGGTTAATGATTTAGGGCTTATCCCTTTATTCGGAATGAAATCGTGAGCAATTCATCGCGGCCTATGTCGCGAGTTAGTGGATAAGTTTGATTTTCACAGCTCGTTGATGGAATTTGGTGGACATAAAATTCCAGTAACGGTTGAAGATGTGGAAGCAGTTCTGGGTTTGAAGAACCAAGGTCTGAATGTTGAACATGCCACGAGAAATTTTGATGCAAAAGAACTCGCGTTGAAGCACCGAATAAGTAGGAAGACCACAATGAAAGAACTTGAGGGGAGATAGTTAGTGGTACTTTTGAGGGGGATGAGTTGAAGCACCGGTTGGAGGTTCATTGATGGTGAATGGGTTCATAAGAATAATGAAGATGTGGAAGTTTATAAGAATAATGAAATCGTGAGCAATTCACCGCGGCCTATTTCGTGAGCCAGTGGATAAGTTTGATGTCCACAACTCGATGATGGAATTTGGTGGACATAAAATTTCAGTAATAGTTGAAGATGTGGAAGCAGTTCTGGGTTTGAAGAACCAAGGTATGGATATTGAACATGCCACGAGAAATTTTGATGCAAAAGAACTCGCGTTGAAGCACCAAATAAGTAGGAAGACCACAATGAAAGAACTTGAGGGGAGATAGTTAGTGGTACTTTTGAGGGGGATGAGTTGAAGCACCGGTTGGATGTTCATTGATGGTGAATGGGTTCATAAGAATAATGAAGATGAAGCATGAATTGGTCGAAGACGTGTTCTTGCACCGGATGCTCCACCTCCCATGACAATTAATTCCATGTATGCGGCTATGATGACTCACTTTCACAACATGGATGTTTTTTTTTTCTGCAGTTCTCATGCAGAGACTTCAGGCCTTCTTCGTAGCATAGATGCTCGTGTGACATCTTTAGAGCAAGACATGCATGATGTTCGTGGTCATCTCTTTTCACCTACATCGGCTCCGATGCGCCGGATGCTTAGGCTTTTATACATTGTATTATGACTTTATGGTATTGTACGTTGGACTTATGTTGATTTAGTTCTTAGCTTTATGAACATTGTTGGATATTTGGTTTCTGCCTTTGTTTTCTTGATGGATTCGAAGGAAATTTAATTATTGTCATAATGAATGTCTTATCATCGTCTTTTTTGTCCTTTTCGCTACAACAAAATTGACTGAACAACTTTGGATAAATGAAGAATTTTTTGCTCACAAAATAATTTATAACAAAATAATTGTCTTTAAAAATTAAATTGCAAAACATATCATAAAGAGGAAGCCTAAGTGGGAAATTGAAAACCCCTAGTACAAATCAACGTTTCGAACCCACTTTAAATAGTTGTGTACATACACATCAAAGTAACGGAAATTGAAAACCCAAGAGGTAGCGAAACCAACATTATGGTAAAATGTAGCAAAACCTGTAGCAAAACCAGTACATTTCGTAGTAAAATGTGTACATACACGTCAAAGTAGGGGTTTCAAAACCACTATTGTGGTTTTCGAACCACTTTGGCAGTATACCATTAAATTTATGTCTACCCAAGACGTTTTGAAACCAATTATTGGGGTTTCAAAACCACCCCTACGACACTTGTAGTGGAAAAGGTTTTCGGGTATGAAGTTATGTATATACACAAATCCTTAGCTATGGTTCAGCTCTATTGGCCTTTGGTGTAGCCCTTTAAGAAATTCGGTACATATTGTTTATCTTACAAAACTTGTACTAAATCACGTACATCACGTAGTAAAATGTGTACATATATGTCAAAGTAGGGGTTTCAAAACCTCCATTATGGTTTCGAAACCACTTTGGCAGTGTGCCATTAAGTCCATGTCTACCCAAGAGGTATCGAAACCAACAATTGAGGTTTCGAAACCACCCATACAACACTTGTAGTGGAAAAGGTTTTCGGGTAGGAGGTTGTATATATACACAAATCCTTAGTCGTGGTTCAGCTCCCTTGCCTTTGGTGTAGCCCTGTAAGAAATTCCGTACATACTGTTTATCTTATAAAACATGTACTAAATCGGCACATCACATAGTAAAATGTATACATACATGTCAAAGTAGGGGTTTCGAAACCTCCATTATCATTTCGGAACCACTTTGGCAGTATGCCATTAAATATATGTCTACCCAAGAGGTATCGAGACCAACAATTGAGGTTTCGAAACCACCCCTACAAAACTTGTAGTAGAAAAGGTTTTCGGGTAGGAAGTTGTGTATATACATAAATCTTTAGCCATTGTTCAGCTCCCTTGGCCTTTGGTGTAGCCCTGTAATAAATTCGGGACATACCGTTTATCTTACAAAACTAGTACTAAATTCGGTACATCACGTAGTAAAATGTGTGCATACATGTCAAAGTAGGGGTTTTGAAACCTCTATTGTGGTTTCGGAACCACTTTGGCAGTATGCCATTAAATCCATGTCTACCTAAGAGGTATCGAAACCAACAATTGAGGTTTCGAAACCACCCCTACAACACTTGTAGTAGATAAGGTTTTCGAGTAAGAAGTTGTGTATATACACAAATCCTTAGCCATGGTTCAGCTCCATTGGCCTTTGGTGTAGCCATGTAAGAAATTCGGGACATACCGTTTATCTTACAAAACCTGTACTAAATCTCGTACATCACGTAGTAAAATGTGTACATACATGTCAACGTAGGGGTTTCGAAACCTCCAGTGTGGTTTCAGAACCACTTTGGCAGTATACCATTAAATCTATGTCTACCCAAGAGGTATCGAAACCAACAATTAAGGTTTCGAAACTGCCCCTACAACACTTGTAGTAGAAAATGTTTTCAGGTAGGGAGTTGTGTATATACACAAATCCTTAGCCAAGGTTCAGCTCCATTGCCTTTGGTGTATTCCTGTAAGAAATTCGGTACATACCAATTATCTTACAAAGCATGTACTAAATATGGTACATCACATAGTAAAGTGTGTACATACATGTCAAAGTAGGGGTTTCGAAAGCAACAATTGTGGTTTCGGAACCACCTCTACAACACTTGTAGTAGAAAAGGTTTTCGGGTAGGAAGTTGTGTAAGAATTTCGGTACAAACCATTTTTCCTACTACTAGTGTAAGGTTTTGAGTACATTTTGTACTAATTTATGTATATACACAAATCCTTACAGTTTGTGTAGTAAATTATGTTTTCTCGTAGGAAATTGCGTACGTACACAAATTCTTACACTAGGTTGAGCCCTTTCGGCCTTTGGTGGAATTTTGTAAGAATTTCGGTATATACCGTTTTCCTACTACTATTGTAAGGTTTTGAGTACTTTTGTACTAATTTGTGTATATACACAAATCCTTACACTTTTGTAGCAAGTTATGTTTTCTCGTAGGAAATTGTGTATATGCACAATTCCTTACGTTGTAACATTTATGTTTATACCCTTTCTCTTACAGTTTTTTGTAATGGATTATGTATGTGCCCAAATCCTAACGTTGTAACAGTTTATGTATATGTCGTTTTTATTACAATTTTTGTAATGATTTATGTACAAACTTCGTAACAAATTGTGTACAAATTTTTACCCAGTTAACCGGTATGCGGTCATTTAGCCTTAATTTAAGCGTCGTTCCCAAGAACTTCCCGACTAGACGATTGTTTTTTATCAATGACTAGACGATTTTTTTACCCTTAGATAACTTAGAAACTAGTATTATTGGTGTACAAATATTGTTTTAAATGTTAACATTGAGAAGTAATTAGTTGTTTTATCAATTAAAAAATTATTTTACCTTTTTTATATATACTAAGTTAACCGTAAACAATATAATTTTTGTTTACCAATCCTAATCTCATTCAGATGGGAGAAGGCTCTAGGTGAAAGAAGAAGGTTGCTCTGTTATGAATCATAGTCAACAACTCGAGAGTCAACATGAGAGGCATGGTCAGCAGGGGTGTGGTCTAGTGATGAATAACCAACAGCCAACACATAAGGCTCGTGTGAAATCGTGTGAGAGAAAAGCTCCTAAGCATGAGAAGATTTTACTGTAATTAGTTATCATTTTTTGGCAGTATGTATAGATTGTAAAAGGGACTTGAATAGGCATCGAATATTTGATAAATATTTATTGCGGCTAACTCTTTCTCCCTATTTTTTCTTCTTCTCCTCCCTATCCTCTTTCTCTGTTGCTTTCTATGTTGCTGTAATTTTTCCTTTCTATCAATGAAATCTATCTTGAGCATTTGATTTCAAAGTATTGTTACTTGAGATCATAACATTGGTGCATTCATTAAGAGTTGAAAGAAAAGGCGACCGATGTTGGATCTAGTAGAACCTTGGAAGATGTGTTTTCGTTTTCCCCAAAATTGGCTTATGTTGAGTTACCCAAATTTGATGGTACAAATGCAGTGTCATGGATTGCTTATGCTGAAAAATTCTTCAACTTTTACCAAACAGATGATACCCTTCGGATTACTATTGTCGTGTTAAACTTTGAAGGAATAGCTCACCGATGGTATCAATGGATGAAGCGATATGATCAGTTATCATGTTGGGAAAATTTTACAAGAGCGATCATGGCAAGATTTGCGTTCTCTAGTCAAGACAACTTAAGCCCAGTGGTCGCCCATGTGTTCGATGAATTGCCAGCACCAAAATTTGGCCAACAATCGATCTAGGGAAATAAGGTACTTGATTTACATAGTCGTGCAGTTAAACTTGATTTGGCTCGTAAAATAGGTGTATATACACCACACAGCAGCATTGGGAACAATTTATTCCAAGATAACTTCAATAGAGCTGATGAAATCGTGGAGGTTCATTTTTCCCCAATCGAGAATGAAACTTTAAGAGGTGTGGACATGTGGAATTCACTTCAACAACGGCTGTATAGAAGGCTCTAGAGTTGAAAAGAGATAATTTTCAAAATGTTGAAACAATGAACACTTCTTCCAACACCATTGAGGCAGTTGAAACACATGGTGAAGGTGAGGTGATTGAACCACAAGAGCAATTATCGGATGAGATTCAGAGTGCATATTTAATGAGTACAAATAGTCTTTTCACTTACAGAGATGAGTTACAAGTGAAATTTGACTTCAAGTGTGAACTAGAAAATGGTGGCATTCAAGAAGAACAAGTGGACCAAGATACAAAGGTGTGTCAACTATGGTTAACTACACCAAAAATGATGATCAATAAGGTTGAAAATTTTTCTAGTTTGCACAAATTGCAATGCTCGCAAAATTTTGAAGATACATGAACAAGGTGCTTACAAAGCTAGAGTGGTGTCTTAGGGTTCTTGCAATTGACAAGTTAAATTGGGTAAAATAATTGACGATAATGAGGAATTAAGTTGCTCCAAAAGATTACGTGAATTTGACTGGTTCTACTATATTAAGATAACTAATTTGCGACGAAAGTCAAAAGCTACTATTGTATTCTGTGGAGGATGTTCACTTGATGAAAAGAACACTTGAACGAACACAAGTTCGAGTTAGCAACTCAATGCCATGAGCTTTGCAGAAGCGAAAGTTTGAATATGTGAAAAGTGGTTTGCATACTGAAAAACTAGTGGAGATTTTCACCTTGGGTTGCTTAGAGTTGAGTTGAAATTTGTGAAGAAAAGTATTAAAGATCAAGATAGCATTGTGAACCAGTTGCTTACCAAGATTGATGATATGAAGTCTTTGAACTATTTTCTGTTTATTAGAATGACCACCAAAAAGGATTTTCGTGATCATGTTTGTTCTGTCCATTTGGAACTATGGGCATGGTTAACAATAACCACTTCAATTGGCATCCATGTGAATGCATTATTAGTTGGATATATATATTCAATGCAACTATTAATCAAATTGCCAAGGGAAAAGGTGGTGGCCATGAGTTTTTAGACCAAAAAGAAAATAATGATCACAACGGTTCAAGATTGGTTGGTGGGGTTCTTCATATCATGACATCTGAAGCACACAACTAGACTTATATGCGTGCAAGGTTTAACTCTACTGCAACTTGAGAGTATGCTCAGAACATGTCAGGCAAGTCATATGGTTACCACAACATGATAATTAGTTGGGTAGATATTGTAGCAGCCAACTATCCCACACCTCTTAATGTTAATTTGGTCATATCTCTCATGTTTTTGAGAACTAAAGTGCAACCAACATATGCTGGGAGTATAAAGAACGAAGCAATATCTAAGTTTGCATATAAAATTATGGAGTTATCTAAACTCGTAGGACTAGAAAGTTGTGAAATTTGTCATATTATTGGTAAACTGAGAACACTTGATTATGTTGGTGTATACTTACCAAATGCTCTTTGTCAAGGACACTCCACTCATCAAGTATCATCATTTTTTATTGGACACTCCAACTGTTACAAAATAACTAAAATTTATCTTAGAGCACCAGATTAGTAAGCAAAATGACAAAAGGGATTAAGCATGTTTTTATACAATGGGATGACGTCAATGGTAATGAGCAAACTTGAGAAAATAAAGTTGAATTTTTGGATGAATTTTAGCGGTTGAACCTTGAGGACAAATTTTTTTCCCAAGAGGATAGTAATGTTATGAATCATGGTTAACAACTCGAGAGTCAACATGAGAGGCATGGTCAGCAGGGGTGTGGTCCAGTGATGAATAACCAATAGCCAATACATAAAGCTTGTGTGGAATCGTGTGAGAGAAAAGCTCCTAAGCATGAGAAGATTTTACTGTAATTAGTTATCAATTTTAGGCAGTATATATAGACTGTAAAAGGGACTTGGATAGGCATCGAATATTTGAAAAACATTGGTTGCGGCTAACTCTTTCTCTGTTGCAGTAATTTTCCCTTTCTATCAAAGAAATTTATCTTGAGCATTTGATTTCAAAGTATTGTTGCTTGAGATCATAACATGCTCCTAGTAGGTATAGAACCTATGACCTAAAGAAATATGGGGAACTAAGATGAGCAGCTTGACCAACCGATCAAATTTAACCTGACAATTTAACACAAAGAAAAAGGCTGAAATTTTTAAATAAATAATAATATACAGATTTAGTTGTAAAATTAAAATATAAAGATTAAATTTTAAAAATAACATTCAAACCTATCAAATTTAACTCGACAATTATTAACTCTGAAAAGAATCCAGACATATCAAATATCATACCTTAGGCAAGATAATTAATAATTTAAAGGTTTTAAGGATTATTTTTGTCATTGTAATAATTCTAATATATTGTTTTCACCCATATAGTATTTTCGCATCAATTTAGCCACTAAACTACTTGAATTGTATCAAAGTTTACCCATTCACGGGCGAAAGCCAACATTAATCGTTACAGTGCTGAGGTGGTCGTCCACATATGATGACGTGGTAGTCCACATGTGAATATGACATGGCAGAGGGACAAAATTGATTTTCCGACCGAAATTTTTTGTTCGGTTGAGAGAATAACATTGACTTTATTTTAAGATTCTTTCCTCTTACATTCTTTTAACAGAAAAAAAAACCAAAATAGTCCAAACTTTTTTTATGAAGATTTTTCATAATTTTTAATACGTTATAAATATTTTTAAATTTTAATTATTGAATAATTTATAATTTATTAGCTTATTATATTTTAATGTTATAATATTTACTTATTTTTAGATATTTTTAATTATTTTATTTTTTAGTAATATATTAATGAAATATTTTTTAAATATTTATATTATTTTAATATTTTCTTAAACTCATATTTTCCTTAAAAATCAATTTTGCACTCAAACTCGCTCAAAAAAGTAAATTTGTCCTTCTATCATATCATCTTCTCACGTAGACTGCCACATCAGCACTGTAATGGACAACGTTGGCTTCCGTCAGTTAAGAGACAAACAGTGATGCAATTCGACTATTTCAGGGGCCAAATTGATACAAAAATACCATAAGAGTAAAATCGATAAATTAAAACTATTGTAGTAGAAAAAGTAGCCTTAAGCCTAATTTAAACTAAATCAGCTCAGACAGAATTAGTATTCAATATTTTTATTTTAGATTAAATGGAGTTTAGAGCCACGAATAGTTCTTTTAAAGGATTGAATGGATTACGTAAAGCAGATAAAAGAGTTACCGGTGGTCAAGGTCAAGGCCCTTGATTGATTTGATGATGATAATATTAATCCCGGACTCTAAAGCTTGACCTTACTAACTTAAACCCTATGAAAAATACATGAACGTCTTGAATGCTTAACCATACTGTAATCACTAATTTTGTTCGGACCTTAAACCCCCTTTAGTTTATGTTTATCTGGGCATACATCGGGCTATTATGTAAATTAAGACTAAAAAAAGAAAAAAAGGAAGAAAAACAAAAAACAAAAATATATATATGTGTGTGTCATGTCTTGTTGTGGTCACATTATCTATTATTATCTATTAGTGTAATACCTACTATTGTCTACTATTATTAATTATTACTTATTATAGTTACCCTTGCCCTTGCCATTAGTATTATTATTATTTTAGTTCTCACTATCACCTTTATTATCTTATTATTATTATTATTATTATTATTATTATTATTATTATTATTATTATTATTATTATTATTATTATTAAAGTATGTATTATCATAACAATAAATAATAATGTAAACATGAATAAATGAAAGCCCACTTTGATTAAAAAAATATATAAGTCCATTAATAACAATCCATTACATAAGAAACCAAATAATAATATTAGAGCCCAAGCCCGATAAGCCCATACAAAGCAAAAACCCTAATCCCAATCTGGTATCTTGTAGCCGCCACCCAATATCGACCATCAGATGAGGAGAACATCCAACGGTTCGGATCAGTGCAGGGATGGTTCCAGAAGAGTGCACGCGCCTACGCGCATTGTTTGGCGATCCCGACGCGAGCCTCATGAGCTTCCCACGCATGCGTGCTGAAACGCGCCCGCCCTTTCGACTCCACTGCCCCACGCGCCTGAGCCGTCTGACCTCTCACCTGCCACAAGCACGCGTCTGTCGCGACCATCTCCTGCAACCAGCACGCCTCCTCTCCCGATCAGGCAAGTCCGGCAACACCAGAACACAAGTCAGAATCTTCAGAAGCCCAAAACAGCAACAAAAAAACAATAAAGCGAAGGCATTTAATCAAAGCAAAAAGAACGGCAGAGGAGAAGTCAACCCTTTTTGTCTTTCTTTCAAATGTAATCCGGATATAAAATTCGAGAATGAACCAATGTAAACAGAGCTTTTTTGACGGAGAGAAAAAAATCAATAACAGAAGAAACCTTCTGAGATAGCAATTCTTGTTTATTTTTTTATTGCATGCGAACCAAACCAGAAAAGAAAACAAAAAAGGGAGTTAGGTTTTTTAAAAAAGGGTTTTACCTTCGTGGTCTTTGTCGATCCGTTGCCTATCTGTCTCCTCACGCCGACGATAAGCTCTTGGGTCTCCTCCGAGACCATAGCGGGTGAGCCGTCGAACGGAAAGGAGAGGCTTCCCATTTCCGAATCAAAAACCCCAAGTTACTTCGTGACTTTTTTCTAAAGAGAGGTGGGTTTTCTTTTGCTTAAGGGTTTTCAAAAAAAAAGGATTTTTGGTTCCCGTCGGCGTAAGGTTTACGGCGACAGGTGGAGGTTCTCGATCCCGTTCGAGAGAGGAGAGGAGCTTTTGGGTTCGGGTTTGAGGAAATAAAATGGCAAAAAGGGGAGCCCATTTGTTTTTAGGCCCCTTTTATAGAATTTTAATATTTTAAAAACGGGTTAATCCTTCAGTAATCCCTCCGTGCTTTGAAAATGACCCAACGGGGGCTTCCGCATTCTGAAATCACGTCCCGAGTCCCTTTACAATTTTGAAAACTTTTGATTTCGTCCCTAATTCGATTTTAATCGATTTTGAATGGGTTAATCACCCTTTTAATCCTTTCCGATTTCTGCCCCATTTCAAATTGGTACCTGATTGTTGTTTTGATTGTTTTTTAGCGGTTTATTTACTTTCTAAGCCCCTGTCATTTCATGCATTCTATTTTTGCCTCACATTTATGTTTTCTTAATTTTAGTCAATAGTGTGTTTTATGTACTAATAATGTTTAGGGGTGGATGTATATATAATATATGGCAAGGTATAATATATGATTGCACATCTTTGTCGTAGTTTGTTTAGACATGCAATATGTTTTTTTTTTACATTATGGAGTTTTATTATTTCGTATGCTTATCGAGTTTTTATATACATCACTTATATCGTTCGTAGTGTAACGTACCACTTTATTTAATCATGCAATTTATTTGTCTCGTTTTTTAATTTATAAGTTACATTCGAATTATAAGTTGCAATGTGAATGCCTTTTTATTCGGGAGTGAACGAGGCCAGTACCAGTCGTAGTGGTGGTGGTTCAGACGTTCTCTCTCGAATATTAAGGCTTTTAAAATTCACTCGCATGTATAACCAAATTCCGATACGATTCATCACTTTAATTCGCAAAATTTAATATTAGTTAAGCGGTAATGTTTTTGGTACCAATTTTGGGCACGTCGAGGGTGCTAATCCTTCCTCGCGTGTAACCGACTCCCGAACCCTTTTAAATCTCTGGTTTTATTTCGGTGTCCGGTCTACCATTTTTAAATGGCCGGTGGCGACTCCTCTATTTTTACACAAATTCGACTAATTTTTTGAAAACCATCTAAAAACCCGGTTCTTCTAAGTGACACCGAGGTATTTTCTAAAATTTTAGTCGCAATAGATGGCGACTCCGCTGGGGAGAAATTTTGTTTTCAAAAACAAAAAGAGAGTCAAGCCAAAAAAAAAAAACTTTACCGCTCAATTAATATTGGAAGTTGCGAATTAAAGTGACCGAGTCGATCGATATTTGTTTATAAGTGCGAGTTTATTTTAAACGCATTTAAAATTGGCATTTAAACCCGTTCGTTTAAGTGGGGGGAAAACGCTAGTGCTTTCGTGGGGATATTGTTCCTCCGTATGGGCCTAGCAAGTACCTTTAGGGCTCGAATACCCTATATCTTTGTGGGAATATCGTTTCTCTGTACAGATATAGCTAAAGGGTCCCCTCGAATTGAACCCGGTTGAGAGGAGCCTATAATGGGTGATGACCGGGGGCCTTGCTACCCTTAGAAGGGGACAGCGAGGACAGTTCGAGTACCTCCTAGAACCAAAATTCCATTTAGAGAACTAGAATACCCACCCCTTTTAGAGCCATGCGAACAGCCTAGGTTCATTAGATGGGATAAATAGGGTTGTTTGCTTTCATGCTTGCCCTTTTATCATGTTTATCCGACATTAACGATTATTCTTATGATCTTTTTGCATTTATTCTCGCATGCATATCATGACACAAAGGTGTTGAGTCAAGGTGGTTTTACCCATTTTTGGGGCTATCATTGTGGACGGGAGGTTGCTAAAAAAAGATGTTGTCAATTAGCAAGTCCGATATCGGTCAAAGGTGAATCAGAAAGGATAAGGGAACAGCTTACCGAGCGAACACACAGTGGAAGATCTAATACCTACCATTGAAGAAAGCACAACCCTTCTCCATTCCATGGAAGTCAAGCAAGATCGGATCTACTCCGAACATCCAAAATCATGAAACTACCCGACCGAGTGCAAAGAGGCGGCCGAAAAGAGCGTGACTACCGGAAAGAGCATGGATTAGGTCAATGGGTTGATTCAGCTTCGAGGAAATAGCTTGTTTTCCGGGACCTGATACCAGCAGTTTTAGAGGGTCATGAATTGCTAGAGAAGAAAGCAAATCTGGACCCAACAATTTTTGCCGAAGTTTTCATTTCCTTGAACATGATTCGGGGGCAAGAAGGGTACCCGTAGGACTTTTGCTATGACTATCTTGTAACAAGGATCCTCCTTTACGTTCAAATGAAAGTTAACCTAAGGGGAATCATCTACATGACCAACACCTTTGACTTGCATACATTTGTAACATTTGTTCCATACATCATTTCAAAGCAGCATTAAAATTGTCAGCCATGCACCCATCTCATGATCATGCATTTGTTAATCCGAGTCCATAATACATCCATCATTAAAACTTGCTTAAGGCATTTCATCGCATCATTACTAATTGGGGAGAACACTCATCCGAGAGAGAGAAAGAGAGAGAGAGAGGAAAGAATGGACAAGGGAACGGTTTCTAGCCAGTGCAACTTTAGAAGCATGAATGACCTAGTGGCTAGGATGGATAAGCTCGAATAGCTTCAAGAACATTTGGTTCACAATCAAAGGGAGATAATATCGTATATGAGGAGAATAAATCCTTTACAAAAATCCAATTTTCATTATTGGTGAAAATTGATTGTACCCAGGGGAATGGTACAACTAGCCCGGAGCAAACGGCTACCGGTAAAGGCAATTCAAACCCGTTAATCCTTGTGCATTTGGGAAAAATGCAAGTCTCGATTCAAGAAAAGTGAATTGAAGACATTACATCACTTCATGAAAGAAGAAGCGATGTTTGGGCAACTCCGACAGAAATGTTGGCACAACGTGCTTAAATACGGTGAAGTTTAAGACAATGGATAATTCAAATGTCCATCGAAAATCCATTTTCACGAATGGTCAAAGGAAAATAAATCCTTTGCAAAAATCCAATTCTCATTATTGGTGAAAACTGATTGTACCCAAGGGAATGGTACAACTAGCCCGAAGCAAACGACTATCAGTAAAGGCAATTCAAATCCGTTGATCCCTGTGCATTTGGGAAAAATGCAAAAGAAATAAGTAAGCTGTAAATTTTTTTTCATCACAACGAAAGTTTCATTTTGTTATTTAGAAAATATTTTGGTATTCCTTAATTCTTTAAACATTTCATAAGCTTACTCTTGTTTTCCAATTACACACGTGTATACTTTTTAAGATTAACTTTAATTAATTAAAAAAAAGAATTTTTTTCTAAAAGACCGAATGTTGTGAGGACGCTATAAATATGAAAACCCTATGTTCTACTTAGGCCAAGGGAGGAATGACAATGAGTGTTCAGGAATAATGGGCCACTCCCATTGAGTGAATTTTCCCTCTCGGGCATTGTTGTTCAAGGTCTTTGAATGAAGTGATAACCCTAAAACTTCTAACACGTGAAGACCAATTTTGATATCCGTGTATGGGAGGACATTTGGCATTCCTTCAATTCCATTCACATAGAAAGAAAATAAAAAAAAAACCATTGGTGTCCCCGTTTGAGCCTTTTAAACTTTTTTTCTCTTGATTGAACCCAAATCAAGGATCACCCCTACACCGGGGGCAAATGAGATATAAGTCTATGGACAAATAAATGACATTGGAATCTGATTATGCTATGAGGATGGTGTCTTGTGAACTAAGGGGTATTAAAAGAGAACAGATGCACTGAATACATTTTCAGTTTGAGCAGCAAAAACATCAAAAGAAAACAACGAAAGAAAAGTCGGTTCTCAAAGAGCTACCCAAATCAAGTCAAAAGTTACCGACAAAAAAGTTGAAGAAATCAAAAGCAAAAGCACTAAAGTGAAAAGTGCAATTTTGTAAAAGGAGAAAAGAGGATAAAGAAAAGGAACAAGAGGATTCCCTATGAATCTTTGCTTAGATGAGCCTCGAAAGATTGTTCACCTTTGATCGAAAGCCTGCACTAATACAATGCGAAGGTGCAAATTGATCCAAAACTACACTTGATGAAAGGAAATGAACTCTAGGGTGAAAACCCCAACAAGAAGGGGCAGTCTAGAGCGATCCAAAGAAGTAAGAGAGGAAATAACATTTCATCGGAGCATGATTAAAACTTCAGATTGGAAGAATTGATCCTTGGTTTCACCACCCTTAAACACTTGTTTGGGCCTATTTACCCTTTCTTTCGTAACTGGGAGCCTTAACCTACATTACAAGCCTCAAAAGATCATTTGGACCATACACGGATGGATGAATTTGTCTTCAGATCACATCCCGCCTATTTGGGTTAACCTTTCTTCAAGGACTGCCACACTTCTAATGCCTGATTGAGATCATAAAAGAGGGAAGGATGGGGCAAGGTGAGTTAGTGAGGTAAAGAGAGCCACCTTCAAATTAGGTAGAAACTAAGTATGGGAGTCGCTCCTCTCGGAAGCCTAATAGCCTAGAAAGGATTTCATGTGTATCCCCGCAACGTTCGAAAAATGTCACTCAGGTTGACCTTTTTTCAAAAACCCAAAACTTGATTTTCTTAAATATCACTTGTCGTGATTCGTGGACTAACTGTGACTCGTGGTAAAGCCAGTAGTACCCGAGAGGGGCATCATTGTCCGTGGGGTAACAAGAGTTTTGTACATAAGAGTTTGAATCAGAATGGATGAAAGATAGCACAAGGTTAGAAAAAGTGTAGATGAAGTTTCTAAATACGACCAAAGTCACTCGAGTCGAATATTTGAACGAAGAACGAGCGTCAGAAGTTTGGGGGCCAGTTTTGTCGAGACACGATATTGATGAGTGGTTGTAGTCCCAAGATAACGACCACTGACCCTAGAAAATGAAGAGAAACTAAATTCATGCATCTTTGCATTCTCATAAACACATGCATCTTTGCATTCTGAAATATGCTCATGCATCATCAATAGCTAGATATCACCCATGCTAGGAGCATGCTAAATCATATCATCATAGCATCTTTTTTTCTTTAAACAGGCATTTGAAGATCGGTAAAAGAATAGATCTACAGCTTCATGAGAGGAGAAGCAGATTTCACAAGAATCAAGAGTCCTTCGACTTGCGTAACTCGGGTTTCTAAGATTTTTCCAACCCCCAATTTTAATCTTCCTTGAAGATATTTTTCTTAAAACTCAAATTTCTCAATTTTACCCTTCCTTTCTCAATTTTATCCTTCCAAAAGGATTTTTTTTCTTAAAAATACAAATTTCTCAATTTTATCCTTCCAAAAGGACGTTTTCCTCAAAACTCAATTTCTTAATTTTATCCTTCCAAAAGGATGTTTTCCTCAAAACTCAATTTCTCAATTTTATCCTTCCAAAATGACGTTTTCCTCAAAACTCGAATTTCTTAATTTTATCCTTCTAAAAGAATGTTTTCCTCAAAACTCAATTTCTCGATTTTATCCTTCCTAAAGGACGTTTTCCTCAAAACTCAATTTCTTAATTTTATCCTTCCAAAAGGATGTTTTCCTCAAAACTTAATTTCTCAATTTATCCTTCCAAAATGATGTTTTCCTTAAAACTCGAATTTCTCAATTTTATCCTTCCAAAAGGATGTTTTTCTCAAAACTTAAACTTCTCAATTTTATCCTTCCAAAAGGATGTTTTCCTTAAAACTCAAATTTCTCAAATTCAACCTTCAAAAAGGATGTTTTTTTTCTCTCAAAACTCAACATCTTAATTTTTACCCTTTCTAAATGATGTTTTTCTTGAAAAGATCAAAATTTCTCAATTTTATCCCTTTCAAAAAGATGTTTTCCTCAAAACTCAATTCCTCAATTTTACCCTTTCTAAATGATGTTTTTCTTAAAAAAGATCAAAATTTCTCAATTTTATCCCTTCCTCAAGAATTTCAGACTCGCCACTCCATGATTTTAGGGCGAAAGAGGCAGAAACCCAAAGCCTAAGAATGTCAGAGCAAAGGAGGCAGATACCCATCGCTCAAGGATGATAGGTGAAACCTTTCATGTTCGCCACTCAAGGATTTCAAATAAAGGCTTTCAAGCTTGCCGATAGATTTCAAGATAAAGGATCCTACAGAGAAAGGGTCCAAACAAGCTCTATATAGGAGGAACTTGCGACTTCAGGATCTCGAAAGTGGAGGGTCCTACGGATAGGGGACTTGTAGATCCTTGATTTCAGAGAGGAGTTCAATAGAGAAGGAACTACTACTCGAAGAGTACGCTAAGGAAGATGAGTTCTATGGAAAAAGAACTCAGAATTCTAAAGCTTCAGGATCTTGAAAGCGGAAGGTCCTACGGAGAGGGGACTTGTAGATCCTTGATTTCAAAGAGGAGTTCAATAGAGAAGGAACTACTACTCGAAGAGTACGCTAAGGAAGAGGAGTTCTATGGAAAAAGAACTTAGAATCCTAAGGCTTCAAGATCTCGAAAGCGGAGGGTCCTACAGAGAAAGGACTTCGAGATCTTTTATTTTAAAAATACTAAGACGAGAGTTCTATATAGGAAGAACTGCCACTCAAAGAACACGCCAAGGAAATGAGTTCTATAGAGAGAGAACTCATATTCTTAAGGCTTCAAAGAGGAAATTACTCGGTGTAGCGCGTTGCAGCTCCAGGAGAGTAAATCGTCCAACAGGGAAGTTGGACAGATATAGTTATGACCAGTTTACTTTACGACCGTGAAGGGAAAGCAAATCCACTTGGACGCCCAAGTTCGCCTTTTGACCGCGAAAGGGAGGCAAAAATGTTAGGAGTTTCAGCTTGCTTTTTGACCGCAAAATGGACAACTTGCTTTTAGACCGCGAAAGGGAAGGCAAGGTTGTTTGAATGACCAGCTTGTTTTTTTCGAAAAGAGAAGAGAAAGATATTTGAAATCTGCTCATCGATTGGGCACTTAGAGAATAGAACTTGTCTATCCGTTCGGGCACTTGGAGAATGGAAATCTGTAAAAAAAAAACTCTCTGTCTACCTGTTTGGGGCATCTGGAGGAAGAACTCGTGATCAGAAGGCGTTGGGAAGAGGAGTTGCTTGGAATCATGTGGCTGCTTCGAGGAATGAACCGTCCAACAGGGAAGTATGACAAAATTAGTGCTTATGGTCTTTGCTTTATTCTTGTTTCACAAGTATAACCAAAGAGAGGCAGCTGTAATCACTAATTTTGTCCGGACCTTGAACCCCCTTTAGTTTATGTTTATCTGGGCATACATCGGGCTATTATGTAAATTAAGACTAAAAAAAGAAGAAAAACAAAAAAGAAAAAATATATATATATATATGTGTCATGTCTTGTTGTGGTCACATTATCTATTATTATCTATTAGTGTAATACCTACTGTTGGCTACTATTATTAATTATTACTTATCATAGTTACCCTTGCCCTTGCCATTAGTATTATTATTATTTTAGTTCTCACTATCACCTTTATTATCTTATTATTATTATTATTATTATTATTATTATTATTATTATTATTATTATTATTATTATTATTATTATAGTATGTATTATCATAACAATAAATAATAATGTAAACATGAATAAATGAAAGCCCACTTTGATTAAAAAATATATAAGTCCATTAATAACAATCCATTACATAAGAAACCAAATAATAATATTAGAGCCCAAACCCGATAAGCCCATACAAAGCAAAAACCCTAATCTCAATCTGGTATCTTGCATCCGCCACCCAATATCGACCGTCAGATGAGGAGAACATCCAACGGTTCGGATCAGTGCATGGATGGTTCCAAAAGAGTGCACGCGCCCACGCACATTGTTTGGCGATCCCTACGCGCGCCTCCCGAGCTTCCCACGCGCGCGTGCTGAAACGCGCCCGCCCTTTCGACTCCACTGCCCCACGCGCCTGAGTCGTCTGACCTCTCACCTGCCACAAGCACGCGTCTGTCGCGACCGTCTCCTGCAACCGACACGCCTCCTCTCCCGATCAGGCAAGTCCGGCAACACCAGAACACAAGTCAGAATCTTCAGAAGCCCAAAACAGCAACAAAAAAACAATAAAGCGAAGGCATTTAATCAAAGCAAAAAGAACGGCAGAGGAGAAGTCAACCCTTTTTGTCTTTCTTTCAAATGTAATCCGGATATAAAATTCGAGAATGAACCAATGTAAACAGAGCTTTTTTGACGGAGAGAAAAAAATCAATAACAGAAGAAACCTTCTGAGATAGCAATTCTTGTTTATTTTTTTATTGCATGCGAACCAAACCAGAAAAGAAAACAAAAAAGGGAGTTAGGTTTTTTAAAAAAGGGTTTTACCTTCGCGGTCTTTGTCGATCCGTTGCCTATCTGTCTCCTCACGCCGACGATAAGCTCTTGGGTCTCCTCCGAGACCATAGCGGGTGAGCCGTCGAACGGAAAGGAGAGGCTTCCCATTTCCGAATCAAAAACCCCAAGTTACTTCGTGACTTTTTTCTAAAGAGAGGTGGGTTTTCTTTTGCTTAAGGGTTTTCAAAAAAAAGGGATTTTTGGTTCCCGTCGGCGTAAGGTTTGCGGTTATCGGTGGAGGTTCCCGATCTCGTTCGAGAGAGGAGAGGAGCTTTTGGGTTCGGGTTTGAGGAAATAAAATGGCAAAAAGGGGAGCCCATTTGTTTTTAGGCCCCTTTTATAGAATTTTAATATTTTAAAAACGAGTTAATCCTTCATTAATCCCTCTGTGCTTTGAAAATGACCCAACAGGGGCTTCCGCATTCTGAAATCACGTCCCGAGTCCCTTTACAATTTTGAAAACTTTTGATTTCGTCCCTAATTCGATTTTAATCGATTTTGAATGGGTTAATCACCCTTTTAATCCTTTCCGATTTCTGCCCCATTTCAATTTGGTACCTGATTGTTGTTTTGATTGTTTTTTTAGCGGTTTATTTACTTTCTAAGCCCCTTGTCATTTCATGCATTCTATTTTTGCCTCACATTTATGTTTTCTTAATTTTAGTCAATAGTGTGTTTTATGTACTAATAATGTTTACGGGTGGATGTATATATAATATATGGCAAGGTATAATATATGATTGCACATCTTTGTCGTAGTTTGTTTAGACATGCAATATGTTTTTTTTACATTATGGAGTTTTATTATTTCGTACGCTTATCGAGTTTTTATATACATCACTTATATCGTTCGTAGTGTAACGTACCACTTTATTTAATCATGCAATTTATTTGTCTCGTTTTTGAATTTATAAGTTACATTCGAATTATAAGTTGCAATGTGAATGCCTTTTTATTCGGGAGTGAACGAGGCCAGTACCAGTCGTAGTGATGGTGGTTCGGACGTTCTCTCTCGAATATTAAGGCTTTTAAAATTCACTCGCCCGTATAACCAAATTCCGATACGATTCATCACTTTAATTCGCAAAATTTAATATTAGTTAAGCGGTAATGTTTTTGGTACCAATTTTGGGCACGTCGAGGGTGCTAATCCTTCCTCGCGTGTAACCGACTCCCGAACCCTTTTAAATCTCTGGTTTTATTTCGGTGTCCGGTCTACCATTTTTAAATGGCCGGTGGCGACTCCTCTATTTTTACACAAATCCGACTAATTTTTCGAAAAACATCTAAAAATCTAATTTTTCTAAGTGATACCGATGTATTTTCTAAAATTTTAGTCGCAACACATACAACACATATCTTTGAGGAGACCAAAAGCAGTGCAGAGCAGATCATCCTTTTGCTGATTGGTGCAGCAGTGTTGGGATTATGGGAGAATGGTGCTGCTTGCGGGAGGGGCTACAGGCTAAGATGCCTCATGCCTCACTGGACTCCACCCAACAGACCATGCAAGTAAATATATAATTCACAAATGAATCAAAGTTCAAACCCATTTTCAATATCAAATATCAAACGGGCCTTTGGGGGTCTAATTTCTTTAACTCCCATGGGCTGATCAGATCAACCAAAACCTAATTTGTACATTTAAACCTAATTTGGTCGACCAAGAAAGTTAAGAAGAATCGAGATTTGGAAGCCAAATAAAATGCAAGTAATTTGAAATCGAAAAACATGGAGGACCCAGATTTTTGTGGTTGGCTGGTCAACCTCCTCAACTAAAGCTACCAAATATAGATAGATATAAAAAATTCTCTAGTTGACTTCTTATCCAATAATATTTACATGAATAAAGAAAGCTGCAAAGATCAGAAACGTAGTGTATTGGTGGGGATTTCAAGTACGAGTGTGCATTTTGGATATTTGATTTGAAATTTCAGATATTCAAAAATTTTGAATAGGCAATTTAATTATTCGTATTTAATTCGAAAAAATAGATATTTAAAATTTTTAGATTGAATATTTGAATACCCGATTTTATAATTCGATTTAATTATTTTTTAAATTTGACAGTCCTATCTATGAAAATTTTAGGTTTTCGAATATAACAATTAACAAATTATTGAATATAACAAGGTTTGTATCCATGGAAATTTCAATTTTTCATATATAACAATTAAATATATCAAATATAACAAGATATATATATATATATATATATATATATATATATATATATATAATTTTTGAATTTTTGAATATCAGATAACCGAATATCCGATTCGAATATAAAATAACTATCCCTGTTTGATCCGAAATTTTAGATACCCAATCCAAATTATTTAAAAAATAAAAAGCAAATAAGATATCCAAAGTTTTGAATCAGATCAATTGGATCAATTTTTTTTACACGCCACTAATTTCAAGGGATTGAATTCTTCAATTATTATCACGTCACCTATTGTAGGGTGAAGTTAACAAATGGCATAAAGCAAAAAAATATCCATAACGTATGAGTTAATAATGATTTCGGCTCTTATTTTTTTGAGCAATTCAATTTTTAATGTTTTATTTTGGGTCAATATGATCACTCTATCGATAAAAATTTTTAGTCAACTGACGATAAATGACTTAAAATTATGTGACAAACCTATATGACAGTGCACGATGATATAACAATATCATATATATATATATATATATATGTTGACTTAAAAAAATGTTACATCAGTAAAAAAAAATAATTTTATAAAATTATATAAAATATAAAATATTTTTTTCTACTAACTTATCATTCTGTCAAGCTATTTCAAATTGTTTATCGTCAGTTTTCTAGCAATTTTCACCCGCAGAGGGGCCATTTTGACCTAAAATGAAATGTTGAGTGTTGAATTGTTCCAAAAAAGAATAGGGGGCAAAGTGACTATTCAATCAAACAATGGAGATATATTTTTGACTTTATGCCTTAACAGATTGTCACTAAACTTTAGTAAATTGTTTAATTTGATAACTAAAATTTTAATTGTGTAAAAGTGAGCATTAAACTTTTAATTTTGTTTCAAATTGGTCATTGAACCATTAATGTCCGTTGAAAGGATAATGTGACAGTTAATAAAATTTGTATAATAACACATTTAGTCCTCCAAATTTGTGCTTTCAAACAATTTAGTCATAATTTTAAAAAATAATAAATTTAACTCTCATTATTTACACATTCATACAATTTGGTCATTTGACAACCGTGAACGACTCAATGACCAATTTAAAATAAAACTGAAATTTTAATGTCCACTTTGACACAATTGAAAGTTTGATTATCGAATTAAATAGTTTACTAAAATTCGGTGACAATTTATGAACTTTACCCTATATTGTATAAAAGTTTGATATGTTAAAGTATCAAATTTTCGGACAAGATTTTAGTAAGGTTTTAACATGTTTTTTTGGCAAAATGACACAAAATGTCCCTAATGTTTGTATGTTTTGTCTATTGTGCCCTTATTCTTTTTTTGGGAAAACTACACCGGTGGTCCCCAAACTATTATCGTCTTCCTATTTTGGTCCCAAAACTATTTTTTTGAAAAATCGTCCCTTCTGTTACATAGTTCTCCTGTTTTGGTCCCCGTCGTTAAAAACTGACAGAATTGCTGACGTTGAATTTTTCTTATTTTTTAAATATTTTTTATTTTCTCTCTCCTATATATATTATTTAAATTTTTTATTCAGACTAATGTGGTGGTGACACGTGTCACCACCATAACAAAGAAAATAATTAAATGTGAAGGGGAGCTGAAATTCAAACCCGTGTCCCCCACGTCCCCAAGCCAATGGGTTAACCATTGGGCTAAACTCCAATTATTGATATATTTTAGCACAAATTATATTTACAACAATCAAATGAACCCCCCAAAACCAAAGAAATAGTGGAAACAAATGACTTGCAATAAGATTCGAACCCATGTGCCATGACATAAAAAGGCCAAGCATAAACCAAATGTGCCACAGAATTATTTCGACTAAAATTTATATTTAATGTATATTAGTTTACCAACAACACATATTAATTTATCAATTGGGTTTGTGTTCGAATAAAATATTTAACATATACTAAAATTTATATTTAAGGTATATTAATTTATCAATAAAGTTTTGTATTTGAATAAAATATTTAAAGTATACTAAAATTTATATTTAATGTATATTCCATTAATTTATCAATAAGGTTTGTGTTCGAATAAAATATTTAAAATATACTAAAATTTATATTTAAGATATATTAATTTATCAATAAGGTTTTGTATTCGAATAAAATATTTAACGTATACTAAAATTTATATTTAACATATATTCTATTAATTTATCAATAAGGTTTTGTGTTCGAATAAAATATTTAACATATACTAAAATTTATATTTAATGTATATTAATTTATCAATAAGGTTTTGTATTCGAACAACATATTTAACGTATACTAAAATTTATATTTAACATATATTCTATTAATTTATCAATAAGGTTTTGTGTTCGAATAAAATATTTAACATATACTAAAATTTATATTTAAGGTATATTAATTTATCAATAAGGTTTTGTATTCGAATAAAATATTTAACGTATACTAAAATTTATATTTAATGTATATTCTATTAATTTACCAATAATGTTTTGTGTTCGAATAAAATATTTAATGCATACTAAAATTTATATTTAACATATATTAATTTATCAACAAAGTTTTGTGTTCGAATCCCTCCCTAGGTTTAATATTTTATTTTGTGTTGTTTGTAAATTAATATACGTTAAATATAAATTTTAGTCGAAATAATTCTTTGGCACATTTGGTTTATGCTTGGTCTTTTTATGCCATGGCACATGGGTTTGAATCTTATTGCAAGTCATTTGTTTCAACTATTTCTTTGGTTTTGGGGGTTCATTTGATTGTTTTAAATGTAATTTGTGCTAAAACATATCAATAATTGAAGTTTAGCCCAATGGTTAACCCATTGGCTTGGGGATGTGGGGGATGCGGGTTTAAATCCCAGCTCTTCCCCTCACATTTAATTTATTTTCTTTGTTATGGTGGTGACACGTGTCACCACCACATTAGTCTGAATAAAAAATTTAAATAATATATATAGGAGAGAGAAAATAATAATAAAATATTTAAAAAATAAGAAAAAAAATTCCACGTCAGCAATTCCGTTAGTTTTTAACGACGAGGGACTAAAACAGGAGAACTATGTAACATAAGTGTAACACCCGTGTTTTGGGCCTAGGAGTTAACCGGGTTATAGTTCGAGTCAAATAAAATTTAATTAAAATAATTCAACTTCAAATAATGACCTATTTGAGCTTTAATAAAGAGGGAGGGACCTATATCGCGATTTGACCCAAGAGTTTCAAAAGCTAGACCACTTTATGGGAAAAGTGTCATCTTCCTTTCCCCTCCCCCGCACCCAATGTGAGAATGGTCTAAAACCTCACCCCCAAAACCTCTCAAACCTTATTACTATTCCATTGATTTTGCTACTCGATTTCAACACCATTTTAAGAGGTAAATATGTTTTCTTAACCTCCTCTCTATCCTCTACTTATCTATGGTCTTGGATTTCAAAAATATGGGGTTTTGGAAATTAGGGTTTATATTAAAGTCTGAATTTTTAAGGGGTTTTCTAATTGGTTTTGATAAATTGAGTTGGGGCTTTAGTTAATCATGTTAAAATGTGTAACATATATCAATTTGGTTGATTTTGGATGAAATTTCGTAGTGGGTCCTTAGGGCAAATTTTAGAGTATGAAAACTTGGGTTTTTTTGGGAGGTTTAGTGTTGAAATTGAAGGGCTGATGGTCTACCTATGTTAGGAGGATGATTTGGGATGTTTTGGAAGTCATTTGGGTGTTTGGAAATGGGTGTTTCAGCCAAGGATTATTGGAGTACGAAAATTGGGTTTTTGAGATATTATGTGGTTTGAGAATTTGTGGAAATTGGGTTGTGTTTGCAAAGTAAGTTGATGGTTGAGTTTAGCATTGAATTGGGAAGTAATGTATGTGTTTTGTTTGACTAGAAGCAAGAGGAAACGTTGAAGAGGCTTTGGGACTGAATCCGGGTTCGTAGGAGGATTGGTTCGAATTGCTAAGGAAGGGCGGTGAGTGATCTTAACTTGTTTTAAAGTTTGGTTCGAGCATGAATAGTGTGTGTGTGTGTAACACCCCAAAAATTTCTCCAATTCAGAAACCCTAATTTTGGAAATCCCTAATTTGAAACCCTAAAATTTGGGAATTTATAATATGGAACCCTAATTTTTAGTTGTGGTCTAATTGAGCATAATTCAAAATTTTAGTGACCTTTGTGTGTGAAAATTAAAATCTCGGAGCTATTTTGTTAAGTGGGAAAAGTTGGGGCCCTTCTCTTGCGATTTACCCAATTTTCAAGTTTAAACCTTATTATTTGTGTATTCAGACTTTTGAGCTTTTTGGACTCCTGCAGCCGCACTCTCCCAAATATACCCACCTTTCTGTTTTCTCTCTCGGCATCCCTCACCCATCTCCGGCGAAGCTCCGGTCAAGCCCAAGCCGTTGTCCGTTCATCGATCGGAGACCATCACTGTGCTCGTGTTCTCTTCGCGATCAAAGCCCAGGCCTTAGTTTCCCCTCATCGCCGACCGTTCGCCTGGAAACGCTAGAAAACCGTTCGGTTTTCCCTGCTTAATCTGCCTCCGCCGTTCGCACCTCTCTCGTACGACCACTGCCAATGGGTTCCCCGTTGACTCACGAGCAAACCCCACTCATCAGACCATCCTTACCGGCTGTCGTCTGGTCAGAAACGGTAGGAAACCGTTCGACTTTTCCTTGCACCTCTATTCGTCGCTGCTTTGCTCCGCCGTCATCTTTGCCTTTCGTGGTTGTCATCGTGTCCGCATCCTCCTCCGTTGTCAGATTTTAGTTTTGGTTTGGTACACTGACTGTGTTTGGGTTCGCCGTCGTCAGAATCTCCGTCGCCGCCGGTGTTAAGCCATCGAAAGTATTTGTTGCCGTCGCGATGTCGAACCGTTATGTGGTCAGCTGTCGTTGCCGTGTTTTGGCGAGCCGCCGCCAGTGTAGGTGCCAACCTTGAGATCGTTGGGTTTCCTCTAGTTGTTCAGACCGATCGTGCACGTTCTTCGAGATCTTCACGTCCTAATTCAGCTAGATCTGAGCGTGAGATGCGCTTTTCTCGGTATTAGAGCTTCTGTTGCTTAAAGGTGTGTCTCTTCCTGTTTTATAAACTTATGTGTTTCTTTCTGTGCTTTTCTGGTATTAATATAAGTAAATGTTTTGTACATTTTGTGTGCATACTATGTTGTGATTGGGTGAATGTTTTCAGACATCATGCATAACATGTCATACTGTGATTTAAGTGAAATATCGGATTTTCAGAACTGTAAAACATCGGATTTATAGTATTGTTCAAGTTGAATTTTCATAATTCAAGTTTCGGATCAGACTCGGATTTTAAATTCTGCATCATATCATTGTGGGTATATGGTTGAGATTGTTCGGGGAAGTGCAGTGGTTTCAACCTTCGGGTTGAATTCCGCTTCGGATCAGTGGTTTCATCCTTCGGGTTGAATTCCGCTTCGGATCAGTGGTTTCATCCTTCGGGTTGAATTCCGCTTCGGCAGTGGTTTCAATCTTCGGGTTGAATTCCGCTTCGGATCAGTGGTTCCACCCTTCGGGCTGAGTTCCACTTCGGATGGTGACATGGAGAAAGTAGGTTCTGGGGAACCTTACTTTTCGGTGTATCGGAGATGGGTACTATGATTCATGTGCATCAGACATCATATCATCATGATTCAGTTTTATTGTGTTTTCAGAAAAGTATTTATCAGAAAATAAAATACTGTTTTGTTTTTGTTTTGTTTTCGGTTGCACCTTAGAGACACACTAAGCTCTTTAGCTTACACCCTTTAGTTTTTACTTTTCAGATATCTCAGACTTATTAGACGATAGGTACTTGGAGCATCTCTTGTTTATTCAGATAAATTATTATTCAGTACGAACTTTTCTGTTACCTCATAAGTATTATTTTAATATATTTTGGGATATTAGTGTAATATAGACATTGGAACTGTTTTTAATTTGGGTTTTATTAAATGCATGCATCTATGAAGTTACTTTCAGATTTTTAATTAATTATCGGAACATCTTTCAAAAGATTGAGTTTTATTTTAATCAGAATATTTGTTGAGTTTTACTTATTTAATCGGTTCTTTAGAATTACAAAATATTTTAACCTAAATTATTTCTTGAGGGACAAGTTTCCAATCGATACTTCCTAGATCCGACCTATTTCTTCTGGGCTGGGTTTAGGGGGTTATATTTAGTGGTATCAGAGCTTAGGTTCAACCCTCGGACTGTGAGGCTCACAAAAGATGTTTTTAAAATGTTTTCGACTTCAGCATGCATCCAAAGTATTTTGAGATGAATGAGAATTTTTTTGAAAAATATACTATGATATCCTGTGATTTTGACTTTAATGTTTTCAAAGTGTTTTAAATCCGAGACTCCAGTACCGAATCTGACTCTAGGTTATTACCTTCTGTAAATAGTTACTAAGCTATTGCGTAGGAATCTTAAGCTATCGTTTATTCGAGATCGTGGTCGAGGCCGTACTGTTGCTTCTGGTAGTGATTACTCGCCTTCTGTTGGGCAAGCAGAAATTCAGAATAAGTTACATGTGGATGTGAATCATTCGTTAAGAGGATATCAGATCGGAAGTGATAACTCACTTGATATTGATAACACTGATCGATATGTAGGAGCCGAGCTCGCAGAGGTGTCTGAACTGTCTTCAAAAAGGATAATTGCACTTATGAAAGTTGAGGAAGTTCAGAATTTTGAGAAAGACGTGAAGCAATCGGACACATCTGTTCAGCCTAGTTTTTTTCAACGCATCTGGAAAAAGGTTTAGAGATGTTTCTGTTCCTCATAGTTATCAGAATTTGAGACCTGCAGCACCTATAGTTCCGTCTGGCAGCGTGGCTAGTTTAAAAGTTCGTCGGCCTATTTCTATATGTGGTTATTGCAATAAGAAGCATAACATAGAGTGCAGATTGATGAACAGAACGTGTTTTAGATGTGGTTCACATGATCATTACCTATGAAATTGTCCCCATTCACCTAGCAGTTTATCCGTTCAGAGTCAGGCACATGCATTAGTTCAGGCACCTCATCGAGGTAGATGGTAATTTAGATCAGCTGCTTCTGGTACATCTAGTAGAGATAGACATGCTCAAGTGGTAGGTCAACTGCATATGAGACTAGACGACCGGGTTCAGTATATTTTTTACTAGAGCTCATGTTGGATATGATAATATGCACGATGACATAACAGATACATTTTAATATGTTCAGATCATGAATATGTTTATGATGGATCAGGAATTCAGAATAAGAAAGTACAAGTATGTGTGGGTTAGTTTTGGAATCTGTTGTTAAGTCTGGAAATTTCGAGGACGAAATTTCTTTTAAGGGAGGGAGAGTTGTAATACCCCAAAAATTTCTCCAATTCAGAAACCCTAATTTTGGAAATCCCTAATTTGAAACCCTAAAATTTGGGAATTTATAATATGGAACCCTAATTTTTAGTTGTGGTCTAATTGAGCATAATTCAAAATTTTAGTGACCTTTGTGTGTGAAAATTAAAATCTCGGAGCTATTTTGTTAAGTGGGAAAAGTTGGGGCCCTTCTCTTGCGATTTACCCAATTTTCAAGTTTAAACCTTATTATTTGTGTATTCAGACTTTTGAGCTTTTTGGACTCCTGCAGCCGCACTCTCCCAAATATACCCACCTTTCTGTTTTCTCTCTCGGCATCCCTCACCCATCTCCGGCGAAGCTCCGGTCAAGCCCAAGCCGTTGTCCGTTCATCGATCGGAGACCATCACTGTGCTCGTGTTCTCTTCGCGATCAAAGCCCAGGCCTTAGTTTCCCCTCATCGCCGACCGTTCGCCTGGAAACGCTAGAAAACCGTTCGGTTTTCCCTGCTTAATCTGCCTCCGCCGTTCGCACCTCTCTCGTACGACCACTGCCAATGGGTTCCCCGTTGACTCACGAGCAAACCCCACTCATCAGACCATCCTTACCGGCTGTCGTCTAGTCAGAAACGGTAGGAAACCGTTCGACTTTTCCTTGCACCTCTATTCGTCGCTGCTTTGCTCCGCCGTCATCTTTGCCTTTCGTGGTTGTCATCGTGTCCGCATCCTCCTCCGTTGTCAGATTTTAGTTTTGGTTTGGTACACTGACTGTGTTTGGGTTCGCCGTCGTCAGAATCTCCGTCGCCGCCGGTGTTAAGCCATCGAAAGTATTTGTTGCCGTCGCGATGTCGAACCGTTATGTGGTCAGCTGTCGTTGCCGTGTTTTGGCGAGCCGCCGCCAGTGTAGGTGCCAACCTTGAGATCGTTGGGTTACCTCTAGTTGTTCAGACCGATCGTGCACGTTCTTCGAGATCTTCACGTCCTAATTCAGCTAGATCTGAGCGTGAGATGCGCTTTTCTCGGTATTAGAGCTTCTGTTGCTTAAAGGTGTGTCTCTTCCTGTTTTATAAACTTATGTGTTTCTTTCTGTGCTTTTCTGGTATTAATATAAGTAAATGTTTTGTACATTTTGTGTGCATACTATGTTGTGATTGGGTGAATGTTTTCAGACATCATGCATAACATGTCATACTGTGATTTAAGTGAAATATCGGATTTTCAGAACTGTAAAACATCGGATTTATAGTATTGTTCAAGTTGAATTTTCATAATTCAAGTTTCGGATCAGACTCGGATTTTAAATTCTGCATCATATCATTGTGGGTATATGGTTGAGATTGTTCGGGGAAGTGCAGTGGTTTCAACCTTCGGGTTGAATTCCGCTTCGGATCAGTGGTTTCATCCTTCGGGTTGAATTCCGCTTCGGATCAGTGGTTTTAATCTTCAGGTTGAATTCCGCTTCGGATCAGTGGTTCCACCCTTCGGGCTGAGTTCAACTTCGGATGGTGACATAGAGAAAGTAGGTTCTGGGGAACCTTACTTTTCGGTGTATCGGAGATGGGTACTATGATTCATGTGCATCAGACATCATATCATCATGATTCAGTTTTATTGTGTTTTCAGAAAAGTATTTATCAGAAAATAAAATACTATTTTGTTTTTGTTTTGTTTTCGGTTGCACCTTAGAGACACACTAAGCTCTTTAGCTTACACCCTTTAGTTTTTACTTTTCAGATATCTCAGACTTATTAGGCGATCGGTACTTGGAGCATCTCTTGTTTATTCAGATAAATTATTATTCAGTACGAACTTTTCTGTTACCTCAGAAGTATTATTTTAATATATTTTGGGATATTAGTGTAATATAGACATTGGAACTGTTTTTAATTTGGGTTTTATTAAATGCATGCATCTATGAAGTTACTTTCAGATTTTTAATTAATTATCGGAACATCTTTCAAAAGATTAAGTTTTATTTTAATCGGAATATTTGTTGAGTTTTACTTATTTAATCGGTTCTTTAGAATTACAAAATATTTTAACCTAAATTATTTCTTGAGGGACAAGTTTCCAATCGATACTTCCTAGATCCGACCTATTTCTTATGGGCTGGGTTTAGGGGGTTATATTGTGTGTAAAGTGTGCTTGGTAGGCCACTTCCTTATAACCCAAGTAGTTAACTTAGTCTTGTTTTCCTTAAATGCCAATGTGCTTAATGACTATGCTCTTGTACTTGTGATTATATGGTGCATGTATATATATCATGATGTGGATATATGTGATGAGCATGAGTGTGGTTGATGATATGTGATTGATGATGATAATTGGCACTAAAATAATTACCGGATGTAAATGATCGATCATTAGGATAGTGTGCACACAAATTGAGTCAAAACGTACGTGGCCTTGATGGCGTTAAGTCATCAAGGAGGAGTACGGTGATGTAACATTCCACCGGAAGCTTTAATTTATTTCTATGGGATGATAAGTGGAATCCCATCCGTAGGGCATGTGGCGATGAGTGGAATCCCGCACATGCAAGGTCCGGTGATGAGTGAAATCTCACCGAGGTAAAGTGTTGTTGAGGTTTATATCCGCACAATCGGGGTAATTAAAGTGGCCAATTAAACTTGTTCATGTATTGTGATATATGATGGTGATATGTGAATGTGGTATATGGTGTTGTTGCATGATGTGGATGTTGATGCTTAAACTTGATAGGATTGAGAGGCCATATATGCCTCTTGAAAGACTAGCTAGGTCTACTTGATTTTAATGCCTATGCTTGATGTATGTAAGACTAGGATTAACGTGCTTGAACCCTGCATTGTTGAGGTTTTTCGTTTTAGAGCACCCTCACTAAGCTTATAGCTTACGCTCTCTATGTTCAACAATGCAGATCATTAGCGTGGTGTTAGCTCGAGGCAAGGCAAGAAGGTTTTTCCAAGTTGTTGCTCAAGTATGGTTAATTTTGTAGTAGTTAAGCAATGTGGCAATAGGGTGTGTTTGTATGAGCTTGTATGACTCATTACATATGATGATGTATTGATTTGATTATGGATTGTAAGCATGTAATGCTATGATGAATGTTTTAGTGTGTGATGGCATGCGTTAGAGTGTTTAGGTTGCCTTGTGTATGAGTGCAAACCTTTCAAGATGTCTTGTTCTCTTTAAGACCATTTGAGCTTTTATGTATGCATAATATTGCCTAAATTGCTCTTTAATTGGAATGCTATGTATGAATGCTTTAATCCATGATTGAATGACACCCTTGGCTTAAATATGTGTGCTTGCATGTTCGTGTATGCTTAGGTGAGTCGAGAAATGCATTTAGAGTCGAGTTGGGGTCGTTTAAGTTGAAATTGAGGAATTGCAGTGCAGGGGGTATCGATACCCCTAGCTAGGGTATCGATATTGTCTTGCCCAAAGGCCTCAGATTTTGCCTGGGGTATCGATACCCTGGAATTTGGAGTTTTGAGTGAGAGTAGAGCGTATCGATACGGGGTTCCTGAGTATCGATACGGGTCTACTCTGTTGACCAAGGAGGGTTGACCGAGATAGGGGGTATCGATACCCCTGGTAAGGGTATCGATACGGTCTTCTCGTGGTTGACTTCTTGGGTTGACCTAGAAAGGGGGTATCGATACCCCTGGCAAGGGTGTCGATACTGTCTGCCTGTAAGCTTAAAAATGGACTGTTTATGCATGGCCGGGGTTCGAATGTGTTTTCCTTTGCGTTGTTTTCCGCTGTGTGAATCGCTTAGGACTAAACGTTCATCTAGACAAGAATTAATATAAAAAGAAAAAAATAGGATTGCTAACCGAAGGGAACCTTAACGGGTTTCACTCGGTTTTCCGCGTGTGGCCCACTCGGACCGGTCATCCGGCCAGACCGGGGCGAGGGGGTTACAATAAGGGATAGTTTTGCCAAAAAAAATAGTTTTTGGACCAAAATATGAAGACGGTAATAGTTTGGGGACCATCGGTGTAGTTTTCTCTTTTTTTGGAGCAAGTCACCACCCAACCTTTCATTTTGGTTTAAATATTCTTCCCGTTGGATGAAAACCGTTAGTCAACAAATGATCAACGACTAAAGCTGACTGGGCTGACACACGTGGACTTAGATGATGACGTGAAAATAACACACGTTAGGATTTGATGAAATAACACTACCACATCAGATTTTTTAAAAATAAAATTTTAATTTTTTTCATATCCATTTAGAGGTTGACATGTGGCAGCTTCTTATTGGATTAATCTTTTTCCTTGAGGAGACTGAGTTTAAACTCGACATTTTATGCTATTCTTAATTTAAGTTTGATGAGAAGAGATCCTATGTTTCGGTTATATATAAATCCTATCAGTCTATAACATATGTGAATAGCTTGGCTTAGTGGTTTGAGTGCTCTTTTTTCCTTCCCAATGTCCAGCGGGGTTCCAATAAGAAGCTGCCTCGTGTCAGCCTTTGGATGGATATAAAAAAGGGTAAACTATACCATTGACCACCGAACTAATTGGAGATTCCTATTTTGACCACCGAACTAACAAACTCGTCAATCAGACCACCGAACTTATTAAATTAACCTATTTTGGCCACTGCCGTTAAAAAATTAAAGATGACTGACGGAGTGATGACGTGGCAGTTAACAAACTTTTATAAAATTACACATTTAATCCTTGCTATTTACACATTCGTTCAATTTAGTCCTAATTTTAAATTAATAAAATAAATTAATTATTTAATTAAGTGATGACACATGTCAACACCTTATTGGAGGAATTTAATTATTTATATTTGATTTTATAAATTTATTTTTCTCCTCCAATCAAGTGGTGACACGTGTCACCACTTGGTTGAATGAAAATTAAGCAAATAAAGAAGAGTGCAAGTGGGGTGGATCAAACCTGCACCATGTGAGTTCCAAACCCTCACCTTTACCACTACACCAAACCTCTCTTAATGACATGAGTTGTGCTATTTAATATATATATATATATATATATATATATGTTATAATGCAGTAAATGTTAAGGGAAAAAAGTAAAAATGATTGAAAGGGGAGTCGAACCTAGACCACTTGGGATGTGTATAATCACACAAATATTCGATTTAAAATATTCGTATATTTTTTTATATTTAAATTAATTCGAATACTTATTTAAATATTTTAAATCAAATATTTTAAAAATATTTTTTTTTCTTTTTCATACTTTAAATACCCGTTTTAATTTAAATATTCGAATATTTTAAAAATATTTTTTTTCTTTTTCATACTTTAAATACTCGTTTTAATTTAAATATTCGAATATTCTAAATATTTAAATCAAGTATATAAAGAAAAAAATATTCGAATATTTAAATATTTAAATTAAAACGAGTATTTAAAGTATGAAAAAGAAAAAAATATTTTTAAAATATTTGATTTAAAATAATTAAAAAAGTATTCGAATTAATTTAATTATAAAAAATATTTGAATATTTTAAATCGAATGTTTGTGTGATTATACACATCCCAAGTGGTCTAGGTTCGAATCCCCTTTCAATCATTTTTACTTTTTTTCCCTTAACATTTACTGCATTATAACATATATATTAAATAGCACAACTCATGTCATTAAGAGAGGTTTGGTGCAGTGGTAAAGGTGAGGGTTTGGAACCCACATGGTGCAGGTTTGATCCACCCCACCCACACTCTTCTCTATTTGCTTAATTTTCATTCAACCAAGTGGTGACACGTGTCACCACTTGATTGGAGGAGAAAAATAAATTTATAAAATCAAATATAAATAATTAAATTTCTCCAATAAGATGTTGACATGTGTAATCACTTAATTAAATAATTTATTTATTTTATTAATTTAAAATTAGGACTAAAGTGAAAGAATGTGTAAATAGCAAGGATTAAATGTGTAATTTTATAAAAGTTTGTTAACTGCCATGTCATCACTCTGTCAGTCATCTGTTAATTTTTTAACGGCGGTGGCCAAAATAGGTTAATTTAATAAGTTCGGTGGTATGATTGACGAGTTCGTTAGTTCGATGGTCAAAATAAGAATCCCCAATTAGTTCGCTGGTCAATGGCATAGTTTACCCTAAAAAACTATTTTTTGAAATCTAGCGTGGCAGTGCCACATCATCAAGTATTAGCACGTGTCAGTTCCACGTCATCGTCCAAGTCTACATGTGTCAGCCCAGTCAACATTTGTTAAGTGGATCGAAAGATCCATATGAACTAAGATGGGGTGAATTGGAAATTTAAAGTTTGTATGGTGGAAATTGCAAATTAAAAGGATTGACAAGGGATTTTAGAGTGGTTCAAGTTCCAAATGAACTCTACATCCACTACCTTAGCTTCACTAAGGATTTGCAACAATTCCACTAATTGCTCTTCCCTTTTTCTAGGCTAAGGAGGCAACCCTTACAATTTCGGTTAAATTTTCTACCCAAAATTTAACCCAATCCTTACAACAAGGTAACAAAGAGTTTGATGGCTAATAGAGTATCTCTCAATACAAATTGTAGCCCAATTACAAGCACTCAACCCAATTGAACAAGATAAGAATGAAAATTACAATTGAGGTTTCTAGACAATATGGGATTTTTGCACAATTGCTTGCATTTGATGTATGGATGTTTTCTTGAGAATCAATAGTTGTTGATGGAGCTTTTGGAGGTCCCTTTTATACCTTCTCATTGATTTCTAGCCGTTTGGGTGGTTGAGAACATAAATGGAGCCGTTGGAACCCTCTCTAACCACCATAAATGTACTTCTGCAGCTATGCGTATCGGTACGCGGGGAGGTGTATCGATACCTGTCTCAGAAAAGAAAGAGCCGTTGTGTGCAATAAATAAGGGGTATCGATACGCGCGTAAGCGTATCGGTACGGGGTATCGAAACGGGGGTTTGCCGTATCGATACCTTTTTCTCAACTTAGCTCTCCGTCGATTTCTGTATCGGTACGAGGGTTTGGCGTATCGATACGGGTCAATGACCATTTAAAATTTGGTTACCAACCAACTGACACCAACGGTCAAATTATTTAAACCGACTTGCATTTAAAAATTTATTAAGGTCGTATCGATACGAGGGTTTGACGTATCGGTATGCCATTCAAACTCTTTAGACTTTTACAAAGGGGCGTATCGATACGAAGGTTTGCCTTATCGATACGTGTTCCTCCAATAGCCAACTTTGGTAAAAAGGTATCGATACGCTTGGGAGTGTATCGATACACCTGAACGTTTTTCAATAGTTTGGCCTTGGAACACTTAGAAAATATTTTGAGTTTGAGTTTTTTAAATCAGTTTTAAAGAGTTGGTGATTTAAAACTTATTAAGGGACTTATAAAACAATTTTAAGTTTTTCAAATTGATCCTTAAAGATTTAATTATATCAAAATCAAACATAGGTTTTACAATCTCCCCCTTTTTGATATAACAAAACTAAAACTTAAAAATTTTGACACTTTGAAAAACTTTACAAAGTTAACTCCCCCTTAATATAAGCTTGGTAACCTTTGAGTTAATATCAAAATAATTGAAGTGTTGTGAGCCTAGTTTCTCTCCCCCTTTTTGTTAGATCAAAAATATTGAGACAATAGATAAGTGCATAAACAAAGGCAAAGGTATAAATAACCAACATTTATTATTAATCATAACATCAAACTTCAAAATCCAAACAAAAACAGAAAATCAAAGCATTGGTTTAAACATAAAGCAAACTTAATCCTAAGAACATAAATCAAAGATGCATAAAATAGAAAATCCTAAATGAGATGCATGAGATGCAAGAAGAAACGTCTAGGCATCATTTTCATCGTCTTCATCATCTTCGTCATCAATTCCCATTGGATCATTGTCCCTCATGCTATTTCGCCACTCATCATGGAAAGCGGAGATGGAAATATTCAAAGAATTATGAACGCTTTCAAGGGATGTGAGGCGATTCTCCATGCTCGTCATCCTTGTATCAAAAGTTGTTTTAAGGGAGGTAAGACGATTGTTCATGTCCGTGCGCAACCCAGTAAATTGCTCATTGAGGTAAGTCATGAGAGCATCCATGGAGGGTTATGGAGCTTGAGGAGCTTGATCTCCTTGAGGTTCTTCAAATACGGCGGCGGCCTCGGGTGGTAGCTCGGCAAGACGAACCCAATTACCATTAAAATAATGGAATTTTCCCCGTGTAAGAGATCGCTCATCAATGAGATCGGTAAGGGGAGTTGGGAAGTCAAAAGAACAATCAATATCCTTTTTCATAAAGAAATAACTCAAAGTCGTACCATATGTAAAGGAGGAGATGAGAGAGGTTTGACGATGTTGCACATGATAGACGATTTCCCCAAACATGATTTGAGCTAAATTTGGGCGCTTTCGCTCACGGAAGCAACGAATCCAAAAATCATCCACTTGACGGATGGTAGAATATTTTCCTCCGGAGGGACAAAACCACCAAGACACCATCAAATGTAGGATCCGGTCATGAGCATTTAGAGCGGTCACGGAGCCACTAAGAACATGCCCCAAAGCATCCTCATCATCAATACCTTCATCCTCTAATTTGAAAACTTCACAAATAGATTTGACATCAAGGATGAATTTCTTTCCCATGAGATAGGAGCTAATGGCGACAACTTCCCCATTGCGAGAAATACATTTGGCATTAGTGTAGAAAATCAAAACCAAAAGATGATAATAAAAACCGAGAATAGATAGGAAATCCATAAAGTTCCAACGATGAAGCAAAGGAAGATATTCAAATTTAAAGCGCTCCGAGTCGAGAAAAGGAATGGATATTACCTTTTCCGCACGAATCTTGTAATTCTCGAATTGACGAAAATATGCTAGACCCGTGGGATCTTCAAAGGATTGTTCATAGATGGTAGTGTAGTTCGGACGTGCAATCGCTCCAAGAGTGGATGATTCACCGGTTAGAGAAACCCTTGTACGCTTCCTCGATTCCTTTGGTGCCATGATCTAAAAGAGAAATTATGCAAAAGGTTTTCTTCAATTTTGGGTAAGAACCAAGGAAAAAAATTTAAAAAGAATATTTGAAAAAAAATAATTTGAAGAACGGAAGTTTTGATAAAAAGATGAAACAAAACAAAACAACAAAAAAATTGAAAAAGAAAAAGAAAGAAAAGATTACCTTGATAGAAACTTGAGAGATTGAAGAAAATTCTAGCACAATTGTGATGAGAGAGAGCTTAAAGCTTTGCTTGATTGAAAAACTCTTTTAGATTTGAGTTGTGGTGTGAAAATATGAGGGAGGAAGAGCCCTTTTATAGGCAAAAACGGCTAGGATTTTTAGGTTTTGAAGAGTTTTAATTTTGGTAAAAGTTGAACACTTTAAATGCCTTATTAAAAGTTGTCTGCGCAATCGAGTATCGATACGCTTGAGGGTGTATCGATACGGGGGTAGAACCGTTATTTCCTTAAAAATGCCCGTTGGAGAATAGTATCGAAACGGATGAGGTCCGTATCGAAACGATTAGAAGCTCGTATCGATATGGGTTGAACCGTATCGATATCCGTTTAAGCAAAATGAATTCTGGGAATCTGGATGAAGAACACGTATCGATACGCGTAGATCCGTATTGATACCCTATGCCCAGAAATGCATATTTAGTTCTAAGAACAACCATAGGCTCGAATTTAACAACTCCTATGAGTATGCAAATGATGAATGAACAGTTCTAAGCATATTTTAATAGAAGCATACTCCCCCTAACTATAGGCATGGATGAAATTAGGAACTTAAACACATAAACATTGCATTTCACAAGATCAAGCAAATTTAAGCACAAAAGAGGTCCTAAAAGGTCAAGATAGGCTAGCTAGACCTAACTCTCTCCTAAGGGACCAAAAACGCTCTTTGTCTAAAAGTTTTGTAAATATGCCCGCTAATTGATTTAAGGTGTCTACATACTCTATAAACACATCTTCCTTAAGGACATGATCTCTAATGAAATGATGCCTTATTTCTATGTGTTTGGTTCTAGAGTGTTGGATGAGATTTTTTGTTAAACATATTGCACGAGTGTTGTCACATTTTAGGGGTATGGTTTCAACTTTAATTCCATAATCTAAGAGTTGTTGCTTCATCCAAAGAACTTGAGCACAACAACTCCCTAAGGATATGTACTCGGCTTCGGTGGTAGATAAGGCTACACTATTTTGTTTCTTAGAGAACCAAGATATGAGCATACTACCTAGGAATTGACAAGTTCCCGAAGTACTTTTCCTATCGATTTTTCAACCTCCATAATCCGCATCCGAATAAGTATGAAGGTTGAAGGTAGAGTCTCTAGGGTACCAAAGACCTAAACAAGGAGTATCTCTAAGGTACCTAAAGATTCTCTTAACGGCTATAAGGTGAGACTCTCTAGGACTAGCTTGAAACCTAGCACACAAGAAAACACTAAACAAGATATTTGGTCTACTTGCGGTAAGGTAAAGCAATGATCCAATCATAGAACGATAAAGCTTAGAGTCAACACACTTACCTCCTTCATCTTTGTCAAGCTTTGTAGATGAGCTCATAGGTGTGGCTTGAGGCTTTGCATTCTCCAAGCCAAACTTCTTGAGCATATCCTTTATGTATTTTGCTTGGTTGATGAAGGTGTCATCCTTCTTTTGCTTGATTTGGAGTCCCAAAAAGAATGAGAGCTCCCCCATCATGCTCATCTCAAATTCACCTTGCATTAACTTAGCAAACTCTTGACAATGACATTCATTAGTAGAACCAAAAATAATATCATCAACATAAATTTGAACTACTAAGATGTCATTTTTATACATTTTTATAAAAAGTGTAGTGTCCACCTTACCTTTTTCAAATCCTTTTTCAATTAAAAAGTTTGAAAGTCTTTCATACCAAGCTCTACGAGCTTGTTTTAAACCATAAAGAGCTTTGGTAAGTTTGAAAACATGATTTGGAAATTTTGAGTCTTCAAAACCCGGTGGCTGTTCCACATACACTTCTTCATTTATAAAACCATTTAAAAATGCGCTTTTAACATCCATTTGAAAAAGCTTGAAATTATGATAACATGCATATGCAAGCAACATCCTAATGGCTTCCATTCTAGCTACGGGTGCATAGGTTTCATCAAAATCTAATCCCTCTTCTTGAGTGTAACCTTGTGCTACTAGTCTAGCTTTATTTCTTACAATGTTACCACTCTCATCTAGCTTGTTCCTAAAGACCCATTTAGTTCCTATTGTAGATTGATTACTAGGTCTATCAACTAATGTCCAAACGTTACTTCTCTCAAATTGATTTAACTCTTCTTGCATAGCCATAATCCAAAAGTCATCTTTCAATGCTTCTTTAATATTCTTAGGCTCTATGCATGAGATAAATGCAACATGATTCATTAATCTAAGAGAAGATCGAGTGTTACCCCCTTGGATGGGTCACCCAAGATTTCACCATCTTTGACATAGTTCAACTCCCTTGGGTAGCTCACTTTATTTTCCTCAAGAGCCAAGTCCTTCAAGGCTTCAAGAGGTGGATCTTGTGTGTCCTCTTCTTTTGTTGGAATCTCATCCTCATTTGAAGTTTGTCCTTCATCAAAGGCATTTATGATTCCTACATCATCATCATCACAAGAATCCTTCCTAGGAAGAAGGTTATCATCGAATACAACATGAATAGATTCTTCTACTACTAAAGTTCTTTTGTTAAATACTCGGTAGGCTTTAGAGGTTAAAGAGTAACCTATGAAAATAGCTTCATCACTTTTTGCATCAAATTTACCTAAGTTGTCTTTTCCATTATTTAAAACAAAACACTTGCAACCAAAAGAGTGAAAATAGCTAATGTTAGGCTTTTTAGATTTTAAAATCTCATAAGGTGTTTTCTTTAAAATTGGCCTAATCATTACTCGATTTACAATATAGCAAGCGGTGTTTGTGGCTTCCGCCCAAAAATATTTAGGTAAATTGTTTTCACAAAGCATAGTTCTAGCCATTTCTTGCAAAGTTCTATTTTTCCTCTCAACTACCCCATTTTGTTGAGGAGTTCGAGGAGCCGAAAAATTATGGCTAATACCATTTTCATTTTAAAAATCTTCAAACCCTAAATTTTGAAACTCGGTTCCATGATCACTTCTAATATGTGAAATAAGTTCAAGATCATTTTGGGTTAGTTTTGAAAATGTGATGAATTTTTTCAAAGCCTCATCTTTAGTACTTAAAAATAGAACCCAAGTAAATCTAGAAAAATCATCAACAAGTACAAAATCATAAGACTTACCACCCAAGCTCATAGTCATAATTGGCCCAAATAAATCCATATGGATAAGTTGTAAACATCTACTAGTAGAAACATCATTAATGGATTTAAAGGAAGACCTATGTTGTTTACCCTTTGAGCATGCATCACAAATTTTATCATTTGAAAATTTTATCTTGGGTAAACCTCTAACTAGATTAAGAGAGACTAGTTTTTCTAAAACACTTATGATAGCATGTCCTAGTTTTCTATGCCACAACCATGCATCATTTTCATTTTGTGCAACTAAGCATGCATGAGATGTATGAATGTCATCTAGATGCACCATGTATATGTTCCCTATGCGATGACCTATGAGCATAATATTATTAGATTTAATGTCTACAATTTTGCATCCATTTTTATCAAATAGAACATTAAATCTTTTATCACACAATTGACTTATGCTCAATAAATTGTGTTTAAGACCATCGACATACAAGGCATTTTCAATAAGAATAGTACAGTGATTACCTATAGAGCCAATACCTTTAATGTGGCCTTTGGAGTTGTCACCAAATGTTACTACTACTCCACTTTTTGGCTTTAGATCCATGAATCTACTCTTGTCTCCGGTCATATGCCTTGAGCATCCACTATCAAGGTACCATGAGTTTTGACTTTGTGCTTTGGCCTTGTAGCAATGCTCCCCCTACAAACAAAGATATTAAGCTTTTGTTTTTGGTACCCAAATCATTTTGGGTCCATGAGTGTTAGCTCCCAAAACCTTGGTTCCCTTAGGAATCCAAGATGACATAGCAATAATATTGTTGGATTTTACAAGTTCCTTAGGAACCCATACACTTCTAATTCTTTTAGCTCTACTATGTCTAGGATAGCTACCTTGTTTGTAGTAGTTAGTCTTTTTCTTAGGTTGGTGTGTTCTTGAGGATTCACCTATTTCATGCTTGACACTACCAACATTATTCAAAGACTTTTTGAGCTCATTTAGCTCATCCAACACCTTTTGGTGTTCACTATTACATTGAGACAAAAGATTATTAAGGTCAACATTTTCATCTTGAAAGAATTTTAGTTCATCTTTTAACCCTAATATCTTTTTCTCAAATTTTGAATTAGCTTGAGTGAGTGAGTCATTTTTCTTATTTAGTTCCAAAATAATCTTTTTGTTCCTAATGACCGACTCTTCATATTTCTCAACTAATTCATCATAGACCTCTTGTAACCCATCATATGCATCATTCAATTCATCATATGTAAAATCTAAAGTAGATGAGTTAGAGGTTACCATGGAGAAATCTTCCTCAAGTGCCATGAGGCAAAGGTTAGCCACTTCTTGTTCGTCATCCTCCGATGACTCCTCATCACTCCAAGTAGCAAGCTTGGCTTTGAGCTTCTTCTTCTTCTCAAAGCCCTTCTTCTTGAGTTGAGGGCACTCCGAACGTATGTGGCCGGGTTGTTTGCATTCAAAGCAAATGATTGGATCCCTTCCTTCTTCTTTGTTCTTGCTTTTGAAGTCCATCTTTCTTTGGATTTTTCTTCCCCGATTGGACCTCATAAAACGTGAGAATCATTTGGCTATCATAGCCAATTCTTCTAGTTCATCCTCCTCACTAGAAGAGCTCTCTTCATGTAATGAAGCTTTGAGAGCTATTCCCATCTTCTTTTTTTTCTCAACCTCAAGCTTCTCTACCCTTTTCTCTTATTTCTTCTTTTCTTCTTCCCTTCCTTGCTTCATGATCTCATGAGTAAGGAGAGAACCCACAAGCTCATCAAGCTTTAAAGTTTTCAAATTCTTAGCTTCAATGATAGCGGTTCTTTTCCCATCCCAAGATTCGGGAAGTGAATAGAGTAGCTTCCGGACAAGCTTGTCTTCCGGTATGATTTCTCCAAAACCCTTGAGCCCATTGACAATAGTGGAGAAATGATCAAACATCTTGGATACCGTCTCATCGGGCTCCATCTTGAAATTCTCATAACTAAGATTGAGAATTCCAATCTTAGTTTCTTTAACATCGTTGGTGCCCTCGTAGGTAGTCTCAAGAGTGCCTCACACTTCTTTGGCACTCTCGATGGATGAAACCTTAGAATAGATGTCCGGACCGAAGGAACAAAAGAGCATGTGGAGAGTTTTGTCATTGACTTGAATCTTTTTCCTTTCTTCTTCACTCATCTCCATCTTTTTCTTCAAGACCATCTTGCCTTCACCATCTTGCTTTAATGGAATATAAGGGCCATCTTCAATGACATCCCACACTAGGTAGTCATTTGACTTGATGAAGAGATGCATTCTATTCTTCCAAAAAGAATAATTATCACCATTAAAGAAGGGAGGCTTTGTAGTGGATTGAGACTCATACATGCCCAAACCGGAGGTTGAAGTCATCTCTTGATATATGATGATCACACTCTTCCAAGGAACTCCTCTTGTGGTTGTTAATCCTCAAAGAGGTAGGCTCTGATACCAATTGTTGAGTGGATCGAAAGATCGATATGAACCAAGAGGGGAGTGAATTGGAAATTTAAAGTTTGTATGGTGGAAATTGCAAATTAAAAGGATTGACAAGGGATTTTAGAGTGGTTCAAGTTCCAAATGAACTCTACATCCACTATCTTAGCTTCACTAAGGATTTGCAACAATTCCACTAATTGCTCTTCCCCTTTTCTAGGCTAAGGAGGCGACCCTTACAATTTCGGTTAAATTTTCTACCCAAAATTTAACCCAATCCTCACAACAAGGTAACAAAGAATTTGATGGCTAATAGAGTATCTCTCAATACAAATTGTAGCCCAATTACAAGCACTCAACCCAATTGAACAAGATAAGAATGAAAATTACAATTGGGGTTTCTAGACAATATGGGATTTTTGCACAATTGCTTGGATTTGATGTATGGATGTTTTCTTGAGGATCAATAGTTGTTGCTGGAGCTTTTGAAGGTCCTTTTTATACCTTCTCATTGATTTCTAGCCGTTTGGGTGGTTGGGAACATAAATGGAGCCGTTGGAACCCTCTCTTACCACCATAAATGCACTTCTGCAGCTATGCGTATCGGTACGCGGGGAGGTGTATCGATACTTGTCTCAGAAAAGAAAGAGCCGTTGTGTGCAATAAATAAGGGGTATCGATACGCGCGTAAGCGTATCGGTACGGGGTATCGAAACGGGGGTTTGCCGTATCGATACCTTTTTCTCAACTTAGCTCATTGTCGATTTCCGTATCGGTACGAGGGTTTGGCGTATCGATACGGGTCAACGACCATTTAAAATTTGGTTACCAACCAACTGACACCAACGGTCAAATTATTTAAACCGACTTGCATTTAAAAATTTATTAAGGCCGTATCGATACGAGGGTTTGACGTATCGGTACGCCATTCAAACTCTTTAGACTTTTACAAAGGGGCGTATCGATACGAGGGTTTGCCGTATCGATACGTGTTCCTCCAGTAGCCAACTTTGGTAAAAAGGTATCGATACGCTTGGGAGTGTATCGATACACCTGAACGTTTTTGAATAGTTTGGCCTTGGAACACTTAGAAAATATTTTGAGTTTGAGTTTTTCAAATCAGTTTTAAAGAGTTGGTGATTTAAAACTTATTAAGGGACTTATAAAACAATTTTAAGTTTTTCAAATTGATCCTTAAAGATTTAATTATATCAAAATCAAACATAGGTTTTACAACATTCAACTTCAACCTTTGATCGTTTGTTGATTAAAGGTTTCCATCCAACATGGGCATATTTGAACTAAAATGAAACATTGGGTAGTGACTTGGTCCAAAAAAGAATAGGGGCACAATTGACAAAATATGCAAATGTTGGGGCATTTTGTGTCATTCTGCCAAGTTTTTTTACATGTGTATTGAAAATGACATAATCCTTTGTTAAAATCCTCATTTTACACCAACTCTAAGCAAAAACAACAATAGAAAGAAAACCCTAATTTTTCTCTCAAATCCCCAAGTCTCTCTCAAAGCAAAAGGTTTAACCCCAGTTGGCAGCTCCTTAACGACGACCAACCGCTTGCTTTGTCGGTAGCTGGCCTCCTATCCATACCATTGTTTCTTTGTTTTTGTTTTTCTGGCCCCGGTGTTATCCGTTGTCTTTATCGCTCTTGGTGGTTTTCGATGAACCCTTCTGACTTTTTCATTGGTCTCTTTAGTTTTCGGTGGCCACAGTCCAGTTTAAGGGCCATTTTGACAAGAGGAAGCTTGGATCCCAGGGATCGCGACGTCTTGTTCCTCTGTTTCCCTCTTTAGTTGTGTTGGTCTCTTTTCTGATTCTCTATGGAAAATTTGGATTCTCCTTTGCAGGTGTCTCGATTTTCGTCGATGGTTGGGTCATTGTTCCTCCGCCTCTTTGCTTTCCCTCATGTTGGGTTCGGGCCTCTCAGGTGGCGAATATGTCGTGAAGGATGTGAGCTCGGTCAAAGGATTTTATGTCCTTTTCCTTGTCGCTCCCATCTTTCGACCCCTTGGATAACACGGTTAGGTTTTTCCCTACTGACTTCACTTGCCGATTGGACCCTTTACTAGTCTAATATAGACGACTTCATTCTCTTGCGTTGGTTGCTCTTCACCGCTTGCTTGGAATAGCTTTCTGTTTGGGTTTCTCTTCAGGGATTGGGTCCTCGTGCTGGGCTTGGGCGTGTTACCCTTTGTTTTTCCGTGGCTCTTTGTGTTTTTTTCTAGGTTCGTTGCCCTTTGCTTTTTTGTATGTTTTTTGTGATGAATGAATGCATTTCAATTTATTGGTAAAAAATAAAGGGTAAACTACATAAATGGTCACCAAATTTTTAGGGCAGATCTATTTTGGTCACTGTACTTTTAAAATATTCGATAAGGTCACCCAACATTTAGTTTGAATTCAATATAGTCACTGAACTTTTAGTTCGCATTCAATATGGTCCCTGATGTTACCTTCCATTAGCAGTTGACGATACTTGTCATTTTTCCTTAATAAAAAATGGGTAAACTACACTAATCATCACTCAACCTTCTTTTCACTCCTATTTTGGTCACTAGAGTTTAAACATTTTCAATTTAATAACTTAACTTTCGAATTGTTCATATTTGGCCACTCTCAAATGACATGTTTATACAAATAGAAAAAATCAATTAATCTTTAAAAAATTGATTAAATGGTAAATTCAAATTATTCAATTCTTGATCTTATATTGTACCAATTAAATCAAATAATTGGTTAACTAGTTAATCGCAATATTTGATTCTAGAACTGATTTTTTACTTTGTTTATTAAAATATCAAATATGATAATATGATAATATGATCAATTTAATAATTGTTTGGTTGTGATAAAAGTATAAAAACAACTAGAAAGTCAAAAATTGAAAGTTCACAACTATTAATCCTACCAGAGCCAAAACTTTTTTTTTAAATCAGAATGGTATCAAATATCACTAGACTATAAGATATTGTAATGCATAAAATATGGAAATATTGTATATAATAGATCAAATCAGTTAATCAATTTTGCTTAAAAATGTGAATCATAATCGAATCGAAATAATTTATTTTAAAAATTTGTACCAAAATCAGGTTCGATTAATCCTTAAAAATTATTTTGGTTAATTGCTAAATTCATATTATTCAATTCTCGATCTTATACTGTACCAATTAAATCGGATAATTGATTGACCAGTTAATTGGAATATTTGATTCAAGTAATATTTTTTTACTTTGCTTATTAAAGTACCAAATATGGTAATATGGTAAATTTAATAAGCAAAGTAAAAAAATCATTACCCGAATTTTTTTAAAGATTAATCGAATTTTTCTATTTGTATAACTATGTCATTTGAGAGTGACCAAAATATGAACAATTCGAAAGTTAATTTATTAAATTGAAAATTGTTAAACTCTAGTGACCATAATAGAAGTGAGAAGAAAATTGGGTGATAATTGATGTAGTTTACCCATTTTTATTAAGAAAAACAAAAAAACAAACGTGAACTTTAACGGGAGGTAGCGAGAGAGACCGTATCGAATTCAAACTAAAAATTAGGTGACCTTATCGAATATTGTAAAAGTACGATAACTAAGATAAATCTGCTCTAAAAGTTCGGTGACCATTTATATAGTTTACCCAAAAATAAAATAAAATCATCCTTTAAAAAAAATAGTAGTGCTTCCTTATAGATATTCATTTTTTGACTTGTCTATTTTTCTATAGGTAGGCCTTATGTCACGGACGTATTCTCTCAAACCCGATCCGTGCGGCGTTAGCAACTCTCGACAATGCTAACAAGCCTTGATGTTCCTCGCAACACTTGGCTAAAACGATCACAAGAGAAGGCAAAAAGCTTTACAAGTAAAAGAACTTGTATTAGCTAAGAAGGCTTACAAGAGTGCTTGAATACTTACAATGCTTGGTTTTCTAAGTTGTGTACAAAATGAGGGGGTGGCCCTATTTATAGGCACCCTCCTCCCTAATGGACGGCTAGGATCGTTTTGATCCGACGGTCATGGTTTTGCCTCCAAAAATATCTAGTCTAAATCTACATCTTTCTAGATTACTCTACATGTGTCTATACATGTTTACATACATCTATACTTATCCAAAATGTTCTAGAGAGCTCCAGGGTCTTCCGGAGTTGTCCCGAGCTTTCCCGAGCCTTCCCGAACTCTCTCGGGTCTTCTAGGTTCTCCCGGGTGTGTCTGGACTTGGAGAGAACATCTCGGATCCTTCTAGAACGCCATGGACCCTTAAAGATAAGTGTTGGCCGTCCTAGATGCTTCTAGTGCCCTCCTTGGTGCTAGGTTGCCTCAAAAGTGCCCAAGGGTGGCAAGAACCTCGGTTTGGATCTTAGGGAAAAGTGGTGGGGTGTGACATTCTCCCCCACCTAAGCTCGCGACGCCCTCGTCGCGCCTTCGTTGAACTCTCGGAGTTGGTCCTTGAATTGCCAAAGGGCTTCTTCAGTTTCCCAACTCGCCTCGGCAATGGGCAGACCCTTCCATTTGATGAAGTATTCCTTATATGCTGGCACGCCCCTTCGTCTAATAAGTCGATCGGCTAGTACTTCTTCAACTTCCTTGTCGAAAGAAGTGACCACGGCTGTGGGTGCTCTAGTGGAGACTCCCCTCGATGGATCTTCCAAGTCTTCATGATAAGGCTTCAACAAACTCACATGGAAGACTGGATGAATCTTGAGCCTTGGTGGAAGCTGAAGTTTGTAAGACACCTTACCAACTCTCTTGATCACTGGGAATGGTCCCTCGTACTTGCGGACTAGTCCCTTGTGCACCCTTCTAAAGGTCTTGAACTGCTGGGGTAGGAGCTTGAGCATGACAAGGTCTCCTTCCTTGAACTCTAGGGGCCTCCTTTTCTTGTCTGCCCACTTCTTCATCCTCTTGGCAGCCTTGTGTAAGGATGCTCGAGCAAGCTCATTTTGCTCGTGCCATGACTTGGCAAGCTTGTAGGCTGCGGGGCTCTTCCCTTCATAGCGTGTGGCAAGGGAGAGCGGTGTGGTTGGTTGGTGTCCCAAGACAATCTCGAAGGGACTTCGGTTGGTGGCTTCGCTCCTCTGTGGGTTGTAGGAGAACTGAGCAACGTCGAGAAGCTTGGCCCAATCTCTTTGATTAGCACTAACGTAGTGCCTTAAGTATAGCTCCAAGAGAGCATTGATGCGCTCGGTTTGCCCATCGCTTTGGGGATGGAAGCTTGTTGAGAAGTTAAGATCGGACCCTAGCATCTTGAAGAGTTCGGTCCAAAACCTCCCTGTGAACCTTGGGTCTCGATCGCTCACAATGTTGCTCGGTATGCCCCATAGCTTGACCACATTGTGGAGAAATAGCCTTGCTGCCTCATCTGCTGTGCAATCGGATGATGCTGCAATGAAGGTGGCATACTTGCTGAATCGGTCCACCACGACCATTATGCTTCCAAACCCTTCTGACTTGGGAAGACAAGTGATGAAATCCATAGAGACACTCTCCCAAGGCTTGTCGGGTACGGGCAAAGGATCTAAGAGCCCCCCTGGTTGTTGTTGGACAACCTTGTCTTGTTGACACACAAGACAAGTCCTCACGTACTCTTCTACATCATCGTGCATCCTGGGCCAATAGTAGTTGGATTTTAAGAGTGCAAGAGTACGTCGCATACCTGGATGCCCGGCCCATAAGGAGTCGTGACACTCCTTGATCAGCTCCTTGCGTAGGTTGCCCCACTTTGGCACATATAGACGGTTGCCCTTGGTGTAGAGTAGTCCATCACTCACCCAAAACCGTCGGGTCTTCCCCTCGTTTGCTAGTGTGATGATGTTCTTGGCAAGGGGCTCTTGGTGTAGACCCTCCTTGATCCTATCTAGAAGTGGACTGGTGGCTTGGCTTAGTGCTGCGAGCTCTGCCTTTCGACTGAGTGCATCGGCGACTACATTTGCTTTGCCCGGCTTATACTGTAGTATGTAGTCGAACTCGGCTAGGAAATCTTGCCACCTAGCTTGCTTTGGGCTAAGTTTCTTCTGAGTTTGAAAGTAGCTTGTTGCTACGTTGTCGGTGAGAATCAAGAACTTGGCCCCTAGGAGGTAATGTCGCCACACCCTGAGGCAATGAATGATGGCAGTCATCTCTTTTTCTTGCACGGTGTAGCGCCTCTCGGTGTCATTGAGCTTCCGACTCTCGTAGGCAATCGGATGCCCCTCTTGCATAAGAACCCCTCCTATAGCAAAATCCGATGCATCGGTGTGCAGCTCATAGGGCTTGGTGTGGTCGGGAAGGCTTAATACTGGCTCTTCACAAATGGCCTTCTTCAAGTCTTCAAAGGCCTCTTGGCAAGCTGGTGACCACACCCATGGCTTGTTCTTCTTCAAGAGCTCGGTTAAGGGTGTTGCTCTTGCTGAATAGCCCTTGATGAATCGGCGATAGTAGTTCACCAGTCCGAGAAAGGATCGTAGCTCATGTACCTTGGTGGGCGGCTCCCACTCTTGAATAGCTTGCACCTTTCCATCCTCCATCATTAGCTTCCCATCCTTGATTCGGTGCCCAAGGAACATGACTTCGGGCTTGGCAAAGGAGCATTTCTCCTTCTTGATGAAGAGATGGTTCTCTCGCAGAACTTTGAACACTTCCCTTAGGTGTTCAACATGCTCCTTAAGGGTCTTGCTATACACCACGATGTCGTCAAGGTAGACGACCACGAACCGATCAAGGTAGGGATGGAAAAGCTTGTTCATCAAGGTGCAAAAAGTTGCTGGGGCATTGGTTAGTCCGAAGGGCATGACTAGAAATTCATAAGAACCATACCTTGTGACGCATGTGGTCTTGGGCTCATCCCCTTCCGCAATGCGCACTTGGTAGTAACCCGATCGAAGATCCAACTTGGAGAAGTATCGTGCATGCCCGAGCTGGTCAAACAGATCCGAGATAAGAGGGATTGGATACTTGTTCTTGATAGTGATCTTGTTGAGTGCTCGGTAGTCAATGCACATCCTTAACGAACCATCCTTCTTCTTCTAGAAAAGAACTGGTGCCCCAAATGGTGCCTTGGATGGTCGGATGAACCCTGCATCGAGTAGCTCTTTGAGTTGTCTCCTTAATTCCTCCAACTCTGGGGGTGCCATGCGGTAAGGCCCCATGGCTGGTGGCTTGGTGCTGGGCTCCAACTCGATCTTGTGATCTACTTCCCTTCTTGGTGGTAGCCTTCGGGGTAGTTCGGGTGGTGCAACATCCTTGAACTCATCAAGCACCTGGGCTACCTCCTTTGGAAGATCCTCGTCGGGCATGGCCTCCTCTTCATCATACTCACTAAGGATGGCCAAGTAGCTATCTTCATTTCTCTTGACGCCCTTCTTGAACTGCAAGGCGGAGAGTACCTTGGCATCTTGCTTGGTAGCCCTAGTCGTGGGCACCATGCATGCTTGGTTGCCATCCATGATGCACATGCTATTGGCAAAGGGCACGGGGAAGGCTTTGACTTGATCAAGGAACTCAAGCCCTAGGACGATCTTGAAGTCGTCCATCGGCACCACGGAGAAGTTGATGTGCCCTGACCATTTTCCCACAATGGTCTTGACTCCTCGTGCGATACCATGGATGGGCTTGGCTGCTGAGTTGACTGCCTTGATGGATCCGCCTCCTCCTACGGCTTTAAGACCTAGTCTCTTAGCTTCTTCTAAAGAGACAAAGTTATGAGACGCACCTGTGTCGAGCATTGCCCTTGATGCTTTCCCATTGACGGTGACGTCTACATAGAGTAATCCCTTGGCTTCGGTCTTAGGGGCGGATTGGATGACATTGAGTAGTTGCAGGGAACCCATTTGGACACCCTCTTCATCCTTGTCGGTGTCGCTTCCCTCTCGATGCTTGGCTAGGAGCGAGTTAAGCGCTTGTCTTTGTGGGCACTCTCGGACCCAATGGTCGCCATCACAAATGAAGCATTTGTTGGGGGGACGCCTCGTGCCTCGAGTGTCCTTGGCTTTGCCTTTGTCTTTGTTCTTCCAAGAGGATGAATCCTTGTGCTTGGGCGAGCTTGCCTCTTGGTGGCTCTCCTTGCGATGGCCCTTGTCTCCCCCACCTTTGGCATGGCCTCCTTTCTTGTCCTTCGACTTGTTGGACTCCTTGTTGCTAGAGTAGTCAACAAGGCTCTCTGCTATGGCAATGGCATCGGCTAGGGTTTGAACTCCTCGTCGCTTGAGCTCGGTCTTGGCCCATTGTTGGAGGCCATCCATAAAGTGGAAGAGGGAGTCTTTATCGGACATGTCGGGAATCTCGAGCACTAGATTGGTGAACTCCTTGATATAGTCTCGGATGCTCCCTGAGTGCTTTAGCCTTCGCAAGCGGCCTCGTGCTTCTTCCTCGGCATTCTCGGGGTAAAATTGTTTCTTAAGCTCCTTTATGAAATCATCGAGAGTAGAGATGGTACACGTACCTTTCTCAATGTCTTGGCGCCTTCTCCTCCACCATAGCATGGCGGTGTCGGTGAGGTACAAAGTAGCGGTTTGGATCTTGGCGGCCTCGTCCACAATGCCAACGGCCCCAAGGTATTGCTCCAAGCCATATAGGAAGTTGTCGACTTCCTTAGCGTTGCGGGTTCCTGAGAAGGTCTTTGGTTTGGGCACCTCAACCTTCCTAGACTCATAAGAGGTGCTTGGCCCGGCAACCATAGCACGCTTACACAAGGCCACATCGCCTTGTAGTGCCTCGACTTGAGCACGGGTGTGGTCTAGCTCTTCTTGAAGAGAAGCACGTACCTTGGAGAGCTCACTCATGAGAAGGTCGCGAACTTGTCCCAACTCGGCTCGCATGGCTTCTTCTAGCTTCACCATCATAGCCTTCATGGCGGTGTGGAGCTCGGCGTCCTCTGCCTCAAGGCCTTCCACCCTCTGGGTAAGGTCGTCCACATTAGCACTGATGCCCCCCACATTCTCCTCTATGTGGGTTAGACGGTTCTCCAAGCTAGAAATCACGTCCCTCGACTTGGCTCTTGGCTTCGTCGCATTAGGGTCGGCCACCTCCTCGCGCCCTCGCTGTTCTTGTGTGACTTCTGCCTCGGTTGAGCTAACACTTGGGTTCTTTCCTGTCTTGGCCATTATCCCGGGTCTCGTAACACGCTCTGATACCAACTGTCACGGACGTATTCTCTCAAACCCGATCCGTGCGGCGTTAGCAACTCTCGACAATGCTAACAAGCCTTGATGTTCCTCGCAACACTTGGCTAAAACGATCACAAGAGAAGGCAAAAAGCTTTACAAGTAAAAGAACTTGTATTAGCTAAGAAGGCTTACAAGAGTGCTTGAATACTTACAATGCTTGGTTTTCTAAGTTGTGTACAAAATGAGGGGGTGGCCCTATTTATAGGCACCCTCCTCCCTAATGGACGGCTAGGATCGTTTTGATCCGACGGTCATGGTTTTGCCTCCAAAAATATCTAGTCTAGATCTACATCTTTCTAGATTACTCTACATGTGTCTATACATGTTTACATACATCTATACTTATCCAAAATGTTCTAGAGAGCTCCAGGGTCTTCCGGAGTTGTCCCGAGCTTTCCCGAGCCTTCCCGAACTCTCTCGGGTCTTCTAGGTTCTCCCGGGTGTGTCTGGACTTGGAGAGAACGTCCCGGATCCTTCTAGAACGCCATGGACCCTTAAAGATAAGTGTTGGCCGTCCTAGATGCTTCTAGTGCCCTCCTTGGTGCTAGGTTGCCTCAAAAGTGCCCAAGGGTGGCAAGAACCTCGGTTTGGATCTTAGGGAAAAGTGGCGGGGTGTGACACTTAGCTTGGAAAAGTCAATTTCCGCACCTTCAAGTTTGTGAGATGCCAAAGCATTCATCTTTTTCTTTCTTTTTTTATTTGGTGGCAATGCCTATGCTTAAAGAGATCAAAAGAAATAAATTATTAGACCTTAAACCAAAAAAATATTTTTAAATTTGGAAGTTATTAAATTATTGTTAAAAGCAATTATGGATATTAGATTAGAGTTGTCGACATCTAATGATTAGAATATTTCTTTTTGTTTGAAATATATGATTAATATGTAACCTATACATCTTCTCAAACACTAATTACAATCATCAAGGGGCCATGTTCTGCTGCCAATAAAGTTAATTAATTTATGATAAATTATTAGAATCTAAGTGAAAAAGACGACGATGTTCATCCTATTTATTCTGGGTTTTAAAAATAAAATAATATTTATTTTAAGAGAATCAGATTTGAGTATATATATGTGCATTATCAAAGAATTAAAAAATATGAACATATATTATCATATAATAACACCATTGTATTTAAATAATAATACATCATCAAATCTCAATGTTATAACTAATTAAATTAATTAAAGTAAACTTAGAATAGTGTAATGGTATTTAAAATATTTTATATTATAAATAAATATATGAATGTAAAGTCCGTACAATTATATCAGTTCATATTAATTTTCTTAAAATATTTAAATTAATTATATATTGTATTTTATTATATAATTATACCGTGTTTAATATTATCATATTTAATTCAATATATTACGATAGTTACTCTCATCAATTAATTAAAATATGGGAAAATAATGGGAAAAATGAAAAGTGTGTTTGTAAACTATGTTATCATTTGATAGTTTCAAATGTTCTTCGTGTATATTTTAGTATAAAAGCTATGAGAATGATTTCTTATCTTAGTATAGAAGAAACAAATGTAATTAATTAATTAATCCCCATGGGATATAGTGATAGATTACTGACAATGGGTTTATTTTTATTTTTTTAATAATAATTATTCCTTTGAATTTAAAAGTCTATTCTAAATTCCAAAACATTTAAATAAAAATAAATTCGAAAAAGACAACTTCAGTTTTAACTCCAAAACCAAGGGATGCCTCTAAGGTACTTTAAATCTGGTCGGTTGCATAGACAAAGGATAGAAAATGGGATTCCTACCCATTGAAGTAATCTCCTCCAAACAAAATAAAATAAATGAAACAAACATGGCTGACATGTTCTTAACATTTGTCTTTATGATTAATAAAGGCTCCCAAAATAATTAAATTTGTATATCAAGAAAATATACGTATGCATAATGTTCCAATGGTAGAATTTCTTTTTAATTTCTTTTGAGTTAAAATTTCATCTTGTGTATGTTCTATTCGAATAAATTTAATTTTTAATCTAACTATGTCTTGTAACATTCGACTCAAATTTTATAGTTATATATACATGATTTCTGATTGTATTTGTGCTTATTAACTCCAAATACTAAAAGAATGTATATGATACGAATTGTTTTTGCTAAAATGGTTTATCTAAAAAAGAGATTATTATAGAGATATATAATATGCATTTTTTTTTGTTAAAGGAAGCGTAAAAAATTGTAAAAGTGGAATATAAATATGAAAGTTATTAGATGTTATTTTTTAAGAACAAAAATAAAATTAGCTAAATTGAATTACTAATTGTACAAATTTAGCATATGTGTTCCAATTCTCTCTATTAGTCATTGTTATTGTTCTTGAGGATTACACCTTAATTCTAAGAATCTATCATGGTATCAGAGACTTTTCCTGGTTAATCGTGATGTTGCAATTTCTCGTTTGACGATTTGTGCTGTTTGCCTGACTCTGACGATTCAACGAGGTTTTCTGCTTCTTCTTGCACGGATTATTGGTGAGATTGTTCTAATTCTTCATCTGTTTTTTGCTCGTTTGTGTTTCTCTCGGTTTTGATTATACTTCGATTGTGTTTCTCTCGGTTTTGATTATACTTCGATTGTGTTTCTCTCGGTTTCGATTGTTTGTGCCTACTTTCCTATATTCACGTATGTTTTTTTGTTTGGATTTCTAGTTGTTATGTGTGCTTCTTGTATTTCTTGTGTGTTCCGTGGATTTACCAGAGGATGCACAAGTTCCGGCTGTTAATTCTGGTCAAAATCTTGGTACTCCAGTTCAAAATCATGGTACCGATGACAGTAACAATAGTCCTAGCTATACTACTTCTAGTTCTTCCAAGATATTCTCTACGAAAAAGATTAATGTTGTTTTAGATGAAAACAACTACCTTCTTTGGCATCAGCAGGTTTATTTGACTATAAAACACATAGACTTCTTAGGTTTATTGATTCTAAAGTTTCACCTCATCCAAAATATATCACTAGAGAGAATCAAGTTCTTACCAATCCTAATTTTGAAAACTTTGAAGAGCAGGATGATGCCCTAGCCTCTTGGCTTCTTTCGATTGTTAGCAAAACTGTGTTGTCTCATATAATAGGTTTGAACACTGCATCTGAGATTTGGAACACATTTCACAAAATACATTATGGTAAAACTACCTTTAGTAGGCGATTGTTGCATACACAAGAAAGGAGAACTTGGAATGATGTAATTCTTGCTGAAAGTAAAATCCATATGTGATAATCTTGCGAGTTGTGGGGAAATTATCTCAGAACAAGAGCATGCTACGACTATCTTAAATGGACTTCCTAGTGAATATGAATTTGTTGTTACAGTTCTTACGGCTAGATCTCAACCATCATCTATTAACAATGCTCGCATTATGTTGCTTGATTTTTAAGGCTAGGTAAACTTATTTATCTCCACATGTCACTGCTTTTGCACATCACATTGTTGCTTCTCAATATGAAATAGACGCTTCTACGTCTACTTCTCGTGTTATGAATGTTATTTCTGGGCTAGATTACCCTCAGAATTCTGATACTCAACCTATAGGTGCTGGATATGCTTATAACAATAGGAATAATAATAAAAAATTAAGATGGAGGTCGAGGGATGTCTTTTAGACCTCAATGCCAGATGTGTGGACGCATAGGGCATCTTGTTGAGAGGTGTTACTTTAGGTTTGATCTGAGCTTTAAAAATAAGTCTTCCAGGAACAATCAAAACAATTCTGACGGGGTTCAGGACCTGCTCAAGCTAATACTGCCATGTTTACACAACCTTCTTGTTGGGATGATCAATCAATTCGATTTGGCCAAAAGGGAGGATAATTGGCAATTTAGAAAATGGAGGGAAGCAAATGGAAGGATAAAAATGGTGACAAAGGGATTTATAGTGGCTCAACCTTCTAACAAGATCTACATCCACTACCTTAGCTTCCCACTAAAGATTTCCAACAAATTCACTAAAAATGTCTTCCCCTTTTTTAGGCTAAAGAGGCAACCGTTACACAATCAAAGCTTTGATCAAGCTCACTCTTTTACATAAAAGTGTTTGCAAACAGAAAATATCCTCTCAAAGGTGTTTGTTTGCCCAATACAAGTACTCTCAACCCAAAAACTTGTATACAAAAGATTACAATAAAAACACTCAAGTGGGTTACAAGATATGACTCTAAAAGCTCAAAGGTTGTTGGATTTGTGCTTGAATGCTTAAGACTTATTCACTTCTTCTTGTTGTAGCTTTTGGAGACTTGTTTATATACCCCTCATTGATTTCTAGCCGTTTGGATGGTTGGGATTATAACACCCCTAAATAACGATAATAATATATTTAGGTAAGAAAAAAATGAAATGAGAAAAGAGTTGAGGCTAGTGGGTTTTGAACTAACGACCTCGACCAAGCCTAATGCTCCTTGTGTTTAACCGCTGAGCTAAATGCCCAAGTTTGTTAAGGAATAACTTGGTTAAGTCTTGAATTAAAATTGTGGGTTTTCATCTAAATTAAATATATTTGTTTGAACCTTCACCTACTAAAAATAGATTAATCCCCCTTTGTATCTTTAGAGAATTGAGAACCATCCAAAAGCTCCTACCAACCCCTCGCCATTCTAACTCTGATTCGTCCTCACCGTCGCGTCGTGTACGTCACCGCCGCTGCTGGAGTGTTTGCCGCCTCACCTCTATCACAGCCCAGTCGACCACTAGCGGGGATACTTCACCATTCGACGTGGAGGCTGAGTTGAAGGCCCAACGTGAAACCCCAAAGTCGCGCCACCTATCTTCGTCATTTTCGGTTACCTTTGTCGTCCGTGTGTGACACGGCCACCAAATCTGAGATCTCTGCACCGTGACGAGCAAGGCTCAACCCTCCGAGCATGAAATCTTCACTGTTTCACGGGTCATCAGAAAATCGAGAAACATCTCGATTTTCCTTTTTGGTTGTCGTGTCGTAGCAACTTCTGCCTCGGTAAGCTTTTGAAGCACATCTAATTGTGTTTTCCGTGTCACCTACCATTTTTCATGGTGTTTTCTAGCAGATACAGGCCGCGTGTGGGCTACACGCGTTGTCCGGGATGATTTCTGGCCGCCCTGGATGGTAGCGCATGGACCGAGCTGATACAACATTCCGCTAATCTAAACACGAACCCTCTGTCTAACCTAAGTCTGGCCCGAGTTCAAACTTGTCCAACCCGACCCGAACTGAGTCAAATTAGTGAGTCAACCCATCTGAGTCAACTCACTTCAGTCAACCTGGTTGACTATTGACCCGACCCGACCCGTGACCTAAGGATCTGACCTAGCCCGTTGAACTGACCCATTGATGGACGTCAACGTTGACTTCTTGACTGACATCAGCATTAACTGTTGACTAATGTCAGCATTAACCGTTGACTAATGTCAGCATTGATTGTTGACATCAGCGTTGACTTTTACTTAAAAGTTAAGATTTCAAAAACCCGTATTTTATTTTTTTCAACGTTCTGATTCTTAGTTTCAATCTCATTTCATGAAATTCTAACCCGAAAGCCTCCAAATTTGATATTGGACCCGAACATGCTTATGTGTTTCATTATTCGGTTTAAAGGCAATGTGATTAAGGATTGATTTTGGACTGTGGTTAAATGAAGGTATTCACATTCTTCGTATCCGAGATGTCAAGCTCAAAATGCTACAAATTGATGGTGGTGGAGAGTTTATGATTTTTCAACAATATCTTAAAGATCAAGGGAGAGTTCATCGGATTTATTGCCCACATAGGTATGAGCAAAATGGTCTTGTAGAGAGGAAGCATCGACAAATTGTAGAAGATGGATTGTCTATGTTGGCGCAGGTTTCTCTCCCTTTACAATTTAGGAATTATGCATTTGCTACATCAGTGTTTCTAATTAATAGGCTTCCTACAATAGCTCTCTCAGGTATGAATCCTTATGAAAATTGTTTGGTAAGCTTTTTGATTACACTTTCTTTAAAGTTTTTGGATGTTTATGTTTTCCGTATTTAAGACCATTTAATAGAACTAAGTTACAATTTAGACCAACCCCTTGTATGTTTTTGGGTTATTCCCCATCTCACAAAGGGTACAAGTGTTTGGCTTTAGATGGTAGGGTGTATATCTCGAGACATGTAAGGTTTGATGAGCAGAATTTTCTATATAAAAAGTATGTGTCTGCTGGGCAAAGTGTGGTTGGTTCGTCGTGTCATTCAAAACCTACTGAGTCAAAGCCCTGTTCTGTGCCTATACCATTTAGGTCTTTTAAGACGACTAGTGATGGTCTCGTGTTATGTTCTTTTGGTCTAAAGTGTACCCTTGAGTCTGGATATGCTATACTTGATGTGTCTCAGTCCTCTTTTCATCTACGTGATCAGGTTGTAGCTCATCCTACTTTATTTCCTACTACTGTGTTTGGACATGAAAGCCTTGAGTCTAGGCTTCCCCTTAGAACATATCTCATTCTGTCTTCTACTTCTCATAGTCCTGTGTCACATCGCATCCCTTTGCATCATCTTGCATTGTCTATTGCCCATCCATCGTATTCTCATTCATCTTTACCCCCATTTTCTATTTCTTAACCGCGTTCATGCCCATCATGTTCTTTCACAGCTCCACATCCACCTTTAGCTCCATTAACTACTACTAACCCATCTTCATCTCTATTTGTCGTTTCACTAGGATCATCTCAATCTTCATTCTCTACTACTATACCACCATCATCCTCACCTCTACTTGATACAAATTCGAATCCATATTCACCTCCATTATCTACTACTACTCTACCTCTATCTTCATCTTTGTCTTCACCACAATCACATCCACCTCCACCTCCACCTCCATTATCTACTACTATCCACCAACCATCTTCGTCCTCATATGTTTCAGTTCAAAATAGTCACCCCATGATCACTCGTGGAAAGTCTTGGATATTCAAGCCTAAAGTGTTTCCCCTAAAAAAGAAAACATGGTACATGATAATGTTTTCGAGACTTTAAAACATCATGGGTGAAGAGTTGTTGTTCATGATGAATATCGGGCTCTCATGAAGAATGGCACATGATAACTACAACATCTACCCTCAGATAAGAAAACTGTTGGGTGTAAATGGTTGTTTCGAGCCAAGCAAAAGTCTGATGGAACTCTAGACAGACTAAAGGCTCATTTGGTGGCTAAAGGCTACTATCAAAAAGTAGGAATTTACTTTAAAGAGATGTCTAGTCTTGTGGTTAAAGCCACCACCATAAGAATTGTCTTGGTTATGGCAGTTATGAATCATTGGGTGGTTAGACAAATTGATATTAACAACGCCTTTCTTAGTGGGTAATTGTTAAAAGAAATCTACATGTGTCAACCACGTGGATTTCAACAGCATGGAGAGTTTGGGGAAAAATTAGTATGCAAACTGAAGAAGGCTCTGTATGGACTACGCCAAACACCTAGGGCCTAGTTTGACACCTATAGAGCATACCTTATCAAAAAGCTAAATTTTGTGGCCTCTAAGTCAGACTCATCACTGTAAATCAAAAACATTGGCTCCTCAAAACTGCTTCTAATGGTATACATGGACGATATCATCATTACTGAAAGTTCTCTTGTTGAGATGGATTAAGTGGTATGATATACTCGAGGAGTTCTCACTCAAAGATTTGGGTGAACATTATCTGTTTTTGGGTATGAAGATTCATTAATGTGAGAATGGTCCCAAGCTTAGCCAGAAAAAAACATGTCACTAATCTGCTAACAAAAGCAGAAATGCTTGGCTCTAAACCCACACCAACTCTAATGGTTGTTCTCTCCACGAATAAACCAGAGGATAATCAAGTTTTTTAGAATAGTTACCTATATCGTAACATTGTTGGCAGTTTACAATATGTCTGTTTTACCAGACCTGACATTGTTGTGGTTAATATGGTTAGTCAGAACATGAATGATCCTCGAATATCTCATTGGAGAGTTGTAGAAAGAATCTTGAGATATCTTGGTGAAACTCTTGATTATGAGTTATTTTTTCAATGATCCTCGACCACACCTGGTATAGTTTGTTTTGCTGATTCTGATTGGGCCTTCTCTAATGAGGATAAAAGGTCTACCACAGAATACGTGACGGGGTTGTTGAAGTCCTGCAAAAATAAAATTGATTTAGCTATACTAACTTATAGTAGTAGTAGTGAGATTAGGTCAAATCCCAAGAGAGCTACAAAATAACTTTGATCATAGGCTTAAAGATGATTTTTCGTATCCAAGAAATTAGTATACTTGAGGAACACCACAACAAGCAATTTTTCTCCTTTTTTTTAATCAATTAGTCTACTTGGGGAACACCACAATAAGCATTCAAACCGAAACTTATCATTAAATAAAATCAATGATAGCATTAAGATTAATGAAAATGACTAAAACAAAATCAATCAAATTAATTTTGTACATTTATTTCCCTAAGGACTATCATGCGTGATGTTTAGCTTAACAAACACAAAATATGAGCCTTGCGCTTTGCTACTTGCGTCATGGATAGTGATAGAACATTCAATATTGAACTAAGGCGCCAATTTAATCAATATCAAACATTTATAAAAATAAGAACAAAAAATAAATATTACTTGGATTAAAGGAGAAATACTAGTTTATTACAAACCTCACAAAATTACAGCGAAATCACTTCACCCTTGAATCAAAAATAAAAACCTTAGCCACACATGGTAGAAGAAAATAACAAGAGATGATAAAGAAGAAAAAGTGTTGTAAAAGATTTATTCCTTTCTAAAGGGTTTAATGAGCTCTTTATACAGAGAGCAAACCCCTAAACCTAAAAGTAAACCACCTTTAATTGAGTTTTAATCCAATAAAAAATATGATAAATGAAAATCTAAAAAAATAAAGTCCTAATTAATAAAAGAGATTGATTCTTGGTCTAATACTTCCAAAATAATAGAAATATCTATAAAAGTAAGCTTCATCTTGAATTTGATTCCAAAAAGTTAAATTTTTCGCGTCAAACACCAACCTCGCATCAGTCGCAAGGCGTAGTCACATCTTATCGAATATGAGCTTCTGACTAGTTCTACTTTCTTTCGAATGACTTGATTATCATATATGTAGCTAAAAACATGCTTTTGAGCTAATTTTCACCATTGCTCCAGATTTTATCTCCTAAATCAAAACAAACGTAATTTTCACAATTAAGCTTAAAATATAATTAAATATGAAAAAAATTAATCACAACAAAAATTATATAATTATAACCTATCAACATTGTATTTCTTTGGTCCAAATTATATTGCATGGTGCTCTAAAAAGCAACAGTGGTGTCCAGATCAACTTATGAGGCTGAATACATAAGTGTTGCTAATTTAGTGTCTGAGTTAGTTTGGATCCTTCAAATCCTTCAGTGGTTGACATTATCTTATCGGGAAAATTAGTGGTTTGGTGTGACAACACTTCAATGGTTTCTATGTCTACTAATCTCACTTACCATGCTCGTATCAAGCATGTAAAAATTGATCTTCACTTTGTTCGAAAAAAATGATGGATGGTCAATTATATTCATGCTTCAGAACAAATTACTAATATACTCACAAAACCAATTCTTCCTTCTCTGTTTGCTTCTATGCGTACCAGGCTTGTAGTCAGAATTTTGAAGGAGGGTCAAGGAGAAGAAGTAGTTGGGAAAATGTTAGAGTAATGTATTAGTAATAATTAATTCAGTTAGATTAACAGTTGTATTAGTTAATCTGTTAAGTAAACATGTTCAGTCAGTTAGAGTGGCCTGGTCACGAGAATTAAGTATTTTGGTCATTATAAAAGTCCAATAGTGGTTTAGTTAGTTTTAACTCAATTTAATTTAATCGTCTTGTTTTCTCTAAAATTAAGATTCAATTCAATTCTAGTCTCTTTAGTTTTTCAATTCTCTCTACTAGTCATCATTATCGTTCTTGATGATTACACTTTAATTCTAAAAACCTATCACGGTGTGAATATTAAAATCACATAAACTTTGTCAAACCTATAACACGAATTTTGATTTGGTATAACAATATATATCAAACTTTGATTTTGGTTTAATTATGCACATCAAACTTTGATCTTGATTCAATTTTACACATTTTAAAAATAAATGCATTCATTTATTTTTATATTAGATAAATATAACTATTTTTATGAATACAATATGTGAACATAAAACGGTATTAGATTGGTAACTGATTTAGTAATTTGTGGAAATTAAATCAAATAAAAATGTTATGTATACAATTGCACAGTCAAAGTTCATGCATCTCATTGCACATTTATCGATAACCTTATTGTTTTGGTGATTAAGTGACAATGACATTTTTTTAAAGGTTCGAACCTACCTCCTCCCACTGTTATAAAAAAATTACATACACATTTAGCCCGATTTTATGCATAATTTTTAATATTTATTTTATTTTCATTTGATTTTTAAATTTTTCTTTTTTTTATTAAAAAAGAAGGGTGGTTATCGGGGCACCTCGTTAAAAAACCCCCTAACCTAAATTGGAGGAAAAAGAATGCACCCGGTAACCTACATAAAATCAAACATCAATAACATCATCACTAATGTCCGAGTGGAAAACATCTAACACAAAATCCGGAGGTTGACAAAATACAGCCACCCCACTCACTAAACTCAACCCATGTTTCGCTAAGCTATCACCCACACCATTAACCTTACGTGACACGCAATGGAACCGAACATTCCAATCATTCAACAACATCATCTTGATATGATAAACCAACGAATGATCTCCAACGTCCCTAGCCGACATATTTAAAAGCCGAACGGCTTCCTTATTATCAATTTTCACGATAACACGTCGATAACCTCTTTCCAACGAACCTGGAGTAACCCAATAACCACTCACCCCTATCATTCTGAATCACACCTCCACATGTCGTCCGACCATCCGCATGAACCCTAGCCCCATCCGAATTGAGCTTGACCCATCCCGGGGGTGGTGTCGTCCATCGTTCCAAGCCCATGCGGACCGGAGAGATTGTTGTCCCCAACCAAGAGTGCATGGTTCTCGCCTTCTCACATTCTTGCACAACATTGCGACACCTCTCCACAATCAGCAAACTCCAAGTAACCTCAGGGGTGAAGACCAACTGGTTCCTTTCCTTCCAAAATAGCCAAAGTAACGATCCAAAAAAGAGAGGCCAATTCAAAATTGTAGGAGCAAACACATAAACAGACTGCAGATTGCAGCGTACCCAATCTGCAAACTCCATGCTGAAAAAATCCAGCCAAAATTTTGGCGAAACAACCGACTTCCAATACTCCTGCACCGTCGGGCATTGCTGAAACAGATGATCTAACGTTTTAGCCTCATTCCCACATATCCCGCACTGCACACCAGTCGTGAGGTGGTGTCGTTCTCTCTCGACATTAGTTAGAAACCTCTCATGCATTAGCAACCACAAGAAGGATTTAATCCTTGGCAACCTCGGCAACCGATCAATCATGCTCCAAATAGGGTCAGCATGTGACTCACTCTATTGCATTCTTATTTTGTAAGTCGAGCGAACCAAAAATCTCTTATCGGATGAAGCATCTCATCCGAAACAGTCACGCAGAACCGAAGCACAAGGGGAGATAATTGCAGCAATCCGCATAACAATAGGCAATGACAACAAATGTTGGAAAATATCTCACTTCCATTCACCAAACTCGTTTACCATTGACGATAGAGGAGTCGACCCATCCGGAAGCAAAATATTATGAAAAACCTAATCCTTAAGACAACCGATTTCCCCAACCCATCGATCTGTCTAAAAATCAATGCCATCACCATTACCTATTTTCCACGATATATGACTACGAACCTCATCCCAAACACTACATATACCTTTCCAAAGGTGAGATTGATTACCTCACATTACAATATTCGGAACTACCCCGTCGCACCTATATTTAGAACGCAGAACCCGTACCCAAACCTGTCTGGTTGAGCAACCAAGCCAAAAGCCAATTTCATCAAGAAAGCTGCATTATGATCTTCCAAATGCTTAAAACCCATGCCACCAACAGCCTTGGGTTTACACAGAGTATTCCAGTCTAGCAGATGCACATGAAGGCCATCAGACGAGTTACCCCAAATAAATTTCCTGATCAGCTTCTCGATCTCCATGCATACCCCTTTAGGCAATAAGGTAGTTTACATGGTATATGAAGGAATTGCCTCCAAAACCGCTTTCGCCAACAAAATATGCCCCGATAAGGATAAGGATTTCGCCAACTGTAGTAAGCAGAAAACATCTACCAGATTCATGGCACGAAATCCGGCAATGGACGAACTGATTAGAAACTTTTAGAACCACAATCTCAAAGTCCTTGCGCCATAATAACCAAATACCGCCACTAAAACCATGGGCTTCAACACGGAAAGAATGCGGAAAACCAAGCCGTTTAACCACCCTATCAGCTGAAGTACCACTAATGTGCGGTTCCATGATAGCAACAACTTGTGGATGATATCTCCTCATGAAATCACGAAAATGACACCTAAACTCAGGGCTTGCAGCGCCCTGACAATTCCAGAAAAAAACTTTAATTATTATTAAAGAAAAAATAAAATAAACATCTAACCTCACTAGCGAGGCTCAACATTCTCCTTGTCCAGATGCATCGCAACCGAATCATCATTCACAACCTGATCCACGCCGTCGAAACCTGAGGAGCTACACCAACACCCTCCCCATTACTACAAATACCCGGATCAACAGAGGCAAGCGACCGTTTCTGTGTAGCCAAATCCTTTCCTGATGTTCCCTGCACATTCTGCACACATTTCGATAAGATCATCAAAGGTGGGAATTGGAATGCACTACGCTTTTTCACGCTAAGGCCTTTACGCACCGGAGGAGTTACAGCTTTAACCACCCCTTGTTCTTCCCATTCATCCTAGTGCTCCGTCTCTCTGAACCTCCATCATCCGATATAACTATTACCGAATGCTTACCACTCTTAATATTAGGTACATGAGTATCAACCACCGGATCCTGCCTCTCACCCCAAAGATACAACTTGATGTACCGTTAAACTATGTTTGGTACCGTTAGTCACAACCCGTGACGGCTCCACCCTTTCGCCAGTCTTTTCACTCGATGGTCCTATAGTCCCTTTCACGGTCCCATTGGCAGTCGGCAAGGGTTTCTAAACTCCATCATCTAAATCCTGGAGAGCATTAAACCTTGACTTAATCCCCTTGTACGAAGGTGCAGATGCTCCAACCGCAGTCCCACTTGCTTTAGAATATCGACGCTTGCGCGACTCCGCTAGCATCCACGGAGCAAAAACTTCCTCCAGTTTATCAGAATTCCACACCGGGCCAGCACTTCTCCCCACATCCTCTGGTTTAGATTCGACAATACCACAAACCGCCGCCGAATGACCATACACTCCACATTTAAAACAAATATCGAGAAGCCCCTCATACTCAATTGCCTGAACAAAGTTATCTATCCCAATACAAGGGAGTAAAGATTTCGTCAGATCCACCATAACATCAAGACGAGCGAAACGTCCTCTATCACCAGTATTCGTCTTATAGTCCACCCGAATAACCCGGCTGATATTCATAGCAATGTGTCGAAAGAAACCTTTAGAGTAATACCTATATGGTAAACATGGTAAACGAACCCAAACAATCACGTGAGAAGGATGCCATTACTTAGAGGAAAACGCACGACTCCATGGTTGAACAGTTAAATAGCTTCCATAAATCGTCCATGGACCATCCGTTAACACTTTTACAAAGTCGTCTTCCAAAGCAAACCAGACGATAAAATACTCATTCTCAATATCCACGAGCTGAAACTCCCCTTGAGGTTTCCATAACGTCTTTATCCGACAAAGCAACGCTCCGTACCCAATTTTTTGCCATAAAAGCCTAACGATAACCGACTTGCTCATGATCTGGTCATACAACTCATGCACTCGGTCCGAAAACTGCACAATAGGAAACTTCCCATCCCTAATAACTCGAACATCCTAATCCGACACAACCACCTCATTGTTCGAGATAGGGGTCATTGGAGAACCGCCGCTCACAGCCTTCCCCGCCACCGCAGACGCGTATGAGGGACGAACCAGCGCTGCACCAGATGCTTCATCGTTCGAACCAACCGGCGCTGCATCAGCCGCCATCATCCTCTGATCATGAACGCCACTGCCATCCACCATAACGTCGTCCACGGCAGTTCCACCGGTCGACGCTTGCCCATCCCCCACAAGTTTACCCCGCTTCACATCGCGTAGGGTCTCCTCAACAAGCACGCCGCCTGCTCGCTCCAGCACCGGCGATACTACGACCTGCACCATCAGTCTACTCCCTAGACTAGCCACGACCTCTCTGAGGGGGTCCGGCAAGCCTTCCAACGATACCCTGGCCAGCGGTACCGCTGGACAGTTGCTAGGGTTCAAAGAACTCGGTTTCGCGATATTAGGGTTTGACATCCCGAGAATCTCGGAGCTTAGGGTTTTTGTTTTTAATTCTTATTTTTTAAAATTTTCTTTATCCAATATTGTTTACACTATTTTGGGATATTTTATATATTTAATCCATAGATGACGTTTGGTACTTTCCCATGTTAACATTCCAATGAAATGTGATTACCAAAAATTAACATTATAACTTTTAGTACATATATGTGAAAGTGCTAATTAAAATTCTAAGAAAAATATATTAGTCCACTAAACACTTCATTAGGAATGTGATGGTACTCTATTAAAAAAAGAATGTGATGGTACTTTTCGAAACTAACCCTCATAAAATACAATACAATTTTATGATTTTAACTTTTTCTAATGATATTTTTATATTTATTATTAATAAAACCGGTTTATTATTAATTAATATGAATTAATTTTAAATAAAAAATAAATTAATCTCAACATTAACATATTATTAAATTTAAAATAAATATTTAACATTTAAATAGGATATAACTTAAAATTTTAATTGACAGTATTTAAAATAAATTTAAAAAAATAATTTTGATGATTTTATAATTAAAATGTATTAAAAATAATGAAAAAATAAAGAGGTTGTTTAAGGTTTGGGGTCTTGTTCATAAATTTAGGGGAATTCAACGAATTAAAATTTTCATGTGGTTAATTTGTTCTGATAAGTTGATGACCAATGCCAAAAGGTTTAAATGTCATTTTGCACATGATAGTCGTTGCTCTCTCTATCAGGCAGATATTGAAGATATTAACCATGTTCTTTGTTTCTGTCCCCCGGCGTACTCAGTATGGCATCAATTGATTCACTCGAGTAGACTTGAATTGTTCTTAACTGTCGACATCAAGAGTTGGATTCAAATTACCTTGTTAATCCAAAACTTTTTGTGCAAAACACGAAAGATTGGGACATCCTTTTTGGCGTAATTATTTGGAACCTGTGGCTTCAAAAGAATGCTATGGTTTTTGATAACCCCTAGATGAATCGGAATCCATCTTATGTCGCAGTTTGAGATTGGTGCAGCTACAATAAAGAGGTTGTTTAAGGTTTGGGGTCTTGTTCATAAATTTAGGGGAATTCAACGAATTAAAATTTTCATGTGGTTAATTTGTTCTGATAAGTTGATGACCAATGCCAAAAGGTTTAAATGTCATTTTGCACATGATAGTCGTTGCTCTCTCTATCAGGCAGATATTGAAGATATTAACCATGTTCTTTGTTTCTGTCCCCCGGCGTACTCAGTATGGCATCAATTGATTCACTCGAGTAGACTTGAGTTGTTCTTAACTGTCGACATCAAGAGTTGGATTCAAATTACCTTGTTAATCCAAAACTTTTTGTGCAAAACACGAAAGATTGGGACATCCTTTTTGGCGTAATTATTTGGAACCTGTGGCTTCAAAAGAATGCTATGGTTTTTGATAACCCCTAGATGAATCGGAATCCATCTTATGTCGCAGTTTGAGATTGGTGCAGCTACAATGTGTTGCTGATCGCACTTTGAAATTGGGTTGTTTCCATGGCAAGTCTGCAATTTTCGGTTCCCCCAAATGGTTTCTTCCTGAATCCTAGTGGGTCAAAATAAATACGGATGGGGCCTGCTCGATTGGTGAGAGTCGTGTCGCGTGTAGGGTGCTGCGCAACTACACATGACAATGGCTCTTGGGTTTTAACAAATCTTTAGGTATATGCTCCCCTATCACGACAGAGATTTGAGGCGTGTTTCAGAGTATTTATGTGCATGGAATGGGGGATGGCGCAACATCATCTTCGAGATGGATAGCCTCGAGGCCCTATCATTGATTTTGGATTATCGGCAGGACCTCATGGATGTGCTTTACTGAAAAATATATGTATGATGCAATCACGGGCTTGGACTATCCGTTTTCAGCATGTTCTACGATCTGGTAACATGGTGGCGGATATACCCTTGCCAAGATGTATGATTCCACCTCACTCTCGGTACGGATTTTCCATTCAGCTCCTCTTTGCGTGGATGAGATGTTACAGGCGGACTCGATCGATGTTCTTGACTTATCTGAAAATTAGTTGGCCACCATAGCACATGTAGGTTGTCTAGTTGTGTCCTTAGCTTTATTTTTTTATTTTTTATAGCTTTAGTTATCTTGGTATTTCTCTTGAATTTTTTATTTTTTAACCTCCATCTTGTAATACAATCACGGGTACTCTTTTCTTCCACTTAGGTTTAGGGAGGTTTTTAATGAGGCTCATATACGTATCCCTATTTTTACTAAAAAATATTTTATAATTTTACATACATGAAAAAGTTATTTATCCACATGTAGTTCAAAGAAATAACATTCCCATATTTGAAGCAGAGTAATCTCAGAGGAAAATTATATTCCCGTGAAAGTTAACATGTTTTAACATACCAAGCATGGGAATAATTTCTCACGAATTAAATTCCTTAGAAAATGATTACGTTCCACCATACCAAATGTCCCTTTATCTCAGTAATTAGATAGGGGCTTCGTCCACGGTAATGCCACCTTCTTTCATGTTGGAGTTCTGGTTAGTCAAAAATCTCAATTTTTTAATTTTTTTTAATATACCATTGTAATCACAAAATAATATCTGTTTAATATTCTTAAATCTTTAATAACAAGTATATATAGTATTCGAACTTGGATCACCTGAATAAAATACATCATTATTTACCTCTAGAACCACCTTACGGATTCAATTTTCTCTCTCAATTTCTAAAGTCAAGCTTAGGTTTATAATTATTTAATGACGGTTAGATCTAATTTTTTAGTTTTAAAATAAACTATCATGTTAGTCATTATTGTTGTTGTATCAACTTGGTTCTCATTTATGTGGATTTTGATCTCTCCACTTTAGATTTGCGAGAATATGAGTCGTATTTCAAGTCCATCTTTTTTTTCACAAAGAAATTAATTTTATTAATTAAAAATAGGAAATGTTGGAAAACAAATCCGAGAATGTAACAATGAGCTAAGACACAAAAGTAAAGCACAGCAATAGCTTGCACGTAGGGGGTAGGGGGTAGGGGCTAGGACTGAAGCAAACACAACTCCTCACATCACATCATAGATCATACAAACAACAATCCAAAACTATTGACCCAAATACGATCAACCAAAATCACAACTCAAACATACCAACCCTTCAAAAACATCCTCCTACGTCTCATTTTATCAATTTATTTCTTGCATTCTTTTCATTATGAAATTGATGATTATAAATTATCTTTATTTCGATTTAATTAAAATCATACTTTTAAGAAGATTTGGACTTGAGATAAAGAAAATGTTTTATATACTCACATTCAAACTTTAAATCTATTAAATAAATATATATGCATTTTCAACAACAACAAAAATTATAATATAAAGGTTTAAGATTCTTTTATGAACCTAAGAAAATAATTAAGAATTAAAATTTAGGTGAGCAGTGATACCTCTCTAGGTAGTATTATAATTATATTTAGAATTTGTCAAAAAAATTAGATAATATAAGAATAGAAAAAAAAATGTTTTTGTGTTTTTTTTTTGTTAAAAAATCATTCAAGGGTTAATTTCCTTGATTAGGACAACTCCACACAACTAACATGTTATATAAAATGTAAAGGAAGGGGTGACCTCTCTCCCTATTCCACCAATTCCCTACATTCTTCACTTTTGACATATCAACTCTAATACTTATTTTCTTTAACAACCAACAATTATAATAAGTTAAATTCTACGTTGACCTATTGGCTTTCAACCAAGGTAGATGATTTATCTCCCAACCACAATTCATTTAATTTGAGTATAACAATGTAAATAGATCAATAAAATTGTTTAAATAAAAAAACTAACTGGACCTTTACTAACCTCTAATTTCAATTACATTGCAATGGATTTTGGGAAGACCTTTGAAAAGACCTGGATATTTAACTTTCTTATATTTAAATCTAACCAATAATTTTAGTGAAAAAGATTATGATATTCTTTTAGGAGATTCAGATTTGAGCATTTTGTTTTCGCGTATACAAGGTGTGTGTTTGCAGAGGCGGATCATTCAAAGAATTAGAGGGGGCTATGACTCCCCAAATTTTAGGAAGTTCAAAATTTGCCCCCAAAAATTAAAAAATGTCCAATTGAGCATCTTCAAAAAAATTTAAAAATTCATATTAAACTTTAAAATTTTAAATATTTTTAATTAAAATTTTTCTCAATTTTTTAAAAGTTCTTATTAAATCTCTCAAAACTATTATTATTTTATTTAAATCCTCAATTTTGAAAAAAAATCCTTTTAAGCCTTCAAAATTTTTAAAAATTTAAGTTGGCCCCTTCAAACTCTTACTCCAAGTTCTACCATTGTGTGCTTGTGATCGAAGGATTAATAAAGTACCATATAATCACACTAGTATGTTTAAAAAAAAATTGAGCAAACACGTCTAGCCAGTAGGCCAAGTTTATTCTTTATATTCTATTCATTCCTTCCTTTAAAGTCCCTTCCCCGCTAGGATTATTATTAAAATTAAGATTAATAAAAAAATTTGGTATATTCATTCACTCAAATTTGTATTTTAAAACTCAGTATTATTTAAATTTGAGTATTTAACTACTTTAATAAAAATTATTAACTTACAAAATTGATCAGTAAAAAGGATAGAGTTTCGGTTAAATTTGAATTAACCTAAAATTTGGGGGAAAAGAATAAAATCTGATTGAAATTTAAATCGAATAATAAATGAAATCAGATTTAATTCAATCACATAACACCGATTATAGAAAACAAATTACATCGATTGAGATTTAGATACCATATCTGAGTCAGACTCGCGCTTTATAAGTGGGTCACACCCTTTTCCATGGAAAAACCTGCAGCAAACCAAACGCCAACACATAGGAAAACAGTTGCTTGCACGATCTATAAGCAATACAACCACCTTCCATAGCAAAGCTCAAACCTTTCTTTGATTTCAGTTTTCTTCGGTTGCCTTAGCTCTCTGGTTTAGCAGAGACTTCATTCCTTAGCCGTTAAACATAAAAGGTATAACTTCCCCTTCCTTCTTATTACTCATTTTCTTTCCGTTTACAAGGGGTTTGAGAGAAACTGCTGTCTGGGTTTCGGTTTTTGGATTGTTTGGAACAATGGGTTCTTTCGAAATGTGAAAATCGGCTGTTTCTTCTGCTTTGTTTTGGTAGTTCCTCTTATTTTGTTTGTTTTTGAATTATTTGATTTAATATTCGAAGGTGGAGTTTTCTTTTCTTGTTCATTTTTCTGGCAAAAGTTGTTTTATCATCGAGCTCTTTAATTGTTTAGTTATGATCTTGGTGGAGGTTTAGCTTTGATTTTGTGTTTCTTTTTGGTATGGATTTTAGATGAGACATAGACTTCATTGATGGATTATTTATCAAGTTCTAAGATTGGTAGATTACTGAATTCTTCAACACCTTCCTTTATTGCTTTGCCTAACTTGCTTGTTGTTCTCAACAATTTAACCCCACAAAAAAATACTTTTTTCTTTTGTATGGTTCATATGAGTATTAACTGTTCGATTGAACCGTGAACCTTGTGGTACTGTATATTTTATGCTTTGTTTGTTTTTTTCAGAAGCTTCCCATTTTGCTTGTATATGAACAAATAAATTCATGAAAAAGCTTATTGTCTGTTTTTTGTATTGATACAAGAATGCTTGTATATTTCTAGAACACGGATAGAATGTATGATAAAATCAAATATCATTTGTTTATATTTGAAATGGTTATATTTATCTCTTTCTTTTATATCCTTGTTGTTATATGCTTTCAGCTCGTGCTGATTGTTGTAAAATTGTGTTTTGAATTTGTTGCTGTTAGTTGTCTCTCAAAGTTAACTTGAAGATTAAATCGATCATAACCACTAGCTCCTAATGCTCTTTTTTTCTTTGTCTTGTTCTCCTGGCAGACTAATGTTGTTAATCACTCTTGCTAAATAATATTGGGTGTAATAGCGGAACAGGGCTAGATTGGTTCTTTAATATGCTTCATTCATCTACCAGTCCTTTTTATGCATTTATCTAGTCTAGCATAGACTAATATATTGTTGGTTGGTTTCCAGAACTATTTGATTTGCGCGTATATGATGGACGGGGAGAGTATCAGTTCACCAGTGACACTAGATATTTCCAGGCCAGTTGGGGGCAGTTCCAGAAGGAAGTCCTTGGCGGGAGCAGATTCAGTGAGCAGCAGAGCAAAAACAATTCCTCATTATCTGAGAGCTTCTACCGGTTCATGTCATGATTTCTGCAAATATGGAAAGAAACATGAATCTGAAGTCCGGAAGAGGAATATAAAAAAGCCATCTGATGAGCCAAATTTATTTAGGATCTTAGACTTACAGCAGAGGAAGAAGACGGCTGCGACCAAATCCAAATCTTTCTCCAATTCCCTATCTCATACACCTGATATGTCTGAGTCCATCACCCACTCTCCTGATGGAAATAATTCTACAACTCATGGTGTTCTGTCAGATAAAGAAAAGTCATCAGCGGCAAAGCTTAAGCCCAAACATCCACTCAATTCCACTACTTTCCATGACACCTCCGATGTTCTCAAGTTTCAAGTGTCAACAAAGACTTGGGACACCCAAACTTCTAGGAAACCTGGAATACTGTCGGAGGAAAAAAAGACATCAACGGCAAAGCTTAGATCTTCACCTAATTTGAAATCCCACTTATCCGATGCCCCGAAACTCAAGCCATCTTCTAAGAAAGTAGGAGTCTCTTCAAAAGAAGTCTCATTGAAAGCTAAAGAGAAAAGCTTTTCTAAATTGCACAATACTTCTCCAAAACTGAATTCTCACAAAGAAAAGCTTCCTTCCGCTTCAGAAGGTTTTGTTAAGAGGAACAATGGAATTGGTGATGTGAAGATTGGAAAAAGGACCAATACTGCCAAAGTTCCTGTAAAGAAAACATTGTCATTGCCGAGAACCTCTTTGTCTCCGAGAGCTACGAGCCTAACTGCTAGAAAGAACCGGAACCTAAAAGTGGTGCCTCTACAGAAGAATCAGAACAAGGTTCCAAAGGCTGAAACTAAGCAACCTCGTGATGAACATGATGTACGCAATAACGATGCGCTTGAAGAGAAAACCTTGTATGTTATCAAGATGGAGACGGAAAATATACTGTGGGAATCTGATAAAAATGAAAATTGTGCTGCCGAATTGTCTCCACCCACTGCTTCATCTCCCAAGCCATCGACTCTCCCAATGTCTCCACCCTTGTCATCACATGGAGCAGGAGATGAAAATGAGTGTGAGTATACAGAGGATGACTCCAACTCTGAATATTATGAAGACGATGAAGATGAAACTATAAATGCAGAAGAAGTGGAAATTCTGGAGGGAGAAAATGGAGGAAGGCCCAGAAATTGCAGGACAGTATTCTCCGATGAAAAGAATTGGCAACCTGTGAAATTATCTTTTAGGAGAGGAAAGGTTGTTGACATTCAATCCGAGAATAATGGTCCAAGGAGGCTCAAGTTCAGAAGAGGAAGACTACTTGGGGGGAACCAAAATGTTAAGGGCCAGCGGAGAGGCTTTAGGACAAGAGAAGTTGATGGTTCCATGAATGAGAAGCAAGCCGGTGGGGAAAAAGTTGTGTTGAGACACCAAGATTTGCAGGGGAAGAAAGACGAACAGGGTTTGTTTAACAACGTCATCGAGGAAACTGCTAGTAAACTGGTTGAAACCCGAAAAAGTAAGGTTAAGGCCTTGGTTGGTGCGTTTGAAACTGTCATCTCCCTCCAAGACGCCAAACCTTCGGCAAACACCGTCGCTTGAGCTGCAACGAACCGTCTCCCGTAAGTGTTGGTTTATAGGAATGCAGTGGGAGAATAAACCTAAACATTCAAGAGGTAAGTATGGGGTTACACAGGTGTGGCAGTTTAACAGACGGTTTCACCGTTTTGAGTTGAGAAATGAGAAATCCCAGATCCTTATTTGAATTTGGGATCTTGTGTGTACATGACATGCTTCACATACAGTCGTGCGAAGGGTACGCTTCTTCATTTTTAGTTTTTTGAAGTTATACCATGATTGATTCTCTATCATGTGAATAAAGCAATATACTCTAGGCTCTCAGTTACTTTTAGGAGGGTGCCTGGTAACGTAGTGTTTTGTTTTTTAATGGCTTAGTTGGTGTTTCTCTTCTAAATGCCATGACCGATTCTGATTTTGCTGGTTAATCATATATTGTGTTCATTGTTGGTTATCATTTTTTGGGATACAAGTATAGTCCTTTCAAGGATCCTTCAAATACATAATGTCAGGTCCTTTACACTTATTTGGTAGTAAAGTATAATGTAGAATTGTCATTCTCTAAAAAAACCATACAAGTCCATTTCTAAACTAACTCTTTGCTCTATTTTACCCTTAATAATGAACATATGTTATTATTACATTCAATAATGAACATATTTTATTATTATAAGGGGTAATATTACATTTTGTACTTGTACTTGGATAAAATGTGTAATATGGTATTTATACTATGATAAAATGTGTAGTATAATATTTGTACTTTTAGAATATGTAATATAATATATCTATTTCAACAAAATGTCTAATGCTATAACTATATTTCGTTGCAAGGTCAAATTTGAGAATATTTTTTTGTTTTATTTATATTTTTCACATATATTATAATATTTATGTGTAGAATTTTCATTAATTGATTTGGCATCAACAGTATTATTTCAAGTGTTTTAACAACTAAATCGATTAAACTAAACTAAAAACACTAACCTAACTAACCCAAGCATACTTAAGCTAAAAAGGCCCAAAAGAACTTAACTCTAGCCATCTAAAGCCCTAAGGCCCAAAAGCCCAAACCAAAAGATATTAAGACAAGACTTGTTAACAAAGCCAAATTAATACCACTTGAATCATGCATGTCTTATTAAGCATGTTGACGTTTTTATCACTTTTTTTATAAACGAACTCCTAAACGTCTCTATACGTCATATTAGAAAATACCACTAATTAATTAAATTATGTTAAATATTTTAATAGTCACATTTGCCTATACTTCATATAATCTTAGATTACATATAACAAATTAAGCAACCCTTACATTAAATCTTACAAGACCCACCACAACACACCATTGATAAAAAAAAAAATAACAAAACAATCACAACCATAGCCACAAATAACACACCTATTCCATTCATACAAACATACAACGAAAAAACAACAAAATACATTAAAATTACAAAACATACATTTAACATACCATATGAATAAAATCAAGAAAGAAACGGGGCTAAATTGAAAGAAACACAAAAAACAGTGACCAAATTAAAATAAAATAAAATATATAAAACTGTAAAAAAGGACCAAATTGAAACAAATGTGTAAATACGGGGAGAGAAAGGACAAAAAGACCATTGCTGACCAGACACGGGGTGAAATTGAAAGGGGAAACCAAATCTCAGGGACCTAGAGAGCTATTTAGAAAGACGAAAACTCTTATTACGCTAAAGACTCGACACAAAGGGACTAAACACAAATTTCCCCCTAAATTAAGACCTAAAATCACTATAAAACCTAACCTAAACGAAACCGAGCCCCCTTTTCCCTCTCTGAAACCCTAGACACTAAAGAGAAACACTCTCCTCGACCCTTTAAACGCTAGCCGGTGCTACTCACCGTCCGGTGACCCGAGACAAACCAGAAAAAAAAACCTACCTTTGTATCTCTAAACCCGAAACGACACCCAAAACCATAAAATGACCCCCCTTTCCGATGAAAAACCCTAGACGACAACCCCGAAACAACCCTTTTTGTTTTTTGGAAGAAAAAAAAGAAACCCAAAATCCATTCTTTTAAACTCCAAAGAAAAGACGCAAGACGAAAAGAAAAAAAAGAAGGCCTTCGCACTTCCCTCGGCCGAGTTGCCATTCAAGGCCACCAACGGGCTAGGCTTATTCTCGACGAGGGAGTCAGGGCGGTTTCGAAGGGGGAAGACGGAGAGGTAAAAAAAGCTTTATGTTTCTCCTCTTTTTATTATTATTTCATGCAATGTTGAGACTGAGGTTACCTGAATGTGCTTTTGCTCGTATTGTATTGCTCTTCGTGTTTTTTGAGAGATCATGAATCCCTTTACATTTCGATTTTCCTTTGGCTTTATAGCCGAATATTCAACATTTGTTCACATTTAATTTTGGAATGGAAATTATCCATTGGATTGTACACTTTTGGTAGGATTGATGTGCGGCTCTGCTCTGATTCTCTGCCATTTTCATTTCGTTCGTTTTTCTTTCGTTTTGCCGATTCTAACCCTTTGTCTTTTGTGTGCATGGTTCATACGGCGGGGACGAGGGGCAGACGTGGCTGTTGAGTCGGTCTCGGGCGTGGCCATCATTGTACGGGAACGAGGATGTGGCAACAAGCCACTAGTTATCGGGAGAAATTGAAAGGGCAGAGGGATGCATGGCACGCGCGTGGGACGACTCGAAACGACGCGCGTGGATGCGTTGGAAGAGGAGAGGTCGCGCGTAAAGTTGCGCGTGGGGTCTTCGTTGTATCCGAGCCGTTAGATCATGTCTCGATCTAACGGTTCAGATTTGGGCAGCGTGATGTCATCTGATGAACATTAGGGTTACCACTGGAGAAATGATCTGGGACGTTGATGCCTGCTCGATCCAACGACTGTGATTGAATCGACATCATGGGCCATCTGGTCGTATCGTGGCCGTTGGATCTGGTCTGAATCTAACGGTTGACATGTGGCGGCTGCAAGGGGCCATCAGGGCTCCCCTAGGGTTTTTCCTTCAAGCTATCATCTGGGCCGTCAGATCTAACAGCGAAAAATTGCCTACGCAAGCAAAAGGGTTAAGTTAGGGCTAAGATTTCAGACCATGTCTCTCTCTTAGGCCAAACGGGCCATGTAGTTTTAATTTCATTTGTAAATGGATTGTTATATTTTTTTAAGAGACTTAGATTTTTTTATTTAAACTTGGACTTTAATTTACTAATTGGTTTGTTATTTTAGTTCTTTTTGGTATTTCTAAATTCATTTTATAATAATAATAATAATAATAAAATTGTAATATTAGCAATATGGGATAAATATAGGATAACATATGGTAATAGAATAATATACTAATAATATTTAGGGGTTTTTATAAAAATAGTATAACATACATATATACTAATTCCATATTTTTATTTAGATAGTGATAATATGTGAAAAAACTCATTACTATAAAATGAAATAAAAAAGATTAAGTCGGATAAAATTAGTGATTACACTTAGTAATCCGCAAGGCGTAGAAGATGCAGCTTTGTGAACCGGTTTCGGACATAGCTGTATTTCATGTGGAAGCAAGACAGAATTGAAACAAAACTTGTTCAATATTTTTTATAATTCAGTGGAGAGATTCATGGTTCCCAAGCTTGAGACATCGAAGGAGTGGCTTGTTTGAAGATTATCGGATATCCGACAACCATGAACATCTTGTGAAATTTTATCAAGAGCCAATTCATAGATGCTCATGCAGATCCAATAAAAATATCATGGATCATCAGAAACTGTTTGCCCACTAGAAAAGCAGGTTGAAAGTGTTGTAAATTGTCTGAATAAGACAAAAAAACTTTCCATCATTTCAATTGAATAATAAACAATTCATGGGAAACACCATTTTCGGTAGAATTACAGTTTCCGGTGTAACTGTCATCCAAAAATATTAGGATCAGGGCGTAATGAGTCGTGAGGTCTCGGATGGAAATAAATTTGAAAACTTTTGATGAAAATGGAGTTTAAACTCTACACAAATGATTAATCTTGCAGACTTGCACAAATGAAAATGAAACAAAAACCTTTGTTGAAAATTCATAGGAAACTACGATTATTTATAATAATAATAATAATAAAAAACCCAAGTTGGGAAAAGAATGAAAATTTTAAAGTCAGTTGTTGCAAAAATTAATTCCATTTTTGTTCTAAAATAAAAAGATTAAATTCAAAAAACAGAAACAGGGGAAAAGATTTTAGGCATTTTATTTTTGAGTAAACTACTCTAATGACCACCAAACTTTAGGGGCATACCTATTTTGACCACCAAACTATTAAACTCGTCAACCAGACTACCAAACATATTAAATTGACCTATTTTGACCACCGCCGTTAGAAAACTAACGGAGTGGTGACGAAGGGGTAACGTGACAGTTAACATAAATTTGTAAAATTACACATTTAATCTCTATTATTTACCTATTATATCAATTTGGTCCAAATTTTAATTTAATTAATTAAAATCACCCAATTGGACCATTTATTTTAATTTTTAATTAATTTTTAATTAATATTTAATACATTTTCCCTCCAACCAAGTGGTGACATGTGTCATCAACTGGTTAAAGAAAAATTGAAGAGGAATGTTGAGTTTAATTTAAATTAAATATGAAAAAGAAAAAAATTTAAATATTTTAAATCGAATTGTTTTTCTTTTAAATATTTAAAATTAAATATTTAATAATTTTTAAATTTAAATTAAATTGAATGTTTGTATGATTATACACATCTCAAGTGATCTAAGTTCAAGTCATCTTTCAACCATTTATACTTTTTTTATTCCTAGCATTTATTGTCTTTTATATATATATATATATATATACTAAATGGTGCAATTCATTGCACTAAAGATGAGTTGCAGCAGTAGCAAACACGTGGAGTTTCTAACCTAGTGGTTGCAGGTTTAATCCACGCTAAACTCATCATTTCTCTTCAATTTTTCTTTAACCAAATGGTGACACATGTCATGACCTGATTGGATGGAAAAATATATTAAATATTAAATAAAAATAAATTTAAAATTAATTATTCAATCGGGTGATGACAATTAAATTAAAATTTGGAGCAAAATGATATAATAGGTAAATAACAAAGACTAAATGTGTAATTTTACAAATTTCCGTTAACTGTCACCTCACCAGTCTGTTAGTTTTTTAACGACATCTTTTCAAAATAGGTCAATTTAATAAGTTTGATAGTCTAATTGACGAGTTCGATAGTTCAATGGTCAAAATAGACACACCCCTAAAATTCGGTGGTCATTGGAGTAATTTACCCTTTATTTTTCTCAGCGATGCGTTGATTGGATTTTCATTCTTTAAATATAAGAATTTACATAAAAATTTTAATTTATATAAGCAATGGATTTGAAAACAAAACCAGCAGTGAAGCGTAATTTATATATCTGCAATAGATTTGGAAACCGCAAACAACAATGAAACATAAGAAAAAAGAACCGGGTACCCTGTTACCTAAACTAACAGGTATCCTGTTACCTGATTCAACGGGTACTCGAATTTTATGAGTATTTGAATTATGAGTACTCGATTATTATAGGTCGGGCCTCGGGTCGAGTTTTAAGTACCCGTAACTTTGGGTACCCAGATATAAATACCCCTACTTAGTGTAGTGCTACTTTTTTGTTCAACTAAATTTTTGCTTCTAATAAACTCGGTGTTAATAACAAGTTAAATTCTTGTTCAAATTTGGGCATGGGAAGGAAACGGTGGGGCTGTAGTTCACCATAATTTTCGTGTTGTTATTTTAACGAATTTTCATTAGTAAATAAGCATACATTTACATTTCAATCATATAGATAGACAAAAATCATATATTTTTTTTTGGTGTTTTTCTTTTACCAAAATTGTAAAGTTGTCGTGGTTAGGTACTAAATATATAATATACGAAATAGAACAATAATTGGAAGAGAACTGTTGACGATGGAAATATGGGAACAGGCCAGTCATTAGATGCCACCTAAGCAAAACATCCGCAAATTAAATTCCAAGAAATTCTATATTTCCATGTGGCGAAACATGAGTGGTGGAGAATCTTTCTGTGGACAGTATACTTCTTTGTCATTTTACCTTTTAAAAGTCCCGACACGAAATCTCAAACAAATTAACAGTGCTAAATTTTCAAAACCCCGAAGGTCTCCCTTAAAAATCACCTCCAATGGATCAACGCCACGTAGTGAAAAGTGGTCCAGCTAAAACTGTATTGACGTCCTAGGATCACACGTGTGCCAATATAATTAGTCGGTGATGTATGGGAAAAAAAGCCTAGTTGTATGATTAAATTTTCTGAAAATATTTATTTATTTATTTTCCTTTCTCGTATTTGAAAACCCCATAGCTTCTTTCTTTGCTTCTTCTTCAGTCTTCTCTGCAATTTCTATTCTTTTGGGGATTTTCTCTCTGCCACTAAAACCAGAGTTTTTTTTTACTTTACCGAAATACCCTTCTACTTACATTAAAACCCAGATTTAAATTTCTCATGTAAACTCTTTTTTAAAAAATAAAATAAAATTATTAGACACCTTTTTTAATCTTCTTTTGTAGGGTTGGGTTTTGTTACCAGGTGCGGGAAAACCCTAATTTATTATGTTTTTGCACAGTACTTTTCTCTATTTTTAAAGGCCAAAAGGCGATGTAAAGAAAGAATCTTCAACGTGAAGGTGAGAGCTTTGGCTTTGATATCATAATTCTTTGCTTAACTTTTGGTTAATTTGTAATGGTTTAGTTCTTGGGGGGTTCTTTTAATGTTTGATGTGGATTTTGGAAAATTTAGTGAAGAAGTGAAGTGGGTTTTGTTTGGATTAAGCATTTCAGTTGAATTTGCAGATTTTTTTTTTTCTTTTCTTTGGATCTGAGCTTTGATAAATTTAATTGCATGCATTGGTCGGATAAATCAACTACCTGTATTTATCTAAGAATCCAAGTTAAGTTTCATTGAGAATAAAATTAAGTGAGTATGCTAGTATAAAGTAAACAACTGCTTTGGCTAATATGGAAAGATGAATAAATGTTGTGATTGTTTGGTACCTTTGATAGGTCCTTAAACTAGCATATTAAGTGAACTTTCTTAATCTACCATATCTGTGTTTAGAGGTACATTTGACATGTAATTAAGATAAGAGCTTGAAATCTAGCTCTGAGAGCTCTCTACGATGTTCTTACAATATCTTTGTCTCTCAGTAGACAAAACAAGTAACAACAGAACTTGGAGACAGTTGAAAACTAGCTCTTAGAGCTCTCTACCATATTGCAGATTATGGATTATACTCTGACATCTCACTTTTTGTTTGTGGGAAAGTGTAATTTTCATTTAAAATAATTTTTTAGAGCCAGCAGTTGATCCGCTCCCCTGACTTTCCTGGGAGTTGTTGCCTGAGCAGCTGTCTAGAATGTGTGTATTAAGGCATGAGTTTGCAGTGAAACCTTAGCTCTCTTCATTGCTTGATTTTGTTCTAGAAAAGTAATTTAGACTTCAAGCTGTTCGTTTTCAAGGCATTATTTTTTGCTCTTTCATTATGCTGTCAGTCTCCATCCCTGAATTCTTTATGCCAAGCTTTTTGGTTCATAAGCTGGATATTCAAGTTCAAGATACTGAAACATGTTGTGCAATTGTAATGTTTTGTTGTTTTGTATAACCAGGATATAGGATCTTTGTTTCTTTTGCTTGTGGAGAGTGGGGACAATGATCCTAACAAAGCAGTATCGTTGCATACACTCATCTAGTTGTCAATGCACAAAGGGTCATCTAAGTGAAGATGTGATTTTCCTAGTGTTTCAACAACTCAACTGGAATCCTAAGTTGATTGCCACTCTTTCATGCGTATGCAAATGGTTCGATGATCTTGCCAAGAGAGTGCTGTGGAAAGAATTCTGCAAAACGAGGGCCCCAAAGATGATGCTTGATCTGCAGTCTAGTGGAAGTCACAGTGTTGATGGGAACTGGAGAGCACTCGGAAAGATGCTTATCTATTGTTCGGGTTGCAGTGGTGGTCGCTTGTTCAACAATGTTCAAATACCTGGCCATTTTGTTTATAGGACCAGGTTCTCGAGGACTTCAGGCAAGAGTTTCCTTTTACCACAATGCAGGACCGATATTTTATATGTGTCCGACCCTTGTGAACATCTGGACCAAGGGGATGAGGGTGATGTGGGATTTTTTCGAGGAGTTTTCAAGTCATTCTTTGTTTCAAAGGTTAGGAAGATGTTGATTGACAGGGCAGCAAAGCTTCATCCGACAGCTGTGTGCCCTTATTGTAAGGCAAAGTTGTGGGACATGCTGCAAGCTAAAATGATACCACAAAGTGCAAGCTGCAGGTTGGGTGCATATGAGGATTGCATCGAGTATTATGTGTGCCTTAATGGACATATGCTTGGCGTCTGCACTCTGTTACCCTTGTCTGATTCTGAAGAGGCATCTGAATCAGAGTGATTGTTTGAATGCAAACCAGGTAATCTCATGCAGCAAGAATTCATATTTTATTGAAAAGGAATTGGGTTAAAACATTTTAGAAAATCGGCAATGATTGTGTGTGGTTAGTTCAAACACAAATTGCTCAGTGGAAGGCCTGTTCCTGGTTGCAAGCCTATACCCCCAGGCAGACTTCTCCATGTAATTCCTTGGGGCAAATGTACATTCTTAGTGAGCCGAATTAAAAATCTATTGATAGGAGTTTATGTGAATTCTTAGCCGACAAAATATGCCTATATCTGACTAAATGCACCATGTTCTTGGCAGTTTGTATGTCATCTCACTTGTGGGACAAGATGGAGTGCACTAACTTGGTATCTCCGGACATGAAATCAACCATCATTACTCGGCCTCTTCTCTCTAGTGTTTTGCTACTGGATGTTTTGTAGAAGGGTTAGAAGCTATGCTAACCATTTGCCTTTTTCCATTATCAATTGGATCGACAGTGGTCAGTGTGAAACATGTATTACCCTCTACTTTGTACATTTATCATGTATGCCTCATATGTGTTTTTGAACAGCTGACTGGCATCTCCACTGTGCTTTGGAGTCTGAATTCATTATCCATGTGCATGCCATACTGTCATGGGAATGGCAATCTGTCAATCTCTGTTTCATTCAGACTATTCACTGCATTTACAAGTGCATTAATGTCACATCTGATAAGGAATAAAGGTAACTTGGGACATCCAAGTGGATTCTCAAAACAATGTAATCATTCTTGTATTCCTCATCTTAAGCCACAGTGGAGTTAGATAACCAGAGAAAACACTGAGACCATCACTTCTGGAAAAGAAAATGTCATGCACAATATAAGAGAAATTCTAAACTGAGCTAAGGTATTCCCTTGCTCAAAATTGATGAGTGCAATTCTCAGACAGTCTGAGATACAGCTTCTTGACCATCTGTGGCTTGACTATCCATATCACCCTCGACTCTCTTGAAGACTAGCTTCTGCTGGGGACGCTGGCCATTCGGAGACGCTGTGACCTCCGTGTCTACTAAGATGGTGTCCTCATCTTTGAACTCCCCTCTTAAGATGCCCTTAGCAAGTTCATTTTCAACATTCTGTTGAATCACTCTTTTCACGGGTCTAGCACCGTAGTTCGGATCATAACCAAGGTTACCAAGAAGCTGAACAGCGGCATCTGTGACCTGCATTTTTATTTTCCTATCTGAAATCCTCTTTTGCACACGTTCCAGCTGTAAAACAGACACACAAGGGAGTCACAAACTATAAGAGAAACAATGTAAGCTTGGCAACATGACAAGGATTAGCGCTTCTATTGCAACAGAAATAAAAATCCTATATTATTCAGACTCATTGTCCAACATGGATATACTAACTTTTAAGGATTTTCATATATTTGATGAATCCTTGTATGATCCTATCCCTATCCTATATCTGGGTATGTGTCAAAAACATGCATAAAAATCTATCAAGTGAGATCTACCTAATGAGCATAAATTTGATCATTTGAAGAAAGTAATAAAAAAAAATCAAGAGCACATTTCTTAACTTGCTGGATCAAAATCTAGTCTAGAGAAGAAATCAAATCAAGCAATATCAGATTCATGGATGACCAACCAAAACATGATTTCATTCTAAAAATTAACATCAGAATCATAAGATAACTGTAGACTGTAGTTTTTTAGTTAACCATTTGCTATTGTTAATATAGTAGTTTATTTTTTGAGATTTTTTCATAGTTAAATAATGTCATTAATATCCTTATCACATCCTATAATGGATAAGGACATGGTTGAGAATTCGGAAACATTTCAATTATAATAAAATCCACATCATATAAATACTCATGCAAGCAATTATGCCAAAAGGTAGTCATCAGAGAAACTTACCTGTAATCTCACGATACTGCTTATTTCTTTGCGGTCCAAAGGCTGGAACACTATGTACTCATCAACACGATTCATGAACTCGGGTCGAAAGATTGCTCTTGCAGCCTCCATTACTCTCTGCTTGATGGTTTCATAAGCTAGATCTTTAGGCTTCTCTTCATCCGAGTTTAGAATGTACTGTGAACCCACATTGGAAGTCATAATGATAACGGTGTTGGTAAAGCTCACAGTCCGACCCTGTGAATCAGTGACTCTCCCGTCATCCAAAATTTGAAGGAAAACATTAAATACATCACCATGAGCTTTCTCTATCTCATCAAAAAGAATTACAGCATATGGCCTACGGCGAACAGTCTCTGTGAGCTGTCCTCCTTCTTCATACCCCACATAACCAGGTGGAGCACCTATAAGTCTCGAAACTGCATGTTTTTCCATATACTCGCTCATATCAATGCGGACAAGTGCTTCCTCAGTATTAAACAAGTAGGACGCAAGGGCCTTTGCAAGTTCGGTTTTCCCTACACCAGTTGGACCCATAAACATAAAACTGGCAATTGGACGGCGGGGGTCTGAGAGACCAGCTCGTGATCGCTGAATGGCCTCAGCTACAGATCTAACCGCAGGATCTTGACCAACGACACGTTTATGCAGCACTTCTTCCAAATGTAATAGTTTCTCCCTCTCTGATTCCTGAAGCTTGGAAACTGGTATGCCAGTCCATTTACTAACTACTTCAGCAATATCATTTCCTGTAACTTCTTCTCTCAGCATGGATTTTCCAGATTTCATATACTCATCTAATTCATTTTCTGCATCAGAAAGTTGACGCTGCAAAGAGTTCAAACTCCCATATTTCAGCTCAGCTGCACGATTGAGATCATACTCCCGCTCAGCCTGCTGGATCTCCACATTTACCCTGTCAATCTATATAATTAAAGAAGTTAGTGGAACACATCATTTTGTCTTCAATTGATATAAAATAAAGGTCAGCCCTGTCATTGGCTTCAACATTACTGTTACATCTGAAGATGCAGTCTTCACTTCCGCAGATGAGAAATTACAAAATATGTGATGGCAGGGGAAACAAAGCTTTCAGAGTAATTTCTAGAGAAATATGAGCATACTTCTTCCTTTATTGACTGAATGCGTGTCATGACAGTCTTCTCATGCTCCCATTGCTCAGTCAACGCAGCCTGTCTATCCTTTAAGAGGGACAACTCGGACTCAAGGCGGCTCAATCTATCTCTTGAAGCTTTGTCAGTATCATTTGTGAGAGAAAGCCTCTCCATCTCCAGCTTCAATACTGAACGATTAATCTCATCAAGGGCGGTGGGTTTTGAAGTGATTTCCATTTTCAATTTAGCAGCTGCTTCATCAACTAAGTCAATAGCTGCAATATGATTATATGAAAACATATATTAGTAAAATTGAGATCCGGAAACAAAAGATGTAGTGCCAGAACATATTGATTAAGAAACTCGAGCATATAATTGTCTTAACCTAGCTACTATCCTCGTAACTGGGAAAATAGAAAACATAAAGAGTTAGTTAGTAGCCAGAGGCAATATTTCCGGCTCTTGCCATTACTCAATAACATTCTGTAATCTCAAGTTGCATCTTGTATGACAAGCACCAATTCCCAGCTGTTACCTTTGTCAGGTAAAAATCGACCACTAATATAACGGTCAGACAGGATTGCGGCTTCTACAAGTGCACTGTCAGAAATACGGACTCCATGATGCAATTCATATCTCTCACGAAGTCCCCGGAGTATAGAAACTGTATCTTCTACTGTTGGCTGATCAACATAAACCTGCTGGAAACGACGCTCCAGAGCTGGATCTTTCTCGATGTATTTCCGATATTCATCTAGTGTTGTTGCGCCGATACAACGCAGTTCTCCTCGACCAAGCATAGGCTTCAGAAGATTGCCTGCATCCATTGCACCATTTGTGGCACCTGAAACAGAGATCATATCAACAGGATATAAAACAAAGTATTATCTGTCAATCAGCCTTAGAAATTTATCGGGAAAGAAAAGCATAAATCCATGCAGAACGACCATCTCCAATATAGAAAGGCTAAACTCTAACAAGCTGATCTAAACCCATAGACAGAAAGGCTCTTAAAGGTAAGCCCACTTTACAGATTTCGGACAATAAACCCATATAAACTAGAAAGTAGAAACATAACAGAACATCACCTGCCCCCACAACCGTGTGAATCTCATCAATGAAGAGGATAATTTGTCCATCAGATTCTGTTACTTCCTTAAGTACTGCCTTCAGTCTGTCCTCAAATTCTCCCCGATATTTAGCTCCGGCTATGAGTGCACCCATGTCAAGGGATATAAGCTGTAGAAGATAAATAAATACATAAACAAAACTGGATTCAATCAGTATCCATAATTTGATCACTAGCCAGGATAGCACGCCCAGCCGTAACCCACCTCCAAAATAAAACAAAATTCAATTTTTCATGAAGAAAAATCAAATACATATGCATGGCACACACCTTACGATCCGTCAAAGCTTGAGGCACATCCCCCTGCACAATTCTCTGTGCAAGCCTGTTAAAAGACACAAAGAGAATATGCACATAATTAGTTATTGGGCTAAGACTGATTACAACTAACCAGCAGCGGAAGCACAAGAGCTAGTTATTGTAAGTGGCTTATAACAACATATTACTGACCAAATTCAACTCAACATATTAACACTGAGGCCTAAGTTAATAATGGTAGCACCAAAACATTGATAACATTGAATATCAACAATATACTGTGGAATTATTCTGATAAGCCAGGAATTTAAAGAAGAGAGTCTTGAAACATACATCATCCTGTTTACTTGCAGGGTTTTTTAAATGACCATGCATGAAGCAAAACCTAAGCACTTATTGCTTACCCTTCAGAGATTGCAGTTTTTCCGACACCCGGTTCACCAATCAGCACAGGATTGTTCTTGGTTCTCCTTGAGAGGATCTGGATGCACCTGCGTATTTCATCATCTCTTCCTATCACAGGGTCAAGCTTTCCTGCTCTTGCCATTGCTGTTAAATCTTTCCCATACTTTTCCAATGCTTCATATTTTCCTTCGGGATCTATAGTCAAAAACTCAGTGTCAGGTAAAAGGTGAAGCGACAAGAAAAAATTATCATTAAACCCCAAGAAAACAAAGACAACAAAATACAATGAAGCCTCAAGAAGCAGAATTATGACAAGGAGCATTAATTAAGCTATAATCCACAAAATATGGTGCCTAAAAAACAGCAGACGTGTACACATGAAATCATTACAAAATTTGGTCCATCAGCTTATGAATCAAACACCTGGCTCAAATTTGTAACCAGAAACCTGAATATCTGACCAGTTTTCGCCCTCTTTTTGTGAAGCTGTATCTGTACACCCCAAGTACAAAAGGTGGATAGCAAAACTATGTAGACAGCATCTAATTCAGACAAAGGAAAGACACCAATACAAGGAAGCAAAAAAGGCAATATATGTCATCGCTCAAGGAAGGGCTGAAGGAGAAAATGCTTCTTTACTCTAAAACTCACATAATCCTCACTATATTATGCATGTGCCAAATTCATTCAACCAACTACCAAGTACTAAAATGCATGAAAGGGAAATTTTCGCTACCTTGGTCAATAACTGATTGACGTCCCCTAATGGATTCTAATGCAGATTTCAAGGATTGGTTGGATATTTTAAAATCACTGAACAACTGTTTCCCAAAACGTTGATCTTGTGCAAATCCAAGAACCAAATGCTCGACAGAAACAAATGAATCCCCATACTCCTTCTTGTACTCCCTAGCACGCTGGATCAGAGCTTCCAGGTCACGTCCTAACATTGAACCAGCTGACTCACCCAGAACCTAGAATAGTTGGACAGCATAGAAGATATATAATCAGGATATGTAACTTTGTAATCCACAAAGGGGATATAGTTAACATCCAATAACTAACTAAAAAAATCAAAATGTGTACTTCAACATATTTCCAAATGTAAAAGTTTTCACCAATCAGCACTTCAGAAAAGCAATATTGTCAAGAGCCATAGAGGCAAACAACACATCAAAGTTCAATCCCATGTAAACAAATGCACCAAAAAAATAAATAAGAATAAGAGAATTATAGTCAGTGTTGAAGGACTGAAGGCAATTTATAAAACATGGAAGAGACTATATCAGAATGTGGTAGGGGTCACACCTTTGGTTGCCGTTGGATGAACTTATCAGTGGCTTCAAGAAGGCGAGTGTTGTCAACTCCAAGTTTAGAAAATATCCGACGAGCAAGACCATTCTTCTGCTCCAAGAGAGCCTTCATCAAGTGCTCTGTTTCCACTATTTGATGCTTGTTCTCTCTAGCCACATCTGGAGAAGAAACAATGGCTTGCCAGGCCATTTCTGTAAACTCTTGTTGAGTAATCTGTAATAACATCCCAACACTGACTCAATAAACAATCTAAAACGAAACCAACATTAAAAAAACAAAGGCACTTCACATTATTATACAAGAGATCAAAATTTTCAATGTTAAATAAAGTATAAAACACTTAATAAGACCATCGCAGAAATAAGGCAGCAAGAAAGCAAAACGTAAATTCATAAATAAGCATAATTTACTTTATTCAATACAATATCGACAACTCCAAATTAATACAGATCCAATCTCCTTAACACCAACAAAACTAAATTCATTAAAAGAATCTAAAAACATTTTTTTTCTTTTACTCGGAATTGGGTCGGTAAACAAGATGATAAAGTTAACATCTAACGGAATATCTTCAGTCGATGAAACAAAACCCATCAAAAACCTAAGGAACTTACCCTTCCCGCTGAAGCTTCACAACGAACAACAAAAGGCCTCGAAGAAGTCCTTGAAAACCTCTCGAGAGCCCCATTTTTCCTTAACTGAAGCGGTTTAAAGGATTTTAAAGAGTTGGGTTTTAGAAGAAAGCTGGAAGAAATGCATGGGAGACTGTTCTTATTAGAAATGGAACGCACAGCACATAAACTGACGCCACTAAAGGACGCCATTGAAGAAGAAGCAGCCATTGTAGGTACAAGGAGAAGTGATCAAGATGGAATACCAATGGCTTTGCGTGAGAATAAAGGGGGAATGGAAAAACAAAGAAAAGGGTGAGTCTCTCCTTTTTCCTGTTGTTGTCTATCTGCTTTTTTCTCGGAGCTTCTCGTTTTCGAATGTGATCTTTATTTTATAAAGTGTAGTTGTTGTTTTCTTTCTTTTTAGTGACGGTTGGTTTTTGTTTTAGTGAGGAAAGAAAAGAAATCCGTCGGGGATTTGATTTGGTTTGTTCAGAGGTTTAAGCGGAGAGAGTTCATGAAATGTCGCGAAACCATCCAAAATCCTTTATGTTCATACACGTGGCTTCCTTTGTGATTAATAATATGACGGGAAATGAATAATAATTCAGCCTTTTTGTCATTTTATTAAAACAAATCATTTATAGGGTAAATATTACCATTGTTCACTATACTATCTTCACTTTCTTGTTTTAATCACAAAACTATTATTTTTGACAAAATAATCATTACTATTATATTTTTTCTTCCTATTTTGGTCACTTGTCGTTAAAAAACTCATGGAGAAATAAGAAAGCATGAATAGACCAAAATAGGAAAGAAACAATAAATTGGTGACCAAAACAGAAAAAAAAGTAATATTAGTCACCAAAATAGGAAACAAAACGTAACACTAGTAATGATTTTGCACAAAATAATAGTTTGATAGCCAAAATAAAAAAAGTAAAAATAATTTAGTGACTAATGGTGATATTTACTCTAATTTAAGACATTGGTTGAGAAGCCCAACAAGGTCGTCCATGATCCAAGATTTACCTTGAGATTCCAGAAAATGAGAAAAAGATACATATTTTAAAATGACAAAATGACAAAAGATGCCTTTAATGTTTGCATGTTTTGTCATTTGATCCCTATTCTTTTTTTTTTAAGTAAACAACTCCCAACGTTTTAATTTGGTCCAAATATGCTCCTATTGGATAGTCAACTGATGGTCAACGGTTGATATTGACTAAACTTACCACGTGTTATTATAGGGGTGATAACGAGCCGAGCCCGAGCCCGAGCCTGGCCAGGCTTGAGGCTCGCCGAGCTCGAAATTTTAGGCTCGAGCTCGGCTCGAAAACAATTCTATTGGGCTCGGCTCGGGTTCGAAGCTCGTCAGGCTCGGCTCGAAATGAAAATTTTTGCTATAGTTTTTTTATATAAAATATTCATTAAAAATCCCTTTCATAATCAACACTAAAACGAAATTCAATGACCGGAAAGGGAAAAAATGTGCCAAAAATTAGATTAATCCAAATAATCAATAAATATTCTTATAATACAAACACATAATTAAAGAAAATACAAAATCAAACAGCAATCAACTAACGAAAGAAAATACAAACACATAATTTATTTTAGTGCACATGTAGATTCCGAGCCTGTTCACGAGCTTTTTAAGCCGAGCCTGGGTAGGCTCGGCTCGGCTCGGCTTGATAAGGTTTTGAGCCGAGCCCGAGTCGAGCTCACTCGAGCCGAGCTTTGACCGAGCTTTGACCGAGCCGAGCCCGAGTAGCTCGCGAGCCGGTCAGGCTCATTATCACCCCTACGTGTTAAGATCTGTTGACGTCTAACCATCATATTCACTACATGTCAACATCATATTCTCCACATGTCACCATCTCGTTCGGCTACGTGTCAGCGTGATAGTTAACAACGTGTCATCATAAAGAAGAGTATAACAAAATATTCTTTTAAATCTGACGTGGCATATACCACGTCAGCCGATTTTAACGTGCGGTAAGTCCAGTCAGAATAGCCGTTGACTGGCAGTTTCCATCCAACAGGGGCATATCTGGACCAAATTAAAACGTTTGGGGATTGTTTGCTCCAAAAAAGAATAGTGGACTAAATAACAAAACATGCAAACATTGGGGTATCTTTTATCATTTCACCTCTTAAAATTTATATTATTATTTGGTACATAATGATTAAAAATAGAGTAAATTACATCTTAGGTTATATAGTTATAAACTTAGTAACAAATAAGTTGATTTTTATTAAAAGAAACAATTTTTTCATTCAATTATAATTATGTCATTTTTTAACTAACAATTTAGTTATTTAATTAAAAATATAGGACAAACATATCAGTCTATGATTAAAATTGAAACATAGAGTAAATTTGGTCCCCTTATGGGACAAACATAATGATTACAAATAGAGTAAATTTAGTCATTTTTTTAACAATATTTTTTATCCCCTTATACATTCTATCAATTTGGTCCTAATTAAAAAATAATTCAATAAATTTAACCCTCATCATTCCCCCTTTCCAAGCCAAATTCAATAATTGTTGTATTTGTTTGGAAGTGGTTTGTGGTTCTCTCTTTTTGTTAATTTGGTTTCTTTTTGCTCGCCAAGTGTTTGTCATATTGCTTGAGATAAGTGGTAGTCAAATTCAACTAATTTCGAACACACACAAAAATGGCGTCTCAAAGTCGACGGTGATGGACTCTCTTTATGGCCAATCTACCATTGCATTTGCATTGGAAAGGGATATGAAAAGTATTTGATCCATAAAGGGTTGTTGTGGACGTGTTTTTGCCAACAAAAAGAGCAAAGGATGGATCAAGATTTGGATTTGTGCGGATAAAATCCAAAGCGGATGCGAATAGAGCGATTGAGCGATTTGATGGCTTCCGATTGTATGAATATCGAATACGGGTAGCGATGGCGTAACGTGATCAAATGGATTCATTTTGGAGAAAAAAAGGACCAACTAACAGAATACCCTATTTAATTTGTAATTGTTAGCTGAGCTGTCAATATTTGCTTAGTTGTACTTTCTTATTTTAGAGTCTTGATTAGTATATAATCAAGCTAATAGTGTATTTTAGGAATAATAAGAAAAACGGTGCGTTTTGAATACTGTAAAGAATATCGAATAAAACTTCTCTCATTCTTTTCTTTCTTTCGAATAACCAAGAGTCTTTTTCCCCAAATCTGCTAACACCGAAAACCCTAGAAACAAGGTTTCAATATGGAATCAGTTGAAATCGATTCTTCTGATTCGCGTTCCGCCTCCGCTTCTGCCTCTTCTCGTTTTCGAAATCTTGACCCGTCCGACGAGTTTTATATACATCCTAACGAAAACCCTGCGCTAATCCTCACCTCTGTTCTTCTCACTGGAGGAAACTACCATTCTTGGGCTCGCTCCATGCGTATGGCTTTAATCTCCAAGAACAAGTTCCAGTTCGGCAATGGTGTGCTGAAGGAGCCTCGCGAAGACGATGCCAGTTACTTCGCTTAGGTGAAGTCTAACAACTTAGTGCTCTCATGGCTTCAGAGGGCAATTAGTTCTGAAATCGCACAATCTGTGTTATGGTTTGATACGGCTTACGAGCTTCGGGCAGATCTTCGCAACCGTTTCAGTCAAGGAGATCTCATGAGAGTCTCGGATCTTCAGCAAGAATTTTTTTCTTTAAGCCAAGGTATTAATTCACTTACCAATTTCTATACTCAATTGAAGGTGGTCTGGGATTAACTTTGTATGTTACGGCCGTTGTCTGCTTGTTCTTGTGATGCCTCTAAATTTCGCAAACAGGATTTTGCCCTTAGGTTTCTTAGAGGTCTTAACAAATCATTTGCTGTACCGAAATCCCAAATTCTAATGATCAAACCCTTCCCTGAAATCCATGAAATCTTTTCCATAATTGTTCAACATGAAAGGTCTATTCCTCTGGTGCCTTGTGAGTTTAATATTCTTGCTGTTGATAGGACTGTTAATAAGTTTCAGAAGAAATCTTTTGTTTCTGGTAATGCTTCTCGTAGACCTCTGTGCACTTTTTGTGGTATTCTCGGGCATACTATTGATAAGTTCTATAAAAAGCACGGTTATCCACCTGGTTATAAAACTAGGTCTTCTGTTAGTAGGGTAAATCTTGTAGGTCATCCTACTTCTGTTGAATCTCAATCTGTGCATGATTCCTTGGTTAAAAATGATCTTAAGTCGAAAGTTCTTCCTACTTCCTTCACTAAAGAGCAATATGAGGGTCTCATTTCTTTGCTTCAAGAAAAGAATCTCTCTGCTCAGAATTCAGCTTCTCAGTATGTTGTGAATGCTCTTTCCTCTAATTTCGTTTCTGCAAATGACTCAGGTATGGTTCTAACCTGCTCTATTTCTCCTACATCTGTTAGTACCTCCTGGATCATTGATTCAGGAGCTACAGATCATATTTCAAATGATCTATCTGTTTTTAGTCACTATTATGATATTTCTGATAAATATGTTAAACTGCCAAATGGTAGTCTTGTTCAGGTTATGCATATTGGAAATATCATGCTTAAAAATAGATTATTTTTGAAAGATGTTTTGCATATCCCATCTTTTGGTTTTAATTTAATCTCTGTTAGCAAGCTGACTTTGAATCCTAATATCTTAGTTACTTTTTCTGATAGTAAATGTTTTTTACAGGATGTCCTTTCTCTGAAGATGATTGGTATAGCTAGCATCCAGAGAGGTCTTTATCAGCTTCTTGATTCTGCTCTTCCTGGTTCTTCTACTTCCCTTATTAATTCTATTGCTTCTAATGTTTCTTTACATACCTGGCATGCTAGATTAGGACACCCATCTAGCAAAAGATTGCTTTACTTTTCAAAATTAAATAAAACAATACCATCTGGATGCATTACTCACTGTGATGTTTGTCATCTTGCCAAACACAAGCGTTTGCCTTTTCCCACTAGCAATTATGTTTCTGCTTCTTGTTTTGACATTGTTCATTTAGATGTCTGGGGACCTTTTCCTGTCCAAAGTCTATATGGTCATTACTATTTTGTAACTGTTGTTGAAGACAAAAGCAGATTTGTCTGGATTTTTCCCATGATTGCAAAATCTGAAGTTAGAAAATTAGTAGTTGATTTTTATAACTTTGTTGAGACTCAATTTTCAAAGAAAATTAAATGTTTTCGATCTGATAATGCAAAAGAATTTGCTATGGATGATTTTTTCAAGAGTAAAGGTGTAATTCATCAAACTTCATGTGTATATACTCCACGACAAAATAGTGTTGTGGAGCGTAAACATCAGCATTTATTAGTTGTTGCCAGATCTTTGAGAATTCATGCTTCATTACCTCTGCCTTTTTGGATTGACTGCATCTTACATGCTTCTTTTCTCATAAACCTCACCCCTACACCTGTGTTGGAAAACAGAACTCCTTATGAAGTTCTTCATAACAGACTGCCTAGCCTAGACAATCTTAAGGTTTTTGGTTGTCTTTCCTATGCATCACATTTGCCCAAATATGTTACTAAAATGCATCCAAGAGCAACTAAATGCATCTTTCTTGGTTTTCCTAGAAACACTAAAGGCTACAAGTTATATAACTTAGAAACAAAAACTGTTTTGTTTCTAGGGATGTAACTTTCAATAAAAACATTTACCCTTTTTCTCAAATAAGTTCTGATTTTGCTTTGCCAAATCATGATTCTTTGCCTCAATATGATGAACCTAACTTTACTTCTTCTGAACATATCCTGTCTAATTCTGATGTTGAACATACTAATTTTTCTGATCAAACTCATTCTTGTAATGATCAAGTTACATCATCTACTCATTCTGATAATCAGATTCATTCTTATAATGATCAAACTCATTCTTGTAATGATCAGATTCATTCTTCTAATAATCAGTCTGATCATGTCATTTTTTATCCTGCTGCTATTCATTCAATTTTTTTTTTTAAATGCTTCTGTTAGACCAACCAGACAAGTTAAACTCCCTCAAAAATTTCAAGACTATCAGGTAACTTTACCTAAACCTAGAACCTCTTCTCACTCTATTGCTAATGTTTTATCTTATATTAATATCTCTGCTAAGCATCTTTCTTATATTAACAGTGTTGATATTTTAACTGCTCCTAAAACTTATAAACAAGCTGCTAAATAAGAATGTTGGCAGAATGCTATGAAAGAGGAAATATTAGCATTAGAAAACAATAACACTTGGGATTTAGTTCCTCTACCTCCTAATAAAAAAACCATTGGTTGTAAATGGGTCTTTAGAACAAAGCTGAAGTCTGATGGCAGTTTAGATACGTATAAGGCTAGGTTGGTTGCTAAGGGATACACCCAACAATCAGGGGTTGATTTCTTAAATACTTTTAGTCTTGTTGCCAAGATGACTACCGTTAGGGTTCTTGTTAGTCTTGCTGCCTCTAAGAATTGGTTTTTAAAACAATTAGACATAAACAATGCTTTTCTTCATGGTTCTTTGCATGAAGAAGTTTACATGGATATGCCTCCTGGTTTTCATAATGAATCTGGCCTTGTTTGTAAATTGAATAAAAGCCTTTATGGATTAAAGCAAGCTAGTAGGCAATGGAATGAAAAATTAAAAATAGCTTTGCTTGATCAAGGTTTCAAACAGTCTGCAGCTGATTCCAGCTTATTTACTAAAGGTGTTAATGCAGATTTTATTGCTTTGGATGTGTATGTTGATGACATAGTCTTAACCAGTCCAAATTTAGACCAGATAAATTCTATTAAGACTTTTCTGCATAATACCTTTAGGATTAAGGACTTAGGAGATTTAAAATATTTTTTGGGCCTTGAAGTTGCTCGAACATCCTCTGGAATAAATATTTTTCAAAGAAAATATACCTTAGAGCTTCTCACTGAAATTGGTTTCTTAGAATCTAAGCCCATTTCTACTCCAATTGAGGTTACTAGAGGAATTAAAAGGTTATCTAAAAATGGTGGTGTTCCTTTAGAGGATGTTAAGTCTTATAGAAGATTAATTGGTAAGCTTTTATATCTCACCAACACTAGGCCTGACATTGCCTTCTCTGTTCAGCAACTTTCACAATTTCTTTCTTGTCCAATCACAACTCACTTAGCTGCTACACACAGAATATTAAGATATTTAAAGGGTACCCCTGGCCAAGGTCTCTTTTTCTCTGCTGATAATGATCTAAAATTGCATGCCTTCTCTGATTCTGATTGGGCATCATGCCCAGATTCTAGAAAATCAGTAACTGGTTTTTGTATATTTTTGGGATCATCTCTTATTTCTTGGAAATCGAAAAAACAACAAACCATTTCCCGTTCTTCTAGTGAAGCTGAGTATCGTGCTATAGCTTCTACTACTTGTGAATTGCAATGGATATTTTATTTACTTCATGAATTTCATATTCCTTTCAAGCCTGCAAACTTATTCTGTGATAATTTGTCTGCCATCCAGATTGCTGAAAATCATGTTCATCACGAAAGGACAAAGCATATCGAGATTGACTGTCACTTAATAAGGGAAAAGATTCAACAAGGATTGATCACTCTCTTACAAGTAGCAACTCGACATCAACTTGCAGATTGTCTAACAAAGGCTTTACCCAGTCCTTCCTTTCATGCTTTAATTTCCAAGTTGGGCATACAAAACATATACGCTCCAACTTGAGGGGGGCTAACAGAATACCCTATCCAATTTGTAATTGTTAGCTAGGCTGTCAATCTTTGCTTAGTTGTACTTTCTTGTTTTAGAGTCTTGATTAGTATATAATCAAGCTAATAGTGTATTTTAGGAATAATAAGAAAAACGATGCGTTTTGTATACTGTAAAGAATATCGAATAAAACTTCTCTCATTCTTTTCTTTCTTTCGAATAACCAAGAGTCTTTTTCCCCAAATCTGCAAACACCGAAAACCCTAGAAACAAGGTTTCAATACCAACTGCAGTAAAAAAGGAAGGGGAATACAACCCAACGCAATTCTGCAGTGCAGACACAGTTTCCGATCAGCGCACAGGGAGTTATATATGACCAGCAGGATCCTAAATCGGTTGTCATAGTGGTGGATGGGAAAAAATGGGATATAATTCAAACGTGTGCCTTAGGTTTCTGTAAAAAGCCATGGAACATTAAGGATTTGACGCATGAATTTAATAGAGCAAATATGGTGGGTTTCTCGGTGATGCATGTGCTACTGATGTTGGAGGACAGTGAGACAAGGAAGAAATTTCTGGAGGGGCATCATTTTGATCATTGGTTAGAAAATGTAATAGAGTGGACACCCATAATGGGCATTCCAAATCGTAGACTATGGCTATCGGCAAGCGGAATTCCTATTCACGCATGGTCGGAGGCAACCTTTAAAAACATTGCGGCAATTTGGGGTGAGTTAGTGCAAATTGACATTGAAACCTTATCGAGTAGATTCTAGATTGAGACAAATTGGGTGTCACATACTGATGAGAAAATTATCTTGCAAGTCGGAGATAATATGTTTCAATTTCGTGTGGTTGAGATGGAAGAATCGCTAAGGTCGAAATGTGACTGCAGTTGTGATTATGAGGATTAATCCAATAGAGAAACTGATGCGGATGAAGCATTAGTGAGTAGTGAGAAACAAGATGAGTTTATTAGTGAGAGTCCTTCGAGGGGTATTGAAAATTCCACGAATGACACAATTGTCTCGGAGTCAATTTCGAGACAATATCCAAGCTTGGGCCACATCGAGCGTATGTGGGAAGATAATAGAATGGAACATTTGAGGGTATTGGAATCGCGCACCATGTTGATAAGAGGGATTCGCTGATTAGGAAATTGGTATGGTAAAGAGATTGGCGTTGAACCAAACACACAACTATGTCATGACAGACGTAAGTCACAATTCCCAAACAACAACAAGAGTTACCTCTTGTTGATTATAGGCCAGAGATTATTGTAGATGGGTCGAGATCTGAAATACCTAGGGCATGCAAAGCAGTCATTATTGATTATAAAGGGGAACCTAAACGTGTGCGGCAAGTTTCGAAGATTGTTCTTAGCTTTTTGCCTCTGGTGAACGACAAGAAGCTGAACAAAAACTTGGAAAACGAGGTAGAGGTAGGCCGAAGAAGAACCAAAACGCAACAATAATGGCAAACAAATATTTGTCTAATTTTGAGTTTTTGAATAGGAAGTGAGTGATCTTGCGAGAAGAAAGGGAAATGTTGCATTTGGGGAGATTAATCGGAGCGGAAATAATGGGAAACGAGGAAGACATAGTAAAGGATATCGCTCGTGTCATAGAGGCGAAGGAACTGAGACAATAGCATCAAGCGATGCGAGTGTTGTCGTGGAACACTAGAGGCTTAGGTGCGGTATCGAAGAGACGAGTAGTGCAATCATTAGTACGACAACATCGTTGTGAGTTGGTGTTTTTTTACTGGAAACAAAATTAGAGATGTTGAATGGGTCTATTGTTGGTCGACTATGGCATTCAGACAATTTTGATGTTGCGTATATTCCCTCGTTGGGAAGATCTGATGGTGTGTTGGTGATTTGGGATACAACTCATTTTTGTATGTCATTTGTTATGGTTGAAGAGAGGTGGATTGTGGATGAGTGGTGTTGTGGGCGGGGGGCAATTTACGCCCATGCATTGTAGGGGAACAAAGACAACTAGGCAGGAACTAAATCAAGGAACGTCCCATGCCTTGGTACCTAGGAGGGGATTTCAATGATGTGTTGCATCCAAAAGAGCGATAGGGATGTGCGCTGATAACTCGAGATTTTTGGTTTCAAAGTAATGGCTTATGAAATGATAGAGTAGAGTTGTGTTTTCTTGTATTGTTTTGTTTGGTTGGTGTTTATTCTTTTATCGTGTTATTTCGGGCTTTTCGCTTTTTTGTACCCACTGTCATGAGTGAATACTCTTTTTTTCTATTTAGGCTTAGGAGATTTTTAATGAGGCTCGTGATAGTGTAGGCTTTGTATGATTGTACATTACTAAAATAATACGTTTTGCCGAGAAAAAACAATACACTTAACCCTCCATAGTTAAAAATTTTGATAAAAAGTCAAAGAAAAAATAATGCAAGTGCATCTAAATAATTTGACCGTTTTATTTTATGAAGTACATAAAAAAAGAAAAATTGAATCGTGTAGTTCATCTTCTTTCCCGTCTCTTCTCTTTTTTCTTTTTCTATTTTGTCCATTATGAAGAAATTTGTGGTTTGGTTACACCATAATTGAACTTTGATCAAGATTTGCATACTTAAATTATAATAGATTTAGATATTCTAAGAATTCATTTACAATTTGATTTCTTAAAGTTTAGAAACTGGTGAACATAAACAAAGTAGCCAACAAAACCCATGACGATAAATTAACAAAAAAAAATATTTTTTCTTAGCTCGTTGAAGATCGCCCTTCACATCTAGCGATACCCACATTAGACTACTTTTAATCGTTGCCCCTCAACACAGGTGAGCTAATAGAAGAAAAAGGAGAAGGGATAGGGAAGAAAATGAACGACGTGGTTCCTTTTTTTCCTTTTCTATTTTTTTACTTCATAAAATAAAATGGTCAAATTTCTTAGATGTCCTTCAATTATTTTTTCTTTGACCTTTTTTGACCGAAAATTCTACGTGGCAACATAAAAACGTGCCATGTGTCCTGCCACATCACAGGTTAACGACGTTAGTCGGGGGCGTTTTAAATGACGGAAGAAAACTACAAGGGGCACATTAAACGTTTACAAATTTTAGATACCACATTGACAAATTTAAAAAAGTATAGGAGACATTTGTGCCATTATTCTTATTTTTTAGTTTAAAATTTTAATGCTAGCTCAATAAATAATACATAACAATATAACTAAATTACATTACACGAAAGGGTGACCTGCATTCAATATCACTTTTGCTTTTGTCGTTTTTTTAGTTATCGATTTTTAAAAAAATATATATACATTTTTAGTCATTTATGTTATCGGTTCACTATGTCTTTTGTTACTGAGTTATTAATTTTTGTTAGTTTGATGGTATGACATGTTAAAATAATTAATTTTTAATTTGTCCTTTAAATTTTAGATAAAATATCAATAACTTCTTAACTTTAAATAACATATTAATTTTAACTCTTGAGCTTTAGCTAAAGTCTCATATCACAGGTGATATTGAATCTCAAAATATCTAATTTTATCTTTTTGACATCCTAAACACGGATTTAATAATAGGGTGTGATATTTTTCTAAAAAAATTAAGCAAACAAAAAAAATGCATATATTAAAATTCTTGTTTTAGAGTATTTAACTACATGTAATAATTTTATGGAAGAGATGCATATGTCAGAACAAAACTAAAGGGTTGGTACTATTTTATGTTTGTGCGGTTGTTGTGACATCGATCCCACTGTCTCATCCATTGTCACTACTTTTGTAAGAAAAAATATTCAGATTAAGCAATCATATTCATGCATGAAAGAAATGAAATAGAAAGAACAGGTGCACATTGATTGGGCAACCAAACTAGTATTACTAATAATTGTCGTGGTGTACGCAGCAAGTTAACCGGTGGTAATGGAATTTGAGGTAAGAATTTAAAAAGTTAACTTAAAGTCTTTTAAAAAAATGTAGAGGTTTAAACCAAAATTTTTAAAAAAATGTAGAGGTTTAAACCAAAATTTTTAAAAAATTGTCGTGGTGTACGCAGCAAGTTAACCGGTGGTAATGGTACTAACTTACTATAGTTAACTTAACTAAAATATATTTACACTAGTATAAATTATACTTAACTACAGCTAACAAACTAATTATAGCTAATTTAATTAAAACATATAAACTCATATGGTGGATTGTTAGTGGGTAGGCAGATGCAGGCAAATATAGTGTGGGTAAAGTCTCAAATCTATTACCTACTCGCTACCCACGACGAATATGACTTTTTACATCTACAACCGCCCACTAACCACCAAACATATACTCATCTCCACCCCAACTGGAACGGGTGCGGTGCGAAATCCGAAAAATTTTACCCGTCTTTCATCTCTATCCATGGTACATTGGTACACCTTGTAGTCTTGTTGATGATGACCATCTTCCCTGCTTAAGTGATGATATCTCTCATCTTTTTCGGGGTTTGCAACATCATATCTTCACAAGTATCCATTTTCAAATGCATCAAATTGTCTCTCAAACATCATATTCATATATAATTCAACATGGATGATTAAGAATTATTGGCATACTATACTAACCTGATGATGCAGCTGCTCTGTCAGTGGTCTTCACAGTTTCATACATCTGCAGACAAATTCAGAGAGAAAAAAACAAACAGAAGAAAGACAGCATTAGAGTAGATTATGAGCTTCATCTTTAGCCCTTTGAGTGGCTTAAAAGATGGACATTAATTTTAGCAAAGACAACTCATACAAAAAACTTTATATAAGTCTAATATGATAATTTTTATTTATTACGGATGTTTTAATATTTCTATTGATTATTTATAATTAAATTCAAGCCAAGACTTTTAATGTAGGATCACATTTTTCATTTATTTTAATTTGATATTTATTTTCCTAGTCAAAGCTAGGTTTGCTTTGTGTTTAAGTAAAGTTGTTTTACTTTCTCTTCAAGCATATTGTCACGCCTCAATTTTTTCGACCCAATCAAGCCACGCATCAAGGGGCAAAGGAGCCCAATTCCAGCCAACATCTCCCCAAATCCGAAGCACCAGGCCACACCAGGGCATTGGGCTCGCCAAAGGGACGGAGCGACACATCAAGGGAACGAGTGTGTGCTCACCAAGGGTCGACAACCGAGGGGCTTAGCACGGGGAAGACCGAGAGGGCCACACCTCATGCGTACGTTCCACCATACCGACGAGAAGCATCCGCAACCCATGGGGCTGGGTGTGCGGACCAAAGGGCCTAAAGACCCGCACCAAGTGTGCACACCGAGGGCCCTAAGGACAAGCACCACAGGTGCACACCAAGGGGCCTACGGGCCGGCACCACGGGTGCACACCGAGGGGCCTAAGGGCCGGCACCACGGGTGCACAGCGTGGGGGCCTAGGGCCGCACCATCAAGGCCGACGCACACGCACATAAGGGGGACAGCTTGGGGGCCTAGAGCCGCACCATCAGGGCTGATGCACACGCACATAAGGGGCGCCGCGTGGGGGCCTAGGGCCGCACCATCAGGACCGATGCACACGCACACAAGGGTGCCGACAGCCGCCCGCGCTGAGGAGCCGAGAGGACCGAGTCCGACACACCCTAGGGCCGACAGCGGCCGACGCTCAAGGACTGAGCTGGCCGATCACGCCGCACCCTAGGGCCGATCACGCCGCACCCTAGGGCCGATCACGCCGCACCCTAGGGCCGACCACGCCGCACCCTAGGGCCGATCACGCCGCACCCTAGGGTCCGGACGATGGTGCACACCGAGGGGCTGGACGGCCATCTCAAGAACTTCAGCCCAAACCGATTCCAAGAGTCCAAGGAGGCTTAGGAGCACGAATCCTTGGGGGGTAAGGAACACAATTCCTTAGGGAACAAGGACTAGTAGTAATCCTTATTAGAATAGGATTGAGTAGTAGTTATCCTAGTTAGATTAGGACTTGGATTAATGGGGCTATATAAAGAGGCTTACCCCCACCTCATTAGTTGTTCATTCTTTGTTTTCTTCAAGGGTGTTAAGCCCTGATTTTCGTTAAGCATCAATAATAAAACGCCGGGCATTCGCCCGGCACTTTTCCCCAAATTCTTTCCCGGCCATCACCATCTCTTTCTACACTCGTTTCCGCACGGACAAGGCATCCACGCCTTGATCAAGTGGCTAACCTAGGCACAACATCAACTCAAGAGCACCTAGGGCCGCATGTCTCGGTTACGAAAGTCTAGGGGCGTGACAAGTGGTATCAGAGCAAAGGAGTTGCTCGGGATGGCCAAGAAAGATGAAGCCGGAACAACATCAAAGGGCACGGAGGCCCAAGGAACTGACAAGACAAGGGCCACTTTGAAAGATCGATTAGCAACACTTGAGGACAAGACAGAACGACTCGAGGCCAGGGCAAAGGAGTCGGTTGAGTCCCTCAACGCTGTCAACGATCGATTGGAGAAGTTAGAAACCGAAGTAGGCCCCCTCAGAGATAAAGTCGCAGAAGAGGTAGGAAAACTTCTCGATGGGGCATACGAGAGATTAAACCGACAAGACATCTCCCTTCAAATTGCGATGGAGGCAACAAGGGGAGAGTTGTTAGGAGAAATCAAGAAACTCAATGCCGAATTATCCCTCTATAAGAATGTCGTGCTAACCAGCATGGTGGACAAAACAGTAGGAACAAAACCCAGGATCGACGTGCCAAAACCGAAGGAGTTCAACGGAGCAAGGGACGCTCAAGAAGTGGACAACTTCGTTTGGAACTTGGAAAATTACTTCCAACTCTCCGGCATCGACGACGAGGACACCAAGGTAAATACCGCTTCCGTTTACTTAGTTGATGCGGCTCTCCTATGGTGGCGTCACAAGTGTTACCAATCCAAGGATGGCACGATTCCCACCAAAACATGGAAAGAATTCCAATCTGAATTGAAGGAGCACTTTTACCCGAAGAACGCTCAAGAAGAAGCCCGAGAAAAGCTTCATCAACTGAGGCACGACGGGTCAGTTCGGGAATACGTTAATAAATTCACCGAACCCAGGCTCCAAATCCACACCATGAGCGAAGCCGATGCCCTCTTTTCCTTTAAAAACGGATTGCAACGTTGGGAGAAAATGGAATTGCACCGAATGGGGATACAAGATCTTTCCAAAGCATTGGACGCGGCCGACTCTCTTGTTGAATTCGAACACAAGAAGCCAGAAAAGCCGAGACAAAAATCGAAATATAGGGACAACGACGAGGAAGATCAGATCAAGCATCCCAAGGAAGAACCGAAGAAGCCATCAAATGATGATTTCAAATTCCGTAAGCCGTGGGTAAAGAACAACAACAATTTCAGTTGTTTCAATTGCGGAGGCGGTCATATGAAAAAAGATTGCCCCGAACTCGGGAAAGCAGCAGCCATCCAAGGAGATGATAGTGAGGACGAACATGAGCTTGCCATACTAAGCTCCATTATCAGTTCCGTGGAGACAAGGAAGGGTTCCAAAGACAAGGGGTTACAGTTTGTGGACATCACCTTGGCGGGGCGAAAACTAGACGCGTTAGTGGACACGGGCGCCTCAGAATTGTTTATGTTAGAGCAGGTTGCTCAAGGACTTGGCCTTCACGTCGAGAAGGCAAGTGGATCCATTAAAACCGTGAATTGTAAGTCGACTCCTATAGTCGGGGTAGTGAGAGGAGTCAAACTCAGCATCAGCGACTGGTCCGGCAAAGAGAACATCAAGGTAATTCCCCTTGACGACTTTGATGTAGTTATTGGAATAGATTTCCTCGATCGAATCAAGGCATTCCCTGTTCCGTTTTGCAATTGTTTGTACATACTTGACCCGGCACGCCCATGCATGGTGAAAACAAAGCGACAGCCTGAAGTTGAGGTCAAGATGGTGTCGACTATTCAATTGGAAAAGGGACACGGGAGAATGCCACCACCATTAGGGACGAGAGCCCAAGAGAAGCCAACAACGACCAAAAGAGTCTTAATGGAATCGAGACAAGTTACTTCCGAATTTCGAGAATCCACATCACCTGAATCACTAAGACAGGAGACCGAGCACAAGATTAAGCTTGTGCCAATGATAGGTCCACATGCTCGGGCTCGTTCACACAAGATGAAGAGGCGAGCTAAGAATCGGACAAACAAGGAGCGTCGGGACAAGAACTTCCAAGTAGGAGACTTGGTCCTAGCCAAGTTAACCGGAGTATCACACCATCCAACCACCCAAAGAAGGCTTGTGCGAAGGTACGAGGGTCCATTTAAAATCTCTAAACAAGTAGGAAGGAACACCTACCAATTAGAGCTACCATCGACCATCCAAACGCATCGAGAATTCAGCGTCAATTCACTCAGACAGTACCGTCAGGGTAAGATGGGTGAAGCACAAAGCAAGTCACACCAAGCACACAGCAAGGTAAAGGTCTCCTTCACCGATGAGATTGGAGACATCCATGCAGAGAGGGTCATACAACGATCGGGACAACGACCGAGTCATGAGTACTTTGTCCTATGGAAAGGACTTCCCGATAGTAAAGGGAGTTGGGAAACAACCAAGGTCGTATGTCAGTTCAAAAGACAAGTAAGTCGAGGCCATCTTAAACAAGCGACGAGGACGTCGCTAGCTCCAGTGGGGGAGAATGTCACGCCTCAATTTTTTCGACCTAATCAAGCCACGCATCAAGGGGCAAAGGAGCCCAATTCCAGCCAACATCTCCCCAAATCCGAAGCACCAGGGCACTGGGCTCGCCAAAGGGACGGAGCGACACATCAAGGGAACGAGTGTGTGCTCACCAAGGGTCGACAACCGAGGGGCTTAGCACGGGGAAGACCGAGAGGGCCACACCTCGTGCGTACGTTCCACCATACCGACGAGAAGCATCCGCAACCCATGGGGCTGGGTATGCGGACCAAAGGGCCTAAAGACCCGCACCAAGTGTGCACACCGGGGGGCCTAAATACAGGCACCACGGGTGCACACCAAGGGGCCTACGGGCCGGCACCACGGGTGCACACCGAGGGGCCTAAGGGCCGGCACCACGGGTGCACAGCGTGGGGGCCTAGGGCCGCACCATCAAGGCCGACGCACACGCACATAAGGGGGACAACTTGGGGGCCTAGGGCCGCACCATCAGGGCTGATGCACACGCACATAAGGGGCGCCGCGTGGGGGCCTAGGGCCGCACCATCAGGACCGATGCACACGCACACAAGGGTGCCGACAGCCGCCCGCGCTGAGGAGCCGAGAGGACCGAGTCTGACGCACCCTAGGGTCCCGACAGCGGCCGACGCTCAAGGACCGAGCTGGCCGATCACACCGCACCCTAGGGCCGATCACGCCGCACCCTAGGGCCGATCACGCCGCACCCTAGGGCCGACCACGCCGCACCCTAGGGCCGATCACGCCGCACCCTAGGGTCCGGACGATGGTGCACACCGAGGGGCTGGACGGCCATCTCAAGAACTTCAGCCCAAACCGATTCCAAGAGTCCAAGGAGGCTTAGGAGCACGAATCCTTGGGGGGTAAGGAACACAATTCCTTAGGGAACAAGGACTAGTAGTAATCCTTATTAGAATAGGATTGAGTAGTAGTTATCCTAGTTAGATTAGAACTTGGATTAAGGGGGCTATATAAGGAGGCTTACCCCCACCTCATTAGTTGTTCATTCTTTGTTTTATTCAAGGGTTTTAAGCCCTGATTTTCGTTAAGCATCAATAATAAAACGCCGGGCATTCGCCTGGCAGTTTTCCCCAAATTCTTTCCCGGCCATCACCATATCTTTCTACACTCGTTTCCGCACGGACAAGGCATCCACGCCTTGATCAGGTGGCTAACCTAGGCGCAACATCAACTCAAGAGCACCTAGGGCCGAACGTCTCAGTTACGAAAGTCCAGGGGCGTGACAATATGTAAAAGATATTAGTTTTAATATTTTGGGTAAATTTCACAAACGATCACTGAAAATTTTTAAATTATTTAATATAGTAACTAAACTTCCAATTGCTTCAGTGTTACTATTAAACTTTTAATTTTGCTCCAATTTGTCCACTCAGCTGTTAACGGTCGTTAAAAGGGTGACGTGGCAATTAACAAAATTTGTATAATAACACATTTAGTCCTCCGTGTTTGCACATTCAAATAATTTAGTCATAATTCGAAACAAATTAATAAATTTAACCATCATTATTTACATATTATTTCAAATTGATCCTATTTATAATTAAAAATAATTTAATAATACTTGGTCTCGTTTTGATTTTGATACAACTTTAAGAACTAATTTGTAAAAAATTGTAAGTTCATGTATTTAATTGAAATTTGTCAAAAACTCAATTGTAACTTGTAAAAATGATTTCTATAATAATTGACTTATAACTTAGATCAAATATACCTTCACGAGTCGATCCTTAGCCAATTTTTGAGTTTTTAAATGATGGTTTTGATACCCTTTTAGGAGGTCTCAAAACCTTTCGGGTAGTAAGGTTTTAGAATCAAAACATGAGCTATGGTTATGAGACCATGCACAAGGTTTGAAGACCATGTGTAATGATTTTCATACCTTTGTACTCGTAAAGACTAATTTTTATAAATCTCATCCTAAAAGTTTCAAAATCATTACAAAGGTTTCGAAACCTCTATGCAATGAGCATTAAATGTTCGATTTTAATGGCTTTTAACGGCTCCAAAACTTCCTCCAAAGTTTTATAACGGTTTTGAAGAATCAAAAAAGTAAATCCAAATATTCAAGTAATCAAAATTTAATTTGTACTCAATTTTTACCTTTCTTGTGAACACTAGCTTTGTTCTTCCATTGCAATTTATTTTGCTAGTGTTCTTGGGTGTGTGGGAGATTCAATTTGTTTTACTCTTTTCTTATTACATTGAGCTGCTCTCTCTTTCTCTTTGATTGAATTCTTTTTTGTTAACAAGAGCTGGCTCATTCTTCCAAGCAAAAAGCTGTTTATTAGCTTGCGGAATAATCGGATCTAGTAGAAAAAGAAGTGCTCAGGATTGGGGAGACATGACTTCCGGTAATGCTCATTGTTTAAAAATGCAAAGAAACCCTAAGTTGCAGATAAATTCAACTACATGCTTCAAGATTCTATTTATATTTTCCTTCCATTTTAACAGAAACACTTCCGAGTAAAATGGTATCTAAAGTTTACGATTCTATAGTCAAATTAATATTATATCCAAAGTTTAAGGATAAATTGATACTTTTATCTAAAGATTAAGGGTTAAATTAAAAATTAACTTTCCGATCAACATGTTACGTCATAAGCTAACAAGTTAATGACTTAGCGACTAAAATGTATAAATAGATCATGTACGTGACCCCTACTTGTTTAATATTTCTAATATAATTTTTTATTCAATTTAGTCCCTAAAATTTTTATTTAATATGAAATTGACCCCTACTTGTTTCTAATTTTTATAATTTAATCTAATATTTTTAATATACTTTTATTTTTGTTCAATTTAATCCCTAAAACTCTTCTTTAATTCAAAATTAGCCCATATATATTTCTATTTTTTTATAATTGAGTCCACTTTTTTTAATACGTTTTTATTTTTGTCGAATTTAGTCCATAAATTTTTTATTTAATCCGAAATTGACCTCTATTTATTTCTAATTTTTATAATTCAGTATAATATTTGTATAATTTAATATTGAGAGCTTGACTGTCAATATAACACCTAATACCCGGTCCAAACGAATCCAACCCGAATATTGAATGCTACAAATGACCCATTTATGGCCTAAAACAAATTTAAAAGAAAAACAAGCATATTCATTTCCAAGAAATTAAACAAACAACATGAAAATAAAGCGGAAACAATTAATTAAAGTCACCGAGACAATAAACCTTTAAAAACTTTAGGGAAAAACGATTTAACAAAAAGGTATTTTGGTAATTTTACAAAATTTAAATCCAAAAAAACATTCAAAAGTTAAATACAAGTTTAATATAAGTAGAAACATCTTATACCTCTATTTTTCTAAAAAAAAAAAGAGTTCAAATCGAAGTAAATTTTCTAAATCGAGGTTTAGGGACTAAAATGTAAATAATTCATAAGTTGGATTTAAAGTTAAAATCTCAGTTTTAGTCCCGTTTTAGACTCACTAATTACAATTCTACTTAATGGTAAATTCGTGTTGAAATCGGATTTGAAACAGAGTGTTAATTACAAAAATAAGTAGTTTATGGGTCATTATGAAAGAATTCATAAAATATATGCATCAGTTTTTCAAACTTTGAAACTAAACCTTAATTTATGAAATCAATATCATCATTGACATATAGGCCAAGTTTCAAGTTAATTCGAGCTAAAATATGTTCTTAATTGCAATTACAAATAGAAATAAATAGAGGTCAATTAAAAATTAAATAAAATTTGAGGGATTAAATTGAACAAAATAAAACCATAGTAAAATATTAAATAAAATTTTAAAAAATAAAAATAAATAAGGATCATTTCGAATTAAAAAATATTTTAGGGACTAAAGTGAACAAAAATATTATTATATTAAAATATCAAATTTAATAAAAAAATTAGAAACAAATAAGGGTAAATTTTAGGGACTTAAACAATCTAGTGAATCAAATGGAATCCAATTTGAGAGTCGTAAGAAAGTGTGTGGTGGGTTGGAGGGATTCTGTGGAGGAGTTGAATGAAGCAGGTTTAGTAGGATGCATCTTGCAGGATGAATGTTTGTAATAGGGTGTGATGATTTGGTCTGGAAAGAGCGTTTGTGTGGGTTCAACTTTCAAGGACATCTCTCATTTTGGGAGCTGAAGTGAGCATTTACCCAGGATTCCAACCTCAACATGTTTAGCTTGTTTAGACCAAGAACCTCAACATGTTTAGCTTGTTTACACAAGTCACTCTAACTCTAATTTCTAAATCACAACCCTTAATAAACCATTTATTTGATTAAATTTATACACATACTTTTATGATTCATAGTCACTTTATATTGATAAAATTTTTAATTAGCGTTTAGGATTTAATGTTTGCAATTTAGAATTTGAGATTTTTAAGGTTTGAAATTTAAAAATTAGGATTATAGTGTGAAATTTATTTTTAAGTTTTGATTTTTGAATAATCTAAAATTTAATAGCTTCTAATATTTTAATTTTATAATTTTTACTTATTTTTTAGCCATATATTAAAAAAAATTAATGTTTTTTAATTTTTACACCACTTTAGCATTTTAATATTTTTTAAATTCGTATTTTTTACCTAAAAGTTAATTTTACCCTCATACTCATCAGAAAATCAATTTTGCCTTCAAACTAGGTTAGAAAATCAATTTGCCCCTCTTCCACGCCATCTTCACACATGGACTGCCACATCATCACGCGTGGACTACCACGTCAATATCATTGACCACCACGTCAACATCGTTGACGTTCACGTCAACACTATAACGGTCAACGTTGCCTTTCGGCAAGGGGAAAACGGTGATGCAATTCGACTACTTTAAGGGCTAAATTGATGTGAAAATACCACAGGGGGAAATCGATAAATTGAGACTAATACAGGGGAAAAAGTGACCCTTAAGCCTAAAATTAGTGACTGAAATATAAAGTTTTTTATTATAAGATAATGGACTGAATTATAAAATAGAAGTCAATTTCAAATTAAATAAAATTTTAGGGATTAAATTGAAAAAAATAAAATTATAGTAAAATATTAGATAAAATTAGAAACAAATAGGTTCAATTTTGGATTAAATAAATATTTGAAGGAGTAAAGTGAACAAAAATATTTTTATATTAATAATATTGAATTTAATAATAAAATAAAAAATAAATAAGGGTAAATTTTAGATTAAATGAATTTTTAGGGACTAAACTGAACAAAATAAAATTATAATATAAATATTGGATGAAATCATAAAAATTAATTATAAATACAGTTAAAATAATAAAATTAGAATTTTTTAAACATAATTCCATAATTTTATTATTAGAGTGGGATGACTTTCATTTTTTTTCTTCTTCTTATTTTTCACCCAATTTAGAGAGAAATTTTTTCTATATGAGCAAGGAAAACTACTTTCCCTCATATTTTCTTTCCTTCTAATTTTTCATTCTACCAAGTAACTCTTAAATTTATTTTCTTTCCAATATTCTCTTCCCTCCTTCCCCGATTCCACTTTTCTTTACATATAGAGAGAAATGAAAATTCGAAGGATGAAAAATTAAAGTGATGAAAAAAATGAAAGGGTAGAAAATATATTTTTCTTTCCATCGGTATGCTTGTTTGAGAGGATGAGAAACTAAAAGAAAAATAAGTTTCTTTTCTCTCTATTGCTTGGTACAATAGAAATTTGACAGGAAAAAAAATTAAGCCTTGAAAATTATAATTTATTTTTTAATTTTATAATTTAGTCTATATTTTTAATATGAATATTTTTATTTAATTTAGTCCTTAAAATTTTATTTAATCTAAAATTGACCTCTATTTGTTTATAATTTTTATAAGTTAATCTAATATTTTTAAAATAATTTTGTTTTTTCAATTTAATCCCTACAATTTTTCTTTAATTCAAAATTGTCCCATATGTATTTCTAATTTTTTTAATAATCGACTTCAATATTTTAATATGGTTTTATTTTTTTAAGTTTAGTTCATAAATTTTTATTTAATCAGAAATTGACATCTATTTTCTAATTTTTATAATTTAGTCTAATATTTTTATAATTTAATACTGAGAGTTTGATTGTCAATGTAACACCTAATACCCGGTCTAGACGAATTCAACTCGAATATCAAATGCTACAAATGACCCATTTTGTGGCCTAAAACAAAATTAAAAAAACAAGCATATTAGATTGCCTGAAAGTAAACAAACAACATAAAGATAAAGCAGAAACTACTAACTAAAGTTACCCAAGAAAATAAACTTTTAAAAACTTTAGAAAAATAAACAATTTAACAAAAAGACATTTTGGAAAATTTACAAAATTTAAATCCAAAAAACATTCAAACTTAAGTACACGTTTAATACAAGTAGAAACATCTTATAGCTCTGTTTTGTTAAAAAAAGAAGTTCAAATCAAAGTAAATTTAACCGAATCGAGATTTAGAGACTAAAATGTAAATAACTCATAAGTTGAATTTTAAGTTAAAAACTCAATTTCATATCCGTTTTAGAATCATTAATTCCAATGAGACTTAATGGTAAATTTATTTTGAAATCAGATTTCAAATATAGTGTTAATTGAAAAAATAACTAGTTTATGAGCCATTTTAAAAACATTCATAAAATACATGGACTAATTTTTCAAAAAGTAAAATTAAACTTTCCTTTATAAAATTAATATCACCATTGACATATATATCAAGTTTCAAGTTAACCAGAGCTAAAACATGTCCTTAATTGTAATTACAAAATTAGTGACTGAAACGTAAATTTTGCAATTCTAAGATAATAGATTAAATTATAAAATAAATATTTTAGATTAAATAAATTTTTTAGGGTCTAAAGTAAACAAAACTATTATTATATTAAAAATATTAAATTTAATAATAAAATTAGAAACAAATAAAGGTAAATTTTAAGAACTAAATTAAAGAAAGATAAACTTATAATAAATATATTGGATGAAATTATAAAAGTTAATAATAAATATGGTAAAAATAAAATAATTTTTTAAAATATAATTTAATAATTTTATTATTAAAATATAGGGTAAAGTACACAGACGGTCACTGAACTTTGGTAAAAAAAATAAAATTGTAATCAAACTTTCAAAAATTATAAAATGTCAATTAAACTTTAAGTTTTTAATAAAATGGTAAGTAGACGTTAAATCTGTTAAGTGTTTGTTATAAAACTTGGTATAATAACATATTTAGTCCTTTATATTTATACATTCAATCAATTTAGTCCTAATTCGAAACAATTCACTAAATTTAGCCACATTCTTTCAATTTGGTCCTTAAAGCAAAATTTCTCGTTTAATAACTCGAATATTTAAATTAATTTTTCTTTTAAATCACATGGAATATTTAAAGCAAAATTCCTGGTTTAATCTCACATTTTTGAGGTGATTTCTTCGTTTTGTTGCTTGTTACTTATCTGAATTTTTTGTGGCAGTGCTTGTATGGACGTCGAGTGACGAAGAAGTTCAAATTGCGCTTGTTCTACTCCTCTGGAGGTAATTTCTAATTTTCTATTTAGATCACCTGTTTTGTAGCTTAATAACGTAGTGGAATATGTTTTAATTAGTTGAATTGGAAGCTACCTGGAACAGTTTCTGTCGGCATTGATTCTTGAGATTTGGTTGAGTATTTTAGCTTTGGAATAATGGAATTTGATTTGAGGGCTGGTTTTAATTGCAAAATAAACCAAGTTGGTGGATTTGAGCTACATAGTTCGCCTTCAATTTCAATTTCAATTACGTTATAATATTCATATTCAGTTTTTGATTTTCTGAAACTAAATTTCGATTTCCTGTGTAGCAAAAGAGAGGCTAAAGGGAGAGAAATTTTTTCTTGAATCTTCAGAACCATCTCCAAGTTAACAATTTTGTCTCTAGTAAGTTTACATTTGATTTTGGTATTTTTAATATATTAGCAAAAGAAAGCCTAAATTCACTCTCTTCCAACCAAGCAAAGCCTTAATTTTTCATGTTCAACACCTATTCAAATATCCTCTAAATACACATATTTGACACTAACGCTTAACATTCCAACATACTAATTCATCTCTATGACCAACAACATGAACTCTGAGAACCATGATATTATACAGAGGGAAGACGAATTCAAAACATTCAAACGTGGAAAATGAGTTCGAACGTAAACTCCGAGTCTAATTAATGTGAAACAAAGTAAACAAATGAGATGGACAATCATTGGCTATGCGAATTTGGCATAGAATAGCAGAAAACAACACATTCTAAACATTAAATATGATAATACCAACTGGATTCATTGGTCAAAAAGCCCACAACTTCTTTTTCTATACCGGTTTCGCCTGCAGAAAATTTTGTGAAACCATAACTTAGTTTAAAGTCGATGATTAGGTTAGCAGTGAAATGAATGGTCAATTAACAAAAACCACCTGAAAATAATGTCAGCCCCCATTCAAGCTGGCTGATTATAATATGACACAAACACATTTGTTCTGCTTCGGTTCCTTTATTATTTTCTTTTCTGCACATTACAGAAAAAAAAATTACTTCACGGAACCGCATGGATTGTAGTTTTTGGAATTGCATGAATAATAATTGTACCTTTCTCCAAAGGAGGAGGTTGAACAACAACGTGCATAGTGGTTACTCCACCAGGAACATCACAAAGAGGGCTCTGGCACTCCCCCAGTGTTCTGTTGTTCTCCAATATTTTCCCGGCACTAATTAACTTGACATCCTTCACTGTCCTTGGAGCACTCTCCTTCTCTGCTCAAAGTTAAAAAAACGAGTATAATTGATCAGACAAATGTTAATATGGCTTGAACTAAATAAAAATACCAGAGAGGTCATGTCATATACAGGAATAACAAAAGACCATTCAATCAGAGACAAAAGTCTAGACTTCCCCGCAACTGCAGTCAAAAAACTAATAAAAGCAATCCACCTTCCTTATTATCTTGTATGACATAGTGTATGTACACAACCGTTCCCTTTCTCTTTTCTTTCTTTTGTCAAATAAAATGTAGGTCACTGCATTTGCCGCTTTCCTACTATGTGAATTGCAGAAACCGTGGTTTAAGTTGAACCAAGCAAAGATAACTCATAGTTAAAACTAACCGCAAAACTTCCATATGCGGACCAAGTACATAAAAATGCAAAGCACTTAAGAGAAAGAATCGAGAGTGAGACAGAGGGAAAAGATGAAAGCAGATAAAACTGATAAAAACAATACACTAGCATAAATCTTAAAAATTCCATCTAGATCATCTCATTTCGGAACTCAATTATAAATTGTTTGACAAAATGACTCAACTGTGTCTCACTCCACATACTTTGAAAGCCAGCATTTGGGACAAACACGGATTTCAATCAGAAAAAAACGCCTGTGATGCTACAAAGAAAATCAAAACCTTTATAGTATGTCGGTTTAAATGTACTATGTTTACCAACTTCGGATGAATACAAATATCAGTTATCCATAAAAGAAGATATGTACTGCAAGCGGTTTGTGTTCATAAAAGGCCTGAACCGGTTTCTGTTCATAGTTGTGACCATAATCAAGCATTTCTAATGCATTTACTGATCAAGGCATTCCAGTTACTGTGCTACGGAGGGTTGAATTTTTGGTCCTAATAATGATTCTATTTTCTTGCATAGTTTCACACATCTGAAAATTAAACCAGCAATATGATCCAGGATTCCAATCCTTCAAGTTCAAATCAAATGGTATAATAAAAACAAATTATCAAGTGAAAATACTGTGAAATAAAGCTGAAAGATTGACAGCAAAAATGCAATTGTATTTCATCAAACACCTAACTAACCTTTAGGCCATTGAGCAATAACACTTTCCTTCAAAGTTGCAACACTTGTAGCAGCAGGAAAGGTCTTCGGACCGATATCGGATCCATCAATCAATCGAAACTTGATCTCCAACTGATCTTGAACACTAGCCATCTCCAGAAACCTTACAGATTCCAAATCTAAACCCTCCCCAAGATCTTTACTTGGGACTTGTCCTCAAATCTATACAAAAATCTCAATCTAGAAGGCTGCACGATGCCAAGATTCCTCTGAAATACCTGGTTTCCTATATTTACAGTAATCGCACACCCTTCAAGAATTTTCAATTGGAAATTCTGCGGAACTGAAATTATAAAAAGAAAAAAAAATTGAATTACATACGCAGGCAATCTATAAGGAAAAGAGGGCAGAAGAAGTTCCCAAGTAACCCAATATAAATAGATCCGCCAATATAAAAATAGAACGGAAAATCTCTAAGATGACAGAATCTGCTAAAAAAACCCCAAAAACGGCTCACACCAAAACCAAATAAATAGAGAAAAAGAAGTGCAAAAGCTTGATGGGTAATCTTACTTGAGTCGAAAACTGATGTGGGTTGGTTTCTTTTGGGTGAAAAGTCCAAGATTTGAACAAGGAAAAAGAGAAACTGATGGGGGCGGCTTTGATGAAATCAACAATAAGAGAGAAAGTGAGAAGAAGATGACGAAGAAGAATAAATCAACAGAAGAGCAGAGAAGAGGCAATTTCAGAGTTTTCAAAGTCTTCTAAATCTTAATCTAAATCTAGGGTCAATGCTTCCATCCCTTCTTCCTCTTCCAATCTCCTATGCTATTGAAATTTACGCATCCTTCTTTTTTGGCTTTATAGTAAAAAAAGGTAAACTACAATGGTGGTCACCAAACTATCACTACTATTTTATTTTGGTCCCACCGTTAAAAATTAACGGAATTGCTGACTCGTATTTTTAAAAACTAACGGAGTTGATTTTCACGGAAGTTAGCAAATCAACAAAGAACAAATTTTCTTTAGTGAAATCCAATATCTCCGTTAATGAGTCATGTCCTGAAGCACATTGCACACGACCTTCGTAAGATGTTTAGAAGATATAAGCGTGTAGGTAAACCAACATCAAGTTGTATGTAAAATTTGATGAAGGAGATAATTTATCAAGAATCGCAGGAGGTGCTCCATCGTCCGTAAACGAAGACGTTGTTTATATACATAATTCCAAGAGACAATATGAGAACAAATAATTAAGGAATTAAACTTTACATCTGATATATGTACAAACTACAATAGCACGGAAACAAACTCTTTTTCCATTCATTTCACTAAGCTTAGAATCAATGAACCATATATCAAGTTTCAGATCGTTTATTTGAATCTAATTTTTGTTTGTGTTGGTCATTATATTTACCACACATCGGTTCGACATCGTATTCTTCCAGTGCAACCAATCTGTCTCCCATATTTGAAAACACCATTGCTCTAACATGTTTAACGGGTAGTATCGATATTGACCATCGAGTTTCGATATGCTTGAATATAAACCTAAAATCTTACCGGCTTAGGTAACATTTAAGGTGTTTGTTCTCAGTGTAAGTATCAAATCTCTTCTATAAGTTTCGATACGACCAATAAAATATGAACATGTCAGTATACATGAACATGAACATTGTACACAATTAGTATCGAAACTATACATGAAGTCTCGATATGCAGGACATAAAACCTAAAACGTTTGAGGGTTTGGGTACATTTATATTTCTATGTTTAAGTATCGAAACTCTTAATTCTGTTATAGCTAAGAATTCCTAACAAGAGAAGACGTTTCAGGCACGTATAGCAGAGAATCCTGATATAAGATGACATGTCAGCGACGTGCGTAAAAGATTCTTGACAAGAGTCATGTTGGATACAACATTGATTCCTTTAATGTACAGCCACGCAGATTGTTTTCACGATAGGTTTCGATTTCTTACTAGTTGTGAATATGATAATGTATTAGATTGACGATAAGCAACCAATTGTTAGTTTCCAAACGTATTCTACATTGTTTGTTTGGTAGAAGGTAACTTGAATCTTTTTCATATCTCTAGATGAAAAATTTTAGTACAACATAACATAGCCATGAAATAATCAAAATAGACTTGTAGAATATCACAATATTTTTCAGGTTTTTTTCGACTTCAAATTTGTCTAGTTTTTTGTCCAACCTCCGTACTTTATCAATATTCATCGATTTCTGCAATTTGACATTCTGAATTCGAATTTTTCCTATTTTTAGCCAACAACATTTGAACATGATTTCTCAACTCTTCAACATCGATTGAATTTTCATAATTGTCAATCAATTTAAAGAAATCACAGCGACTCTTCAAATGTGCAAAATAAATTCAGAATAACGCATTAATCGAATCACCGTAACAGTAATCCCAACTTATTACTTAATATCCCGTGGCCTCTTGCACATACATAACATCTCTTCCCTTTGCACTGTGGTACAATTGAAGTGCAAACTGGTGATTAAAATCCACAATAACAGTGACCAATGTTTCCTTCAGCACGTGATTTAGAACTTCCAGAAGACATCGTCAGATGAAAAATCAAACAATTGACATTGTACGATGCAAAGATGGAAGTGTAGAGGATTATAAGAGCAATATATAATTTTGGAAACCAGTATAAAATAAAAAGCAATGCAATTTTAAATTAGCATAAATTTAACTCAAATAAAATAAAATGAAATCCATCATCCATGCAATTCATACACATCAAATTCCATAAAATATTAACAACAAGTGCCATTATATTAAAAGGGTAGTCATCCATCTTGCGGGTACTGAATTCTTGACGAAGGGAGGCCATTTCCTTACAAATCTCTGCAAACTGATAATTAACATGCTTACGAAGCTCAACAAAATGCGAATCTGCATGGATACGAAGCTCAGAAAACTAAGAATCAGCATGGCTACGAAGCTCAGCAAACTGCGAATCAACATGGTCACGACAAGTAACCGTGTAGTCAAGTAGTGACTTCATTGTAATCTCCTCTCGATTTGTAGAAGAATCTTCTTGGGCCGACAAAGCTAAATGTTGTTCCACATTTTGGGAGTTGGCAGCATCTTTTGAGTCCTCACCTTTATAAATCCAACGATTTTTTTGAAAGTCGAATCCGTATTTTTGGGCCGAATGAAAGTCAATCTTTTCCTTTAAAGCGACAAATGGGTCAAAAGAAAAATCGACATCATTCTTCGCAAAGATGTGTATAAGGACACAAGCATATGGAATAGAGGTTGAGACTCCAGGGCCCTTAGTGAAAAAGGCTACTAGTTGGAGGAAAATGATTTTGGCAATGTTAGGAGTAGCATCACCTCGATATTGGTTAAGCCACCAATAATCAATCTCTCTGATTGTTGATGCTTTTGTAGTCGACAATCGAAAAAATCAAGACACAATAAGGTGAAAGATACTCTCTTCAAAAGGAAGATTTTTAGGGTTATGGTCTTTTTACTTTGTAATAGAGCTGATTTCAGTTTCATCATAAGAGCCTTTATTTTCAATACATAAAGCAGATGTAATTGTATCAGTAGAGATAAAGAGATCCTTTAGTAACGAACCTGACTCATGGCCTAGAGGTTCTAGGCGCATACTTTGGTCAATTAATAGTTCCCAAAGGTTTTGATTTCTTTCCCTTTATTAATTTCTTATTTTCTAGCACTACATCGTGCACCAATAATATGTTCATGTTTGTTGTATCTACAATGAGCTCGTATAGCAGATGCATCCCATTTTCTTGAATCATGACTTGAGGACGTTGAATTTTGAGCTTTTCAAATGGCACCTTTGGTTTCCTAAACACCTTAACGAAGTCTTCATCCTCAACAAATTCTGCAAAACGACATATCTGAACGTTAATGAACACATAGTACAAAGTTCATTCCTACACATTAATAACATACAATGCCAACATGGCGACACGAAAAATGCATGTGTTCTCACCGTTTTCATAATTGCTTCCTCCTTATGTTGACTCACCATACTAGCCAGTAAGCTATCTAGTATCCAAACTTCTTGATGTGCGATATGAATGACACACAAGTACCATTGCAAATGACTATCACTCATGATGATGAATATCTGCAAATATTGTGTTGTCAACTAATTAAAATTTAGCATATCATGAAATAACTTAACATTTTTCCTTTAACAGTTTTTGTCTTACAATATCAGAGCCAACCATGTTCCCATAAAACTTCAATGTTCCCTTACAAAACCCAACAAACCATGACACTGTGGCATTTTCCATTTTTACGAACGCATTCTACAATTAATAATGGTTGTTATTTTCAATCGAAAACAATTTATCAACAAAGAAATATGGCATAAACATTGTATAAGATGATAACAAAAAAAACTTACATGAACATAACAAGGCATAAAGGCCCTACGTTTAATTTTTTCCTTCATCTCCTTGCGTGTCTCGAACAAGGACACCATATGAATAATCTTGCAAACTTAATAAACAATAATGACCACATAGAAAAATAGGTTCCAAATGTTTCATATAATTTCAAGTCATACACGATATTTATTAGACTAACCGTATCTCGGAGCCATTCCTTGGGCTGTAACATATCAATCTCTTCAATAGTGGCAAAAATGTTGTCAATTTTAATGACCAAATGGTTGCATACAAACATTGTATTACGTCTTTGATTTTACATTTTACAATAAGAAAAATTATAAGTTATATAGTTGAAGGATTACTTTTGAGGCAATAGGGTATTCCATAAATAATTAGAGTAGGCTCGTTCTCCTTCATCAATCTGATCAGGTATTACAACATATGACACTTTGATTGACTCTCCAACCTTTCACAAGAAAGATATGATGATAACAACGAAAATCATAAATTATGTAAACGAAAATCAAATCATAACCATTAACGGATAACATTTAATTTGATGACCTTAATGGCCAAAATTATATTATTTCTAATGTTCAATTTGATGGGCTTAAGGCCCAATGTTCAATGCATACGTCAACCGTCATTTGCTATTATTAAAGTACACGGTAAAATAACCAACAATTACCATTGAGAATGGTAATTACATGAAAATTATTTCTAATTAACTTTCAAAACTTTATGCGATTGATTGTGACTTTGAGAGTCTAAGGGTTTTTCGACTAACCTAGACGGCAACAAGCTTATCCTACAGTGGAACATTACACTAGTCAAGCCTATATGCACATGAAAAAGATGAAAATGATCTTTAAATAAAGTTAGCTTTTACCTTTTTCTTCATTGGTGCTAGACAAGCAGAGTTTGTATCTATATTTATGCTATTAGCTCCACCTTCGGGTGTTTTGAATTTGGAAGGAGTAATAGTGTTTGTAGGATAAAGGCTCCCTACATTATCTCTTTGAGGTGACATATCTATATAGTTACAGGGATTAATCCTAATAATTTGTTTTACAAGATGGGCCACATCATCCTCTAGTTTTCGTAAGATCTTCTGCAAAAGTATATTTCATTTCGTTCCGTATTGCTTTGACGTCCTCATAAACAACGTCGATTTTGACTTCAAAACCGTTCATTTTGAATTTAAAACATTTCATTTTGATATCAAAATTTTTCATTTTCTCTTCCAAACTCTTCAAGCAAGTCATGCAGGCCCGTACTTCTATGACGTCTTTAGAAAGAATACTGAATTTCTCTTCCAACATCTTATCATCAACCCTATCATACTATCTAATTTCTCCTCAACTTTAATTTTCTTCTCAATTACCGTATTGACAACCTCTTTTAGCCCATTCACCTCAGACATTACTTGTTGAAGCATCTGCGACATCATTTGCCTTGTTGCACCACCATCGTTGCATTCCGTAACATCATATTATGCGGAAGTAACCTTCCAAATTAAATAAATATTAAAGATTCACCTTCCACACAATAAATTATTAATTCAATGACTAAGAAAGTATTACCTTGCGTCTCTTCGAAGCTTTCCCGCCTTTGGATGCTTCCATGTCTTCCAATGATTCCTTGACTTTAGGTGCTTCAAAAGTTGCAGGTAATGGATGCTTCTAGGCAATAATCTTCAGAGTGAAAATATGTAATTAACTATGATTGAAATTGACATACTATATGAATAATAATCCAGCAAATACCTTTGGTATATTCGAAGCTTGCTCGCTCTTCAAGCAAGAATAAATAGACGCGACCTCTAACTGCACCTAGTAAAGAAGCCACGCCACCATTAGAAGTTGCACTAGCTATGCTATCAAATCCATACCAATAATCATACAGCTGAACCTGAATTCCATATCGTTTACAACACAACATTAATATGACAAAACTCATATCCATTAATTTCTCATAATTAATGGTAATTTAACTTTACCTCTAAGATTGTAATACACTCTTTTAGGTAAACGTGCATTCTCGGATTTTGTAAACATCTTATTGCCTCAATAAGTGTATCGTAAACATATTTGGCCCAATTTACTTTACCCTATAAGCAACCGTCGTAGAACAACTTCAAATAATTTGCACATAGGCGTATGTCAAAAGTAGGTCACAGAAAAACTCCAATAATGTACAACAACACCCCTACTTTCAGAGCACCCCCTTCAAAAGCACCAAAACACTATCTCGCTTGATTTTTGCATAAGTTACAAATGTGTTGATGTTATACTTTGCTCCGATTTCTCTACCATTCTCCCTTGACAACATTTCATGAACATCAACACTGTAACACCCCAAAATTTACCCAATTTAAAAATCCCAAAATTTGAAATCCCTAAAGCGGTAACCTTAGAATTTGGGGAATTTAATTCAGAAACCCTAATTGAGTTTAAGGGTTAAATTAAGAAAATTCAGAATAATAAGGCTTATCTTTGAAATTCGTGGGTTAATTTGTAATTTATGAAAACTTATGTGTTCGTTTTCAAACCTTAAATAACTTCGATGGCTTATTTTGTATTTTATCCATTAAATTAGGTATTTAACCCATGTTATCTGGTTTTGGGAAACCAATAGCCGCTCTCCCTCGTCTCTCTCTCGATATCCCTCTCCTCTCACTCACTTCGGTCCAACGAAGACCCGACCAGCCACCGACATTGTGACCACTGTCGTCGTGCGATCAAACCCCAACCTTTGACCTTCTCCTCTTGTCGTCGTTTGCTCGGAAATGAACCAAAACCCTTTGGTTCTTCTTTCACCACCGTTCTCTCCGCCTCCTTCGTTTGGTTTTTGGGTGATAACATCTTCGAGGCCGACGAGTTACCTCCAGTTGTACATACCAACCGTACACGTTCTCCGAGATCTTCGCATCCTGATTCAGCTAGATCTGAGCGTAAGACGCGCTTTTCTCGACATTAGAGCTTCTGTTGCTTAAAGGTGTGTCTCTTCATGTTATAAACTTGTGTGTTTCTTTCTATGCTATAAATTTTATGTGCTTCTTCTGGTATAAATGTAAGTAAATGTTTTGTACATTTTGTGTGCATACTCTGTTGTGATTGGGTGAATGTTTTTAGAATTCATGTATAACATGTCATATTGTGATTTAAATGAGAAATCAGACTTACCAAATTGTGAAATATCAGATTTTCGGAATCGTAAAACATCGGATTTATAGTATTGTGTAACTTGAATTTTCATAATTTAAGTTTCGGATCATACTCGGATTTTAAAATCTGCATCATATCATTGTGGGTATATGGTTTGGGATTTGTTCAGGGAAGTTCAGTGGTTTCACCCTTCGGGTTGAATTCCGCTTCGGATAAGTGGTTCCACCCTTCGGGCTGAGTTCAACTTCAGATGGTGACGATGGAGAAAGTAGGTTCTAGGGAACCTTACTTTTCGGTGTATCAGAGATGGGTACTATGATTCATGTGCATCAGACATCATATCATCATGATCCGGTTTCGTTGTGTTTTCAGAAAAGTCTATCAGAAAATAAAATATTGTTTTGTTTTTATTTTGTTTTCGTTTGCACTTTAGAGACACACTAAGCTCTTTAGCTTACACTCTTTAGTTTTTACTTTTTTAGATATCTCAGACTCTCTTAGGCGACTCGGTACTAGGAGCTTCTTGCATTTTACTCGGATATTTTTATAATTCAGTAAGAACTCTCTTTTAATTATTTCAGACTACTATTTTGAAATATTTTAGAACATTTATGTAATTCGGACATTGGGACTGTTTATTGTTTTTAATTTGGGTATTATTAAATGCATGCATTTATAAGGTTATTTTCAGAAATTTAACCAAATATCAGAATAATGTTTAAACGACTACATTTTATAATAATGGGATCTTATTGAGTTTATTTTCTTGTAATAATAATTTTGTTTTTAATTAAGTAAACTTAAAAGGTGTTACTTGAGGGGTAAGTTTTCAAACACGACTTCCTAGATTCGGCTCATTTCTTTTGAGCTGAGTTTAGGGGGTTACATTTAATGGTATCAGAGCTAGGTTCAACCCTCGGACTATGGGGCTCACAAAAGTTGTTTTCAAAATATTTTTGACTTTTGCATGCATCTGAAATATTTTGGTAAAGATGAGAATTTTTGAAAAAAAAGTATACTACGGTATTAAGTGATTTTGAATTGTTTTAAATTCGAGACTCCATTACCGAATTTGAATATAGGTTATTATCTTCTGTAGATAGTTATTAAGCCACCGCGTAGAGGTTCTTATGTTGCGCTAGGTTGTTATCGTGATGTCCTTTCTAGTTGTGATCATCCGTCTTATGCTAATTAGACAAAAAAATTAGAATGAGATATATGATAATGAGAATTGATATGTGAGAGCAGAGTACCTGGTGATACGTCGAGATGATTTCATAAATCTGAAACGGAACAATGTCGGTTAATGATTATGAGATATAGTTTATGAGGTTGATAAAATATGTTCTTGTGTCAGTTACGGTTGAGAAAGATAAGTGTGACGGGTGTTTGAAAGTACTGCGTTTACCTATTAAGAGAGTTGTTGCTACGCATCATGATAAAGTGTTCAGCAACCTGGTTAGTCGAGCTAAGACTTCTGAAAGGGTAACTGCACTTATGGAAGTTGAGGAAGTTTAGAATTCTGGGAAAGATGTGAAGCAGTCAGACACATCTGTTCAGCCTAGTTTTATCAACTCGCATGGAAAAAAATTTAGAGATGATTTTGTTCCTCATAGTTATCAGAATTTGAGACCTGCAGCACCGACAGTTTCGTCTGACAGCGTGGGTAGTTCAAAAGTTCGTCAGCTTATTTCTGTATGTGGTTTTTGCAATAAAAAGAATAACGAAGAGTGCAGATTGATGAATAAAACGTGTTTCAGATGTGGTTCTCAGGATCACTACTTAAAGAATTGTCCACGTTCAGCTACTGGTTCATCCGTTCAGATTCAGAGTCATGCATCAGTTCAGGCACCTCATCAAGGTAGAGGGCAGTTTAGGTAAGTTGCTTCTGGTACTGCTAGTAGAGGTAGACATGCTCCGAGTGGTGGATCAACTTGATCCGAGATTAGACGTCCAGGTTCAGTACATCCAACCGGAGCTCGTGTTGGATACGATGATTTACATGATGACATGGAAGGTACATCTTAATATGTTTCAGTTCTTTTTTTCCTGTTCTATGTTTCAATATTTTCGGTTATGATATATCATGAATTCAGAATGGGAAAGTGTATGCGCGTTTCAGTTGGTTATGAAATTCGTTGGTTTAAGTCTTAAAATTTCGAGGACGAAATTTCTTTTAAAGGAGGGAGAGTTGTAACACCCCAAAATTTACCCAATTTAAAAATCCCTACTTTTGAAATCCCTAAATCGATAACCCTAGAATTTAGGGAATTTAATTCGGAAACCTAATTGAGTTTAAGGGTTAAATTGAGAAAATTCAGAATAATAAGGCTTATCTTTGAAATTCGTGGGTTAATTTGTAATTTATGAAAACTTATGTGTTCGTTTTCAAACCCTAAATAACTTCGGTGACTTCTTTTGTATTTTACCCATTAAATTGGGTATTTAACCCATGTTATCTGGTTTTGGGAAACCAGTAGACGCTCCCCCTCATCTCTCTCTCGATATCCCTCTCCTCTCACTCACTTCGGTCCGACGAAGACCCGACCAAGCTCTCGCCGTCGTGCGTGGCTTGCACGGCCACCAACATTGTGACCACTGTCATCGTGCGATCAAACCCCAACCTTTGGCCTTCCCCTCTTGTCGTCGTTTGCTCGGAAACGAACCAAAACCCTTTGGTTCTTCTTTCACCACCGTCCTCTTCGCCTCCTTCGTTTGGTTTTTGGGTGATAACATCTTCGAGGCCGACGAGTTACCTCCAGTTGTATAGACAGAACGTACACGTTCTCTGAGATCTTCACGTCCTAATTCAGCTAGATCTGAGCGTAAGACGCGCTTTTCTCGACATTAGAGCTTCTGTTGCTTAAAGGTGTGTCTCTTCATGTTATAAACTTGTGTGTTTCTTTTTGCGCTATAAATTTTATGTGCTTCTTCTGGTATAAATGTAAGTAAATGTTTTGTACATTTTGTGTGCATACTCTGTTGTGATTGGGTGAATGTTTTCATAATTCATGCATAACATGTCATACTGTGATTTAAATGAGAAATCAGACTTACCAAATTGTGAAATATCAGATTTTCGGAATCGTAAAACATCGGATTTATAGTATTGTGTAACTTGAATGTTCATAATTTAAGTTTCGGATCAGACTCGGATTTTAAAATCTGCATCATATCATTGTGGGTATATGGTTTGGGATTTGTTCAGGGAAGTTCAGTGGTTTCACCCTTCGGGCTGAATTCCACTTCGGATAAGTGGTTCTGCCCTTCGGGCTGAGTTCCACTTCGGCTGGTGACGATGGAGAAAGTAGGTTCTGGGAACCTTACTTTTTGGTGTATCGGAGATGGGTACTATGATTCATGTGCATCAGACATCATATCATCATGATCCGGTTTTGTTGTGTTTTCAGAAAAGTCTATCAGAAAATAAAATATTGTTTTTTTTTATTTTGTTTTCGTTTGCACTTTAGAGACACACTAAGCTCTTTAGCTTACACTCTTTAGTTTTTACTTTTTTAGATATCTCAGACTCTTTTAGGTGAATCGGTACTAGGAGCTTCTTGCATTTTACTTGGATATTTTTATAATTCAGTATGAACTCTCTTTTAATTATTTCAGACTACTGTTTTGAAATATTTTAGAACATTTATGTAATTCGGACATTGGGACTGTTTATTGTTTTTAATTTGGGTATTATTAAATGCATGCATTTATAAGGTTATTTTCAGAAATTTAACCAAATGTCGGAATAATGTTTAAACAACTACATTTTATAATAACGAGATCTTATTGAGTTTATTTTCTTGTAATAATAATTTTGTTTTTAATTAAGTAAACTTAAAAGGTGTTACTTGAGGGGTAAGTTTTCAATCACGACTTCCTAGATTCAGCTCATTTCTTTTGAGCTGGGTTTAGGGGGTTACAAACACCCTCATTCTTCAGGCCCAATATAGCTTCTACATCTTTAACTGATACAATATTGTTGTGTCCTTCAAACTCAATAACACTCATTCGAACAAAAAAACTTTCCATCAATTCCCCAATAAGTCTCGATGTAAAATGCACAGTTTTATATAAACTAATGACCCAAAACCAATTTCTCAAGAATGGGATAAATCCCCTTCGTCTTCATTTCTTTTATGAAAATCGTACATTCTTTTATGACCTAAAACCAATTTCTTCAAGCACAGGATCAAGTATGAGAAGTGTTTAAATACACCAACACACTTGCTAGTCATTGAATTACTTGGTTTGAGATTATGCCTTGCGCGCATGCGCAAGGGGGTGCAAATCGAAGCTCGTCGAACTTATCGTGTTGGGGCCGCACCCGCATGACGTCAATGTGAATGTCCGAAATGAATATTTTAGCCCAATCTAAAATATTTTCCTTAAACGTGTTATATATTTTTAATATTCTAAATTAAAAGGATAAGTATATGATAAGATAATATATTAATGGCTCATTTAATTCAGATATTATTTTGGCAATGCTTTCTCAATTCACAAAATATATATTCAAATATATACAATATTAATGACTTATTTCCAAATTTATTCAAATACAATATTAATGATGTTAATTTAATAATATATTATTTCCAATTATTCTACTATGTGAAACCCATATATATATCGTGTAAACCTACTAGGTTTAACACAACACACAATGAATTTTCAATTGTTTTTACTTTGTGATTTTTCAAATTGTTTTTTTTGTTATAAAGAAAGACGAGATTATAGTTTGATGATCACTACAGACGTGCTACTGTTGTTCTCATTCTGTTGTTGTATCATGAGAGATGGACGCTCGATATTTTTTAAACACCATAGGAGTGAACGAATTTGTCTTAAGGAAACTGTGATGTCACAGGTCTGAATAAATATATTCATCCGAATTGATGTCTAGATACGAGTAAATGATTTCAATTTTTGTCATTATTTTACAGTTTTAATTTCAACCTCTTATTTCATTTTTTCGCAATAAATTTAGTATTTCATGTTATTGTCTATTTTATTTCTTGGATTAATGTCTATTTTCAAACAATTTTAAGACAAAATCCCTTTTAAGTTTTAATCCAAGGCAAACAGATTATCGATCCAAGGCAATGATTCATACCACGACGAGTTTTACATCTTTCCAAGAGTTTCAGACCCTTCTTTCATTTTAGGAATTTCAGCCAACCATCAAATTAACAACGTTAATAATGGTAAAATTTTGCCCATATTGATTTTCATTCATATTTTAAAAGTTTGACTTTTATAATTAGGAATTTATTATGGAATATGTTGTGTCTTTTACTGATAATTTCTTTTGAGAAATTTATTAGGACGAACAAGATACCAATGCGAAATCTTGATTTGTTTTGGAAACTAAGACCTCGTAAATAATTTATTTTGGGATTTAATTTCTACCATTTCAACGAGTTTACTTGATCTTCTTTTCCAAACAATAATCAAGAAAATCTTTATCGGTTTGCAAACTCAGATCCCGTAATAATTCATGTTATTTTAACGAGTTTATTTGATCTCTTTTTCCAAACAAGAGGCAATCTGAATAAATATGTTTATTCAATTTTTTGTGGACAAATATGTTTCAACAGAATTTGTTGTTGGAAGTAACATTGGTTAATGATTTTGTTTCAGAAATTTAATTATTTTAGATCAAAAAATTAAAATAACTGAGAATTGTTTTTTTGGTTATTATAGAATGAGTAAACTACTGGAATGATCACTTATGTTTATTGTCTATACACTTTTGGTCATCGATTTTCAAATTTGATCGTTATGGTCACTTACGTTTTTGATCTGTAAACTTATAGTCATTGGGATGTTTGTTGCCATTAAATGTTAACAGGAGGCTGATATGGAAGCGGAAAAAATAAGGGTAAACTACTAAAAAGGTTTATTTCTAATTTCGCCTATGAATTTTTAAAAGTTCATTTTCAACCCTAAAACTTTGATCTTCTTATTTACATTCTTCTTCTTGAACAGTCTAACCTTCCACCATTTTTGTCCCAACAAAATTGATAGCGGTAGAGCAATCCAACCTTACTATACATGAGGCTTCTACCCGAAATTTCAATATGGGTTTAATAAATCTAGCGAGAAATTTTGATGGGTATGAGAATTACAGTGTAAAAAGAGGGACGGACGGATTCAACGCCCGTCTTCTACTCGAAATTGATATGAAATCAGATGGAAATGATGAAATCGCTCGGTCTTCTACTCAAAATTGGTCCAATATGAGCCACTGCGGATGGTCGTAGGTGAGCAGTAGTGGATGTCGCGTTGGTCGACTAAAAGGCTAAAGAGAGACGGATGGATTCAACGACAGAGCCTCAGATTAAAACCCTAAGATTCTAAGTGTTCTTTCTCTAGTTTACAATTTGGTTCAATCGCACGAGCCTCGGATTAAAACCCAAAATTTTCTTTTCAAGAATAGGTTTACCTATTTTGAGTTCAAATCGAAGGGTTTTGGTCTGTTGTTAACAAAACTGAGTAACTTTCCAGAATATATATCCAAATCATTGATAGAAAATGGTTGGACATGATTTCCATCGGCTTCCACCACCACCATTTTGTGACCATGCAAGCAACTTTTGTAAACTATATTTGTGAATAATCATTCATAGCACTCAATGATTGTATACCCAAATTTTCTAGCATGCAATTGCATTGGTTCACCACTAATTCAACTATACAATTACAATGTTATGTCAGAAAAATAGATCATATCAGAGTGGGCAGATGTAGGCAAAGAAGGGGCAAAACAAGTGGTGGGTATTTGATAGAAGATGTGAAGAAGGACGAAAAGTGTTCAATTCAAGAGAAGAAATTAAATATGTGGGGTTCAAAGATTAAGTTTTAAGGTTAAAAATAAACTTTTAAAAATTCAGGGTTGAAATTAGAAATAAACATTTTTTATTCACGTGCACGTTATCAGGGTAACGACAACAAACGTCCCAGTGACCATAAGTTTACAAATCGAAAATGTAAGTGAGCATAACGGTCGAATTTGAAAATCGGTGACCAAAAGTGTAGAGACACTAAACATAAGTGACCATTCCAGTACTTTACCCTTATAGAATTATTGTTAATTTTGGTTTGGAAAAAAACTCTTAAATAGAAAATTGGAAATCTAATTGAATGCGGATGTCTAGGATTGGTTTCTTGAAAGAATTGATATTTAAGCGGGTCTAGTGTACCTCCTTTATTTCACGCTAACATAATTGATGCAGTGTTCATTATTGAGAATTCCCTTATACTGTGCGAACTTTGTTTCCGTATTTTCGATTTTGGTTTCAGTTATGACTATGAGTCATAATAAAGGTGTGGTAAAAAGGCTCAACAAAGCTACCAACCCTAATATTTACAAGGAAACTACCAAGGAAAATGTGACTGGAGTCAATAAGGACTTCAAAAGAGTTATAACAAACGAGGCCAATATTGTGGAAGAAATTTCTAAGCAAGAATCCAACATGTATTTATGTGCTATGATTTCTAAAGTTAACATGATTGACTCAGATCCAAGAGAATGGTGGCTTGATATTGGTGCCACACGTTACATGTGTAGTGACAAAGACTTATTTGTTGGGTTGGTTCTTAGTGAGAATGAGGGAAAGCTCTACATGGGTAATGATGCAACTTCCAAGATCAACAAGAAGAGAACTGTAGTTTTGAAGATGATTTCGGGCAAAGAGCTAAAGCTTCAAAAATGTTTTATGCACCTGACATACAAAAAGAACCTTGTTTCTGGGACACTCCTAAGTATGCATAGCTTTAGGATAGTGTTTGAATCCCAAAAGTTGATTTTTTTCAAAAGGGGGAATATTTGTGGGAAAAGGGTATATATTGAATGAAATATGAAAACTCAATGTTATTTTTGTAAAAGCTAAAAAATGAATAAGAAAAACATTTCTTCTTCTATTTATATGTTTGAGTCATATGATTTATGACACGGTAGGCTCGGACATATTAATTATGATACATTGCGTAGGTTACTTAACTTAGATCACATTCCCTCATTTCACATTAATTATAATCACAAATGTGAAACTTGTGTCGAGGCAAAATTAACAAGGTCTTTATTCCAAACTATTGAAAGAAGTAAAAAAAAACCTTTTGATCCAATACATAACGATGTTTGTGACTTAAAGTTTGTCCAAGGTAGAGGAGAGAATAAATATTTTATTAACTTCATCGATGATAACAAAAAATAATGTTGTGCATATTTTCTTAAGAGCAAAGATGAAGATAGGGAAGTTGGTCCAAGTTCAATGAAACGAACTTTAGAGACTATCGATAAAGATAGCTCAGATGATCAATAAAGGGTTGGACTTGAATTAAAGCCACGAAGAAGTAAACGAGCAAGGGTAGAAAAATCCTTTGGATCTAATTTTCTAACATTTATGCTAGAGGTTGAACCTCAGACATATAATTATGTTATACATTCATCTCAATGAACATTATGGATGGATATCATTAAGAGTGAAATTAATTCTGTCATGTAAAACCATACGCGAGAATTAATGAATCTTCCTTTGGGAATTAAACCATTAAACTCTAAATGGAAATTTAAATGTAAAATGAAAGTAGATGGAACAATTGATAAGTACCATGCCATATTGGTTATAAAAGGTTACTGAAAAAAAGGTCTTAACTATTTTGATACATATTCTCATGTATTAAGAATAACCTCCATAAGGATGATACTTGCAATTTTCACATTGCATAATTTAGAAGTACATCAAATGGGTGTTAAACAACTTTCCTAAATAAAGATCTTGATGAAAAAATTTATATAGAACAACCTAAGGGATATGTAGCTTTAGGTCAAGAGAGGAAAGTCTGTAAATTGGTGAAGTCATTGTATGGACATAAGCAAACACCAAAGTAATGACTTGAGAAGTTCAATAATATCATGATGACAAATAGCTTCAAGGTTAATGAGTGGGATAAATGTGTGTATGTCAAAACTACCAACATAGAATACATTATTCTATGTTTGTATGTTGATTTCATACTCATTGCTGGAAATAACAATGAAATGGTAAAACGTACCAAAAACATGTTAAATTTAAGATTTGACATGAAAAATATGAGATTAGCCGATGCAATTTTTAGCATCCAAATCATGCAGTCACCTAAAGGACTTATATTGACTCAGTCACACTATGTAGACAAGATTCTTGTGAAATTTAGCAAGGATGATTATGGTATAGCCATAACTCCAACAGACACAAGCCAATACTTGTCCAATAACAAATGTCAAAGTGTTAACCAAGTGGAATATGCAAGGGTCATAAATAATCTAGTGTAACGCATGAGTTGCACTAGACTAAATATTGCTTTCATTATGAGCAATTTAAGGAGATTCACGAGTAATCCGACTAAAAACTACTAGAAAGGGAATGTGAGAGTACTAAGATATCTTAGATATACTCGGGGGACTATAGATTGCATTAGTTCATAGATCCTACTATTTTAGAATGATACTCTAATGCTAGTTAGATATATGATATTCAAGATACCAAAGGCACGAGTGGATATCTTTTCACTTTGGGAATGGGAGACGTGTCATGAAAATCCTTAAGACAAACGGTTATAAATAGATCCACAATGAAATATGAGTTTGTAGCTTTAGACAACTCTGGAGAAGAAGCTGAATGGCTTTGAAATTTCTTGGAGGACATTCTTGAATGTCCAAAGCCAGTGCCCACAATGTGTATATATTGTGATAACCAAGCAACAATTGGTTGCGCTCAAAGTTTTATGTATATAAGTAGAAACATATGTGTTTTTGACATAATATCGTTAGATAATTGATCTCAAATGGAGTTATATCTATTGATTTTGTAAGATTAAAATATCGTTTCTACTAACCAAAGGGTTAAATCAAGATCAGGTTGAGAAAAAATTGAAATGAACGAGACTAAAACCTAGGAAAATTTAAGGCATTATGTGAAGAAAAAACCTATGTAGTTGACTGGAGATCCCAAGATCTAGATTCAAAGGGACAACCTACTTAAATAAACCTTGTACGGTCACAATGGAGGTTCTTCTCCCAAGTTCGTTCATGTGATGTAAATAATGATAAAAAATGGAAACTATTAGGGAATAGTTCTCTCAAACTCTTTCATAACTATATAGATGTTCATAACCATATGAACATAACCATGGGAACTAAAAACCTCGCTAGGGAGGTAGTTGTGTGAGGTATATTATCGTTTACACAAACGACATAACAGTTCAAGGACGTCACGTCTATTGGTCAGCCGATAAAGTAAATATACTTTCGCAAGTGAAGGTTCGAGGGTGGACAACTACCTATCGTATTCAACTATCGATCTAGAATCTATCACCACATCGAGTAAAAAATGTTTTGATTAAATGATCAATTTCATTCATATGGGGGATTGTTGGAAAACTATGATAAATTGGAATCTTTAAGGCATGTTTTCTATGAGTAAAGATGGAGATTCAAATAATGAAATTATGGCTTCATATTTTACTCCATGAGACCTTTACAAAAGGATCCCTTAAGCTCAAAACGATTGAGTAATGAATGATAAATTGATGCTCAAAGTAGGGTACTTTTGAATTGTGTAAGGAAAATGAGAAACTCTTATCCCACATTGGTAGGATATAAAGTATGAGGAGTGTTTATATACACCAACCCACTAGCTAGTTATTGAATGACTTGCGTTGAAATCAAGACTTGCACGCATGCGTAAGGGTGCAAATTGAATCTCACCAAACCTATCAGGGCTAGGGGCGCACCCACATGATGTGGGCGACTTGAATGTCCTAATTGGTCGGTCCCTTCGTGGGCTTGCAAATATTTTAGTTCAATCTAAAATAAAGTTTCCTTAAATATGGCATATCTTTTTTAATATTACGAATTAAAAGAATAAATACATGTTAAGACATTATATTAATGACTTATTTAATTTGGATATTATTTGATAATGCCTTGCAGTTCATGAAATATATATTCGAATATATACAATATTAATGACTTATTTCTGAATTTATTCAGATACAATATTAATGACCTTAATTTTGGAATATATTATTTCCAATTATTCTCCCATGTGAAAGCCCTATAAATACCGTGTAAACCAACTAGGTTTAACCCATCATAGAAAATTTTCAATTGCTTTTACTCTGTGATTTTCGAAATTGTTTTTTTTCGATGATAGAGGAAGATGATTTTACGGTTCGCTGGTCAATGTAGACATGTTACTGTTGTGCTCATTTTGTTGTTGTATCTTGGGAGATAGACATCCAACATTTCTCAAGCACCATATAAGTGGATGAATCTGTCTTAAGGAAACTATGGTTTCACAAGCCTAAAAAAATATGTCCATCCGAATTGTTGTTCGAATACAAGTAAACGGTTTCAATTTTTTTTTATTTTTTCAATTTTAATTTCATATTATTAATTGTATTTTATTCGATTCAAAAAATCCAATATTTCATGTTATTGTCTATTTTATTTCTTGGATTAATGCCTATTTTCTAACAATCGAAAGACAGAATCCCTTTTAAGTTTTAATCCAAGGTGAACAGATTACCGTTCCAAGGCAGGGGTTCATACCACAACGAATTTTACCTCTTTCCAAGAGTTTTGGGCCCTTATTTCCTTTTAGGATTTTCAGCCAACCATCAATTTAACACTGTTAATTTTGGTAAGATTTCGCCCATATTAATTTTTATTTTTATTTTAAAAGTTTGACTTTATAATTAGGTATCTATATGGAGTATCTTATGTCTTTTTATAAATAATTTCTTTTGAGAAATTTATTGAGACGAACATGATACCTAGGCGAAATATTGGTTTGTTTTGAAAACTAAGATCTCATAAATAATTTCTGTCAGGATTTAATTTATGACATTTAAACGAGTTTACTTGATCTTCTTTTCCAAACAAGAATCAACAAAATTTTTATCGATTTGTAAACTAAGATCTCGTAAACAGTTTATTTCAGGATACCGTTTTGATATAACTCAAAGTCCATTAACTTAAAAAATATGTTTGAAAGTTTTTCAAAGAGTTTTTGACTTGTTTAAATGCTTTCAAAATAACCCAAGAGTAAAAAACAAGCTATGAATATTGGTATTGATTGTCGTGTACTAATACCTAGAAGATCTTGTACTGATACTTAGTGTAAAAATGCCCAACGACTTTTTGTTCCTTGAGACAGGTACCGATATCGAAGGACTTGTACCAATACTAACGAGCCCAAAAATACATTTAATGCTGGAAATAAAGTTCTCAATGGCTCTAATCAACTCCCCAACGACTAGTAACGGTCATGAAGCCATTAGAGAGTTTAAAAGGCTTCTTCAAACAACTATGGAACAAGAAGAAACATACTTTCCAACATTCAATGTTGAAAAATTGTTTTAGTGCTTAAATTGTCAAATTCTTTGTAGAAAACACTAGCGAGCCAAATTGCCACATTTTCTCAAGTGTTTAGGTTTTGGTGAGTGCTTAATTTGCAAACACATTTGCCTTGTAAGGGTTTTCATTGTTTGCTTATTTGTTTTCTCTTTGTAAGAGAGTTTCTCAAAGCTTTGGGGTATAAGCTTTGAGGGTTGTAAGGGTTATCTCTTTAAGCTCGAAAAAAAGAAAGAAAATACGTGAATTTATAAAAAATTCTTAGTGTGGATAGCTAAGGTATTAGAGGTAGACTTTGGTTAGAAAGTCGAACTACTAAAAATCATTGTGCCCCATTTTATTTCTTAGCTTTTGATCCACAAAAAAAAAAATCCAATTCACCCCCTCTCTTGGCATATTCAGTTGATCGTTTGAGCATAACATATTTCCAAATAAGAGGCAAAATAAATATATTTATTCAAGTTTGTTGTGGACAAATCTATTTTAACAGAATTTTTTGTTGGAAGTAACATTGGTTACTGATACTATTACAAAATTTTAATTATGTTAGATAACAAAATCGAAATAATGGAGAATTGGTTTTCTGGTTATTACATAATCGAAGTAACATTGTTAATTCTGTTAGATAACCAACGAATTTTCTTGGGGAAGCTGACAGCAAAGTGGACAACAGCGGTATAATTTCTAGGCAAAGAAGATTATTTTTAAGGGAAGTGAAAATGATAAAGCCCAATTATAAAAAATGTTAAACTCTTAAAAATGAGGAAGAAGTTGATAAAATGTATATGTTTTTAGGGTAAATTTTTTAATTTAAAATGTAATGTCACTATCTTCGCTGAAACTTAACGAAAATTTATCGATCAAAGACCAAAATAAAAAAAGAATATGTAACATTACTGTATTAGTAATGGTTTTTTCAAAAAAAAAAATCGGTGACTATAATAAGAAAGAAACAATAAATTCAGTGACTACTGGTGTAGTTTATTTACCCTATATTTTTATATTAGTAACCCATTTACAAAATTATTACTTTTTTTGTGTCTTGCCTCTAAGAAATTATATCATAGAATTTTATAGATCTTTCTTACCACATCCGTCATGGTCCCAACTAGGAATGTATAATTAGATACTTGGTTTGGTTTCAGGTCGAGTCAGATTAGGATCGAGTTATGTCGGGTCAATTCAATAGTTTGAATCGAGTTGGATCGAGTCTAGGTCAATATCAGGTTGATCACAACTCAGATTTGATTCGGGTTTGTGTCTAGTTAATTTCAGGTCGGGTCAATACCATATTTATGTCAAAATAATTTGGGTCCAAGCAGTTAATTATTGGGTTAATTTGGATACCTTAAAAGCATAACTTGTTCACTTTCATCCCATCATGAAAACATAAATTTGAATGTGGTTCATTTTTTTTTACAATTTAGCCTCTCAACTTTATATTTTTTAATTTAGTTATTTGACTGTAATTCTTTGCAAATTGTTTCTTTCCATTAATTCTTTGACTCATTTACACTATCATCAATATTTTCCCTCAAAATTTTGTCTTTAAAAAATAGTATTATAAACATATTATATAATTTTAGATGATATTTGATTTATTAAATAACATTACAAATATTACTTATATTTGTGAAAAAGAATATTAAAAATATACATGTATATTATATATTGTTATAAAAAGTTATTTAAATTAAAATCAATCAATATCATACTATTATAAATATTTATAATTAAACTTAAACTAAATTTAAACAATTAGACTTTAAAAAATGAAATAAAATTTGAATGACCTAATTATTTTTTAGGTGACTCGATCAAAATTCACCGCTAGGTGAAGCTGACTTATTTCCGCTTCGATATAACTCATTGAATGTAAGTATGCTACATTTCACGTTGAAGGAACAATGGTTTGATCACAGATGCACTTAGAGGGGTAGTCGCCTCTTTTAAAAATTTGAAAGTTATATATAATTCATTTATTACATATATATTTGTTTTACGATTTTGTTCGAGGTACAAGGTCACCTCTTTCAATAATATCGTCTTCAAAGTTTGAACCCATGTCTTCTCTTTGAGAGTGCAATGTGCTTTACTAATGCACCCATAATTTTTTTATAAAAAAATTATATATTTTTTTTATTGAAAATCTATTTTTGCCTCTTAAAATTTCATAAATTCACCCCTTAAAATTTTATAAATTCACCCCTTAATAAAAAAAACTTACATCCGTCCCTGAGTTTGATTGCGGAAAAAAAAGAAGAAAACGTGACTTGTAGGAATCACATACCGAGAATTTCAAAATTTAAAATTCTCAACCCTCAAAATTCTAAAAGAAATAGTTTAAGACTTCAATAAGCTCTATATTTTTGCACAAAAAAAATCAATTAAGCTTCTAACTTTTTTACACTCAATTAAGTCCTTGAACTTAAAAAATATTAATTTAGTATTTTGATCAACCTTAACAGTTAACTTAATTTTTTTTAATTTTTTTTGACATATGTCGCAACATGATAATACCACTTGTCGTTTTTAGGAATTTTTAAATTTTAGTTTTTTAAAAATAAATAAAAACAAAAAAAAATTAAAATTTCTGAAATTTTTAATTTTTTTTAAGAAATATATAAAAAATTAATTTCGAAATAAATTTTATTGTTTTATATTTTTAAAAATATTTTTTCAACCTTTGTTAAAATATAGTTTTAAATATATTTTAAAAATCAAAATAAATTTTATTGTTTTTATTTTTTTTCAAATTATTTTTTATACTTGTATAATAATATTTATTTTTTTTATTTTTTATTTTAAATTTCCTAATATATAGAAAATTATTATTTTTAAATAAATTTAAAAAAAAATTATATTTTTAAAATGCTTTTTATAATTTTCCAGAATTTAAAAAAAAATTAGAATTTTTTAAAATTAAAGTTTAAAAATTCATAGAAATGACAAAGTGGCATATCCTATTGTGACACGTGTCAAAAGAATTTTTTCAAAAAAATAAACTATTAAAATTAATGGTCAACGTTGGTCAAAATGCCAAATTAAAATTTTCTTGAGTCTGAGGGCTTAGTTGAGTGCCACACAAAATTTAAGACTTAATAATTTTTTTTTTAAAATTTAAGAACTTATTAAACCCTTAAGCTAAAAATGTTTTACGAAAAATTGCAGTAAATATAATGAACTAATGACGAATGAGTGGAACCTTTATTTATTTTTATTTATATTTTACTATAAATATCAAATTATTTAGGATATAATATACAAATTATCACTAAACTAAGTAAAAATGATTTTTTTAGAACACTGTTGTTTTAATAGTTACAAAATAGTTATTAAAATTATAGAATTATTGCAAAATGACCACTGCACATTATAAAATGGTGATAAATTTTGATAAGTTTAAGGACTTTTTTAATAGTTCGATGTGATATTTTGTAATAATTTGATAAAATTTAGTGATCATTTTATAATAGTTCAACAAATTTAATTATCATTTTATATTTTTGAGACTTCAGTGAAAAGAAATCGTTTTTACTTAGTTCAATTACTATTTTTGCATTTTACCCAAATATTTAAAAACACAAATCAGCCTAAACTTATTAGGTTTAATCAAATTGGCCCTAAACTTTGTTTGATCAAACTACTTGTAAAAGTTAAAAACGTGACACAAAATGGTCCTTGAGATTAATGGCATTACTTTTTTTTTAATATTATTATTATTAAAGTACAAAGACTTGTTTGACCAAACTTGTCAAATATTTTTAAAATTTAAATATTATTATAAAATAAATAAAATACTTTCAGTAATAGTAAAGTAAAAATTAACAATCAATATATTGCAGTAATAGTGATGCTAATTGATTAAAGGTCGGGTCAATATCAATTCAAGTCAGTTAACAAGTCGAATCTGTAACAGGTCAGGTCAAATAACATGTCAAGTTGGTAATAGGTCAAGTACAATCATATTTTAGTTCGTTTCGATTCAGATTATATCAGATATTTATCAGGTTAATTTTGAGTTCGAGTTCATATCAAGTTTAGTACAAGTCAAGTGTCATTATCACATTATCGGGTTTAATTCGGGCTCAGGTCTGGTATGATATATATATGGAACTCTTCTTCCACATTTCTGAAGTACATATTTGTGAAGCACACCAAATGTTTAGTTTTTGTGATTCCATGATATGTTCAAGACAAATCTACAAACAATTCTGTTTTAACACATTACCATAATATGCTCAAGAGTAAGATTACTATGTGATTCCATAATTTCAGATTGTTATTTAAAATCAACCTAATAAGCCTGAGTTCTAATTTAATAATATATATTTAATTTAAAATTTTACCTTAAATTAATAGAAATAATATTGCACTTTGACTCGAATGAGGATTTCAATAATAATAAAACAGATAATAAACAAACTCAGATTAACATAATAACTCATATTCAAATTATTAAAAAGTTCTAGATATTTTATTCAATTCCATCTCTGATTCTATAAAGATGAAAGAGCAAACTCAAATATATGATGAAAAAATTGGAAACAAAAAAGAATTTTTCTGCATTTTTTTAAAATGTTTCTCATGAAGTGTACATAACAGATATATATAATATATATGAATATATAACCTAAGAACAGGTCTCCAATTCATGAGAGCTGTAACAAAGCAATCTCCATAATCTAAGTTCTAAAATTCAACAAAATATTTCAAATTAAAGGTAAAAAAATGGGGAACTAGCAAAAATGAAACCAACATATTTTTTTTAATGAAAATAGAATGTTTAAAAAAGAACAGTCTGGGTTTGATGTGGGAGCCTTACCAAATGAACTGCCCCATCCATTGTCTTCCTACACCAGCGACACCAATGGAGAACACTTCCGAGTCTCGTGTATTTTTGCACCTTATTCCGAACACAATCAATAAGCCAAGAACCCTTGCAGGAAGAGCAATATGAGTATCTTTTCCCACACGAAAAAATAAACATGGATCGATTGCTATGTTACAAACTGAAAAAGAAAGAATTTTCATGGCCGTGCTAGAAATGCAGGTCCTTTCTTGGCTAAACTTTTTCAGTGACGAATCCAATCCTCAAAATTGCTGCACTCTTTAGCCCAGTTTTTCACCCGCTTACCTTACTGAAATAGTTCTCGATATAATTTTCAGGCTGCAATAAAACACTCAGATTTGCTAGTGTCTCTTCCATGTCTATATCGTCCCTTCCAACTCCTCTAACTCGATTAACTACAATTCCAAAATGTGACAGTTCCTAACAAAATCATTGGAGTAGTTTACATACTTGGTCCAAAATGGCCGAAGATGCTCAAAGCCAATCTGCAGCCATGGTTTCGATTGGCCATTGTAATGAATAACTGCAGCTCTTTTCGCATTCTCGACATTGGTCTTACTCTGATAGCCCAAACCGAGCATATGCCATGACTGGTCAATTGGATGAATGTGGCCTTTAAATGCAATCAAAGCAGGTGGCAGAGTTCCAAGTTTCCACATTGTTAGGTTCGACTTCAGATTCTGCCACAAAGAAACCAATAATCAAAGTAAATGAATGAAATAAACTAGTATTTCCCCACAATTTACACAAAAACCTAAACAAAAAATGGATGAAAAGAGAATGACATTCCATCCTAGTAAAAACTGGAAACCTGTGTCTACTTCTGACTAGAAAATAATGTAAAACAAAATATAAAAAGATTCTCAATATATATATATATATATATCGAAAAATGTAAAGGATGACAGTGATGCGATTCAAATTCGAACAAGGGCAAGGTAAAATTATACAAACAATCAGCAAAATTAGTAGCCGATAAGTTACCTCTTTCAGCCAGTAATGATATGTTTCTCTTATATTTGTTTTTCTCCATGCACGGAGATCAAATACATTCATCCCATAAGCCCATGCACATTCATTGGGATCCAAATGCTTAGCTATAAGGGGATGGGAAAAATTGAAGTAGTTTCTGAAATGTTTGGACATCACCCACTCATCCTCGCCTTTACAAGTTTCAACAGCTCCATTAACCTTTCCCCGTAAATCAATCTCCCAAAGAGGTGACAAATCACGCTGAATTACAACATCATCGTCTAGAAACACCACTTTGTCAAGGTTCGGAAAAAGCTGTTCAAATCGCACAATCAAAACATATTTTGGGAGGAAAGATGATGCATGTAAGAGAAGAAATTGTTATGGCCGTCTCAAATTACCTCCGGTAAATATATCCGAAGATGGTTGAGTAAAGATATGTACTTTGGACTTCTAGCTTGCAATTTTGAAGCAAATGTTCGAGGAGTAGTATCGGAGAGATTTGCTCCCGCAATATGATTGCCGTGATAGTAATTTCTGATGCCATGATGGTTCTCCACAGCTTCAAGCACAGGAACATTCTCTCTAGTTAACCAATCAAACTGGTGAACACCTTTCACTTCGACTATTGCTGGGGACACAGGGTTGAGCGCAAACCAGGCATGCATACCCGCATAAGTCTTCTTGTCTGTGATGATATGGAAGACAATCTTTTCAGGTTTCAGAGATGACTGGACAGCAGAAGTGACGACAACCGATGCAGCCAATATGTTGTCTGTTGACAGGACAAAGTGGTGGTATGTGTTGTTGGAAAGCACAGGGAGTAGCTCAGGAGAAGGCAGTTGTCTGCGTGCATGAGCGTTCGAAGAATATTCGTCAGTTAAACGCAGAGAAAGACAGTATAAGCCTTTCGGAATGGAACTTGCGGCGAAGTGTTTGTTCATCAGCTCAGAAAATTTAGATTCCCTAATTTCTCTTTCGAGTTTCTCCATCTGTGCAGAAAAAGACAAACACTTAGTTCTTCAAACGCACAAAAATTAGAATTCATACCAAGTGTATATGGATATTTGTGCATGCATAATGTTAACCCTAACTGCACTTTATACATCCATCGAAGAATAAGAATGAGTAGTGTATCAGTGGGAAAAAGAAGCATTCTACAGATGTGAAACTGTTAATAGCCCTAGCTTTCACCATTTTTGTTCAAAGCAGCTAGACTCTTTAGGTTTCTTCTTCCCTATAATTTATTAACATCACCACAAATAGTTGCATAAAGATGTTATGGAACTATGCCATGCTCATGAATTATTTGAGAAAAGAATATTGAACCAAAGTAATGTTCAAAGATCATGTTTGAAACAACTCCATCGTAGACTTGATTCTTTTCCAGGGAAAAAAAAACTTGGTTTTAAGGCTTAGTTCAAGTCTGGTTTTAAGGCTTAGTTCAAGTCTAAGGCCCTGTTTAGCATGCGTTTGAAAAGTGCTATGGGGCCAAAAACACTTTTGGAGCCATAGGCAATGGTAAACATATAATTTTTTTTAGGGAAAAGTGGGTTTGAAAAGTGCTATGGGGCCAAAATTACATTTGTTATTCTATGTCTAGTTTATTTTATAGTTATGAATTTCTAATTTTTTTTATCAAGACATACTTATATGCTTAATAAATTATTTGTAGTTTGAAAATTTTATATCTATCATGTCAATGTTCTTTATTTTTATAGATGAAAGTTATTTAAAATTATATATATTTTATTTATCATAATTTGAGTTGATATATTTCATATTTGTAATATTAAATAATTTAAATGCATATTTTTTACCTTGCAACATTGTGTCTAAAATATCATCCCAAAAACACCTTTCGACAGCAATGCTAAACACTCACAAATCAAACTTTTCAAAAAAAAAGGACTTTCTAAAAGTACTTTCTCACTCACAACACTTTCTCACTGCACTTTTCAAAAGCAATGCAAAACTAAACTAACTCAGTTGAACGACATATATAATTGTTAAATTATTAGGCTGAAGGTTTGTAGATTTATATTTGAAAAAAAGAGAAATGGATAAAAGAAGAGAATGAGGGAGGGTGAGAAAATAGATCTAAACAAAACATCATTAGACATAAACAAATTAACAACTTGAAACTTTCACAAATAACAGCAAAACTTGTCAAATACAAGCATAATCTCATAGAGAAACTCAAGAGCTTGTTCGTAACTCTATCAAAAAAAATTAAAACCTAATAATCATGATCAAGTGTCGTATAAAAGAGGAAGTCATTATTGTTCTTTAGTTCATTTTTCTGACTGTGTCATCCGTGATCACGTTTGTTCTTGAAGACCAATATACCAAATATTACATATATGATAGTCTTCCATCCAGATTATGCCGATTTCCATTATATGCAACCAAAGGTCCATGAAACCACAAAAGTAAAACAACCATTTAAGAACTAACAATCTTCAACCATATTACCCAAAATAGAAAATAGCAATAGAGAAAATTAAGAGTAACATAACATGACCGTACCATTGCTCTTAACATGAGTGCGAAGGTCTTTGCATCATACTGGTTGTTCTTCATTTCAGAAACAAGTTGATTAAATGAATCTGGAAGCTTTATACCATCTGGAATTTCCTCAGTGTTTACTTGATTGAGGATCTTATAAAAGTCCTTAACTAGTCTCTGCTGCACCATCACCACAAAAGACCAACTCAATTTAAAATCATAAATAAATTGTTGACTACAAAAGACAAATCAAAAAATTAGTTCCAGGCATGGAGAGAATGGATTACTTACCCCCGAATCATCTCTACCAAGAAGCCTCGGTCCTAACCGCCTACCTAAACAATCTGGAAATAGTGGAACAAGTAGAAGAAGAGTCATGAACCCAATAACAGCATAATACAAAGATAAATGGATATACCAATCTAGTAAGTTAACTTGGAATACAACATGAAAATGAGACCCAATTCATAATCGAACGTGATAAAATTACTTGATATAAACATTGAAATAAACCAGAAGAACAAAATCAAGGATCAATAAGCGCATAATTATATAAGTTCGAAATAGCCAGTTCTAATCAGTTTCCATGGTATTTCCATCAGGAAAGTTAAGTGCTCAAAATAATAAGATAACATACATAAATAAACTTCTGAAAAGAGAAAGATCTGGTTCCAAGTTGAACAATTCCACAAAAATAAAGTGTTTGTTAAATTTAAAATTCCACTAAGGCTAAGATATGTAATTCAGTAAATCAACTGGAGAAGAAGTCATATGATGATAAATAAAAAGAACAAATAAGAATATAAAAAGACCACGACAATAAATCCATAAACCCGGAATACAACTTCAACTGAAATAGACATCAGAAAGCAGAAAATTTTTGCACAAACAGAGCTGATTAAAAGCTTACACTAACTTGAGATTCAGATTCAACCAGCAAAATTAAGTAAAAAAGAGCCATTGAAAAATTCATTTTTGTTATACTAGGATCTTATATTATGGCAAATAACTTCTAACAATTCAGCATGAGGAACACATTTACAATCAACACAAGCTACAAATTATAGATTTATGGACCAAACCAGTCCTGCCACATTACAATCACATATCCCAGTCCATTTATAATGCAAAACAAGCTCAATCAGCAAACCAAATCAGATAGACAAGAATCTAAAAAAATGGAGCACCATCACATCAACCAAATGAAGTAAAATCAAAAGAGCCCCGAGAAATCAAACGCATGACAAACTAAGATTCCCAGAAAAGTGAAGGAAAAAAAAGGTCCATGATATTAATTAAAATCAGATTGATAAAAGAACCAAATCAGATTGAGATGAATCCAGATATTATCAAATGCATCATAATATTAATTAAAATCAAACGCATAACGAAATAAACACGAACAAAGTATAATTAAGATTTCAAGAAAAGACTAAGAGATAAACATAACTAACATCAAATGGCAATAACTAAAGAAAAGCTACATCAAATCAGGTGCCACCCGAATAGAAAAAAAGAAGGCACATCAAATCCAATAAAGATCTATTAGAAAACAATTAAAAAAAGCATGGAAATTCAAAGGGCATACCAAATGAGGAACACTTGTCAACACCTTCAAGGGTAACAAGAGCAGTAAGAATGAAGACAAAAGGCAACAAGAAAGCGAGAATAAGAATGGTATGGAAAAGGGTCCTATATGAAATATGTCTAGCTGCCACCTTGATCTTCATCAATTCAATAAACCCATTGTTGCTTGATATCGTTAAACTTCTCATGCTAGGCGAGACGTGAAGCTGCATCCTTGTCTATGCAGCCCCACCACACCTAAACAAATCCACTGCCTCCAAAAATACGCCACCCTTGTTCTTGTTATCAAATCCCGCTCCTCCACGGTATCTCTCGCTACTCGGATCTGCACCCAATCCCACCACCATCAGATCCAACCCTTTCCTCTTCTTTTCCTGATTCAATCTTTAATTTCTCGATCCGGGTTCCCTTTTAAGTTGGTCTTTCTTAACAAAGACCTTCACTGCATTGAACCACCAAAAAATTGGGTTTTCCCCCTCTTTATCTTCCCCCTTTTTCTTGATTTGTTTTTCGGATCAAGGAATTAAACTAAGGGTTTTTTTGAGATCTGGGTAATGGTTATTGAAGCTCCTCCCATAGATCAAGAAAGAATAGGAAGGAAAACAAAGAGGACCTGGGTCCCTTTTTGAGTTGAAAAAATGGGTTTATTTTCTCTTTCCTTGTGCCTTCTAATCAAATCTCTCTCATTGCTGCCGGTGGATCAACTCATCTAATTTACTTTCCTTTTTTACTTAATTTAATTATATATTTCCTTTTTATAAAAAAATATATTTCTTAAAAGATAACAATTAATTAAAACCAAAAATAAAAATAAAAATGATAACTTTGATTTTGATGAGTCAATAACGTGTGGGCTTAGGGAGAGAGAGAAAGGTGGAAGATTTTGACCTTGATAGAGAGAGGGGGAAGCGAAGCTAAACAAAGGAATTATCTTTAAAAGGTAAATTTAGATGTTTTTTTCCCTAAGTTTATGGCTAAGCATTTACTCTATGTGTGGATGTTGTTTTCTTAATTTTACTCCAATATTTTTTAAAATTTCCTCATAATATTTAGAAAATATTAATTTCTTTTTTCCTATAGTTATATCGTAAAATTTTAGGTTTGGATTTTTTTAAAATTTTCAATCAGATTTAATTTGAATCATTATTTAAATGTATATTTAATCATAGAATATAATAATTTCATTCAATTTTTAGAAAATTTTATAGTTTCTAAAGTTTTAAATAAGGCTTAAATTAAAATTTCAACAATTAAATTATGTTTTTTTTAATTTTTAGCCCTTTACCTCTTTTTGAGTCAAAATAAGTACTTAAACTATTAATTTTTTTATCATTTTAAGTACCTAAATTATTTTTTGGTCAAAATAAGTACTTAAACTATGTCATTTTTTGTTTTTAGTCCTAAACTATTTCTTGATCAAAAATATTTTGTGATGTGTCAACATTTTATTGGCCGAAATAAACTTTTTAACTTAAATAACTACCAAACAAAGTGACTAAAAATAATAATTTAAGTATTTATTTTGACAAAAAAAATAATTTAAATGCTAAAAACAAACAAATGGTATCGCTTAGGGGCTGATTTGTCATCCCTTTAAATACCCATTTTCATGCACACAAAAAACTAAAATATATATTGCTGTTTTTATAGTGGAAATTTACAAGTATTTTTATGGTATTTTTATTCTAATGCAGCACTTTTCTAGAATATTTACGAAAATCTATTATCTTTTTTTTTGAATTAATAAGAACTATAAAATATTACAGATTGTTTGAAATATCCAAATTAACAAAATGCAAAAGGGAATCAGGAGGAACATCAAAAATAGACAAGGAATAGCAAGGAAGATTGATGAACTTGGCGAGGCCATCAGCCAGCTTATTTGCAGCACGAGGTATCCACAGTGTTTCCGTAGCCCAGGGACGAGTTCGCAGCTGTACTATACTGCGTACTAACGAGCAGGGATCTGCATGGGCGTTCGCCTTGTTTACGCGCGTAAGGGCCTGTTTACTATCAGATTGGATCAACACTCTCTCAAAACCGTTTTCCCAAGCAATTCGTAACCCGATGAGGATGCCCCAAAGCTCTGCTTGGAGAGGACAGGTTATCCCTATTGTCTTATTATATCCAGAAAGCCACGTACCTTCATGTGAACGAAAGACGCCACCAACGGATCCAATACCAGTTTGTTGGGCAACCGCCCCATCAGTGAATACTCTTTCATTTCGGCTTTTTCAGATATACCAAACTATTGACGCGAAAAGAATAGGCCAGTCGACTCCCCACGATGTAGTAGGTGACGCATCTGAAATGTTTTTTAAAATCCACGCTTGTGTATCCCCAGAGGCAAACGAAGCGAAGTCATGAGATTGAAGTAAATCCCTCAAAACCTCTTTAACATAAGAATAGTCGCGAAGCATGTGGAGAATTGTTTCATCAGCCAAATTGCAGCATGGACAAAAGGGACTGTTGCTTAAGGAACAGTGACATCGTTCAACATTTGTCAGTAATTTACCATGTAGAACTAGCCAGAGGAAGAACCTAATCCGTTGAGGCACAGGTAGAGACCATACTTTATACTAGGTTGACGATGGTTGGCTCCATTGAAGACTAGCTCGGAGAGAGTAGGCGAATTTTACGTCGAAAAAGAGGCTTTCTGTTAGGCCCCATGCAGGTTTGTCAGGGACATCAGAACTGTCAGGACATCTAATGTTTAAGATATGTTGGGTTACCTCCACGCTGAAGAGAGTTGATAGTTTATTAATATCCCATTCACCTTGCGTATCTAACAAATCCTTCAAACTTTGAATATGCGCCGCAGCAGACTGTTGTCTGAGGTAAGGTCATAGAGGGCCAAGAGAAGGAACCCAGTTATTGTCGAAGGGGTGTATTGATTCCCCTGTTCCCAGGGACCATATTAGACTATCTTTTAAGTCACTCCACGCCGATGCCACAGCTTTCCATAATGGCGTGCTGATCGGACGATGCACCGAGTGTGGACAAAGCTCTCGTAACTTATATTTTTCACGTAGGATACGGACCCAAAAGGAATCCAAGTCCGTGACCAGAGCGAAAGAAATTTTGAGGACGAAAGCCATATTAAAATCAAACACCTTTCGGATACCCAATCCACCATGCTTTATTGGCCGGCATACGGAGTCCCAATTAACCAGAGAAATCTTGCGAGTATTTTCACTTGAGCCCCATATAAATTGACGCATGATTTTTTCGATCTCCAAGCACACTCTCTTGGGTAAGCTACATGTTTGCATGAAGTATACTGGTATTGCTGCAATTACAGACTTTGCCAACGTCACACGTCCCGCCAAAGAGAGAGTTCGACTGGCCCAACCGTTCAGTTTGGCTTTGATTTTTTCCAATAGAAAGTTAAAATCCACACATTTAGCACGGGCATGAAGCACATGCACTCCAAGGTATTTTGCAAACATTTCCACCCGCTGATATCCCAGTAACATGCTGATTTCGGACTGCAACGAAGGTACCGTATTGGGCGAGAAGTAGATTTCTGTTTTTTGCTTGTTGACTTGATGCCCAGAATGCATCCCAAAGGTTGAAAAAACTCGTTGGATAACAGTAGCCTGCCTTTGAGTAGCTGTAGCATACAAGATGAGATCATCCGCAAAGAATAGGTGGGACATCGGGATTCCGTTTCGGATGAAGCGAAACGGTTGCCAATCTCTTGAAGACACTGCCTCATTGATCATGTGACCCAATCGTTCCACCACAAGAACAAAGAGATATGACGAGAGGGGGTCTCCTTGACGTATCCCCCGCTGTGGCCAAAAAGGTCTCGTTAGGCCCTCATTCCACTATATTTAGAGGCTTGAGGAAGTAACTGAATCCATGATAATACGCCGGAGGTTGGGTGGGAAACCAACATCAAGTAGTGAATCCGAGATGAACTCCCAACGCACACGGTCAAAGGCCTTTTCAAGGTCAACCTTTATTGCCATCCATCCGTCCTTGTGCTTCGATAATCTCATAGTATGGATCACTTCCTGGTTAATTATCACGTTCTCAGTGATATTCCGCCCCGATATAAAACTAGTTTGATTGTGTCCGATGATTATTGGAAAGATGGGCTTTAGTCGACAGACTATCACTTTGGAAAGCAGCTTATAAATAACTGTACATAAGCTTATAGGGAGAAAATCCGCAAAGGTGGATGGATTAGCAGTCTTGGGAAAGAGCACAAGGATGGTACGGTTTAAATCAGGCTCCAATGGTTTACCTCTAAAAACCTCTTGTATCATGGCCACAATCAAAGGTCCAACCGTGTGCCACTGCCTCTGAAAAAAGTCTGCATGTAGGCCATCCCATCCTGGGGATTTCAAGGGAGCCATATCAGCGAGTGCTGCATGGATTTCCTCAGCAGTTGGTACATCATCTAAGTGTTGCATTAAATCATTTGGAATGAGAGGAAAGTTACCCTTGGTAGGGCAAGGGCCCTTGCTGATCGTGGGGTCTGCAAACAGACTTTGGTAGTAAAGGACAGCCTCCTCCATAAGGACTTGGTTTTCATCGCTCCACGTCCCGTCCCTTAACTGGAGCATCGAGATTTTTTTACGCTGTCTTCGTGCAATGGCTCGCCGGTGGAAGTAACGAGTGTTACGATCCCCATGTGTAATCCAATCAGAGCGAGATTTTTGTTTCCAAATAGCTTCCTCTTGATCGAGGATATGTTCAAGTTCTATAAGCAATTCAGCCTCCAAATTTGTCAAAAAGCGAGATGCACGGATGCTGAGGGCCTTTTGAATACCACGTAATCTTGCCATAAGTATTTTCTTCTTTGTTCCCAAGTAGCCATAAACCGTTTTATTTCATGTATCAGCAGCAGTGATGAATGTACGGAGAGTGTCGGACATCGAAGTGCCTTGGCCCCAGTTATCCACAACCATCCTAGGGAAATCATCATGTGAGTTCCAACCAGAAAAATATCGGAACGAGCTGGATTTGGTATTGCGATTCATATCCCCAATTTGTAGAAGAATTGGCCAATGATCTGAGCGCATACGAAGGAGGTGGTGCACAATGGAGGTTGGGTATGTTTCATCAAAGTAAGAATTGCAAATGAAGCGATCTAAACGGACCGCTGCAAGCCCCCTGGACCACGTGAAGCATGGACCACTGTAACCCATGTCCCTTAACCCATTATCAAAGAGTAACCGTTGGAAGGCCGAGCATGGTTTCAAAGATGGAGAGCATCCCTTACGATCTGCTAGGCAAAGAGTGGCATTAAAGTCGCCAAAGATTATCTAGAGACTCCTTATGGAAGAAGCAAGACTGTCTAAGAGTGGCCAGAGTTTACGGCGATTCGAAACGGATAGAGAGGCATAGACCCCGGTTGCAAGAAGGGAAGAATTGTCGCTGATGTTGGTAATCCGGAAATGAATAAACTGGAAATGAGTGCTCAGAACAGTGATCGTGACTGTATTATACCAGGCGACCCAGATACCCCCTGAGAAGTCAGCTGCTTCAATCCGATGAGTGTGCGGAAAGCCAAGGGATGCAATGACAGAGTCCTCCCGCTTCCCACTAATGCGAGGTTCAACAAATAAGACAACGTCAGGCCTATTATCCCTTAAGAATTGTCGGACTGCTGGTAAAAACCTTGAATCACCACAACCCTGCACGTTCCAACTGAGTATTTTAATATCCATAAAATAAAAAAACTGAAGCAAGCACCAAACCTCAGTCATTCTAGCATAGCCACAGCCTGGCCATTGTTCGATGGCAGTTCACTACTAACAGCGTTGCTGGGCACTGCAGGTAAATGGTCCATGCTCACTTCTTGATTTGGAGCATGGGTAGCAGACATGGAACTATCAGGCGGATCTTCTTGGAGGGATACGTCAGTAGTTTTCCCAGGTTGGTTTCCTGGGGCTACCACGATATCAGCAGGACCATGAGAAGTGAATGTTACATTAGGGTCCGCGTTTTCTTTCATTACTGTGACTGAGTGCTTCGAGATATCTAGGGTTGTTTCATGGTTGGACTGTAGACTAGAGCGAGAGCTGGATGCTTTGGCACTGAACTTGGATAGGGTCGGGAAATCAAAAAAATTGATTGTGAGAGGCTTGTGGAGAAGGGTCGTTTTGGGTACGGGTGGCTGAACCATCTTCTTTTTGTTCTTAGTTTTCGTGGATGGTTTCACTAGTGGCTTGCGGTTTATCGGGGGTTGTGGTGGTTGTGGAGAAGGATTATCAACTGGTGGGTTTGGGGAAGCATCCTCCTCATGGGCAAAAATAGGGTTGAAACGCGAGCCTTGCACCAGCATAGAGGTGGGTGGCTTGGAAGTATTCTGGGACTGTCTGGAACGTCGAGGTCTCCGCTCTGCCATCATCTAGGGGCCAAAGGAAGTGTCACCATCAGTGCTATCATCACGTGGAATAATAGGGGTTTCGTTGGGCACAGAATTCATTGGAAAGGGCATTTGTAACGGTTGTTGTGCTGTTGCAGAATCAATTTGTTTCTTGGCATGCAGACAGGATTCCTTCGAATGACCATAAATGCCACATTGAAAGCAGATAACCGGCAATGATTCATACTCAACTAACTGAACGTCTCCGTTGACTAAGATTTTCGACACCAACGGCTTGGATAAGTCAATCGAAATCGCCATACGTGCAAATCGGCCTCGTCTACCCTATTCAATTTGGTAGTCAAGTTTGATCATCGGGCCAATGGTTTCACCAATTTCCTCTATTAGACTCTTCTTATATAGGGTAATCGGCAATCCAGGGAGGCGTATCCATGCCATAACATCAGTCGGGTACGGCGTTGTCGAGGAGAACTCAGGTGACCATTTTTGCACTGTGAGATAGTGCCAAAAAATAGTCCAGGGGCCATATGCTAGGGCTTTTAGAAAGTCTGATTTTAGGCGAAAAGTCACGAGAAAATAATCGTTCTCGATGTCCATTAAACGGATGGCCTGTTTTGGCTTCCAGATTTCGTAAATTTTGAAGTGTAGGGTGTTGTAGCCAATCCTTCGACCCAAGAGTTTCACAATAAGCGTTTGGTCAAAGCTTTTTTCTGCCAGGGTCTGAACCCGCGGGGAAAATCAATGGCGAGAATACCATCTATCATAGATCTCGTAACATCACCCTCCTGGATCTCTATATCGTCGTCCTCGAAAATTTCTTCATCTCTTGTCGTAGCGTCCGAAGCACCCTTCATGAGGGACTCTTTGTATGAGAGATTATTGTTTACATTATCAGTTGCGTTGCGAGCGGAGCCGCCGCCGTCAGGAGGGTCATCATCAAGGCACCGATGCTTCCTAGGGTTGCGAGGGAGATTAGGGTTTGAGACTTCAGTATTTTTAGTGTTGGTTTCCTTGTAGATAGATATTATTATGCCACTTCATAGGAGTACTACACTTGCAAGTGGCCGAGGTCGTACTGTTAGGATCGATAAAAATCATTCTCCTATTGTGGATCCACTGGTAGCTTAGAATAAGTTACCTAATTCTAGAGAGGGCATGTAACGCCCCGGTTTTGGGCATAGGAGTCTTTAAGGTTAACTCGGAGTTCGTAGGACCTAGACTAGAGATCTGGATTAGTTTGAAAGTGGTTCAGAAAAAACATGGTTCGGGATGTGGTAAAATTATGGGAAAAATTCCTAAAATCCTCTAAAAATATATATAAAGGTTTGGTAAAGTCAATTTTGGAAAATGACTTTTGGAAGATTGACATTTCAATTTAGTGACTAATTTGTAAAAATGTAAAATCTATTTTTAAAGGATTGTTTTGAAAGAGAACCAAAAATTAGAATCTTTAGGGAGCTAATATGTTATTAATTAGTCTTTTCATTTAATTGACCATTTTAAATATGTTTTATTAAAAAGAAATAAAGAGAGATTTTATTAAAAAGAATTTAGTCTTCCAAAATCCATTTTGGCGTAACTTTCATTCCTCTCATTTCTCATCAACCAAACACCTTATTTTCTCTCAAAACTTTCAGAGATTTTCATCTTTCCACTTCACTTTGGTTTATAAATGATTTCCTTGGTGTTTCTTCCATTTATCTCAAAGGAACCTTGAAGATTTCTCAACAAATCTTGTCAATTGAAGGAATAGGCAAGGGTTAGAGGTAATATTCGTTCAACTCCTCTAATCAAGGTTCTTTAATGAAATTCCCAAGTCTTTGACTATCTAATTGTGTTTATTAACAAGGTTTTATAATCTATTTGATGGAAATGGTTAAATCAAGCTTTGAACGATGATTTCTTAAGATTTTCGTAATGATACTGTTTTGGTTCATTTGAGATTGATTTTCATCATGTTTTGGATGTTAAATGATGTTGAAATAAAGGTTTTATCATAGGAATTTCGAAATAGGTTGGATCTCTAGTTGTTAAGGTTGCTAGATTTGGATTTTTGTGGTGATAGTGTGGTTTTAGTGTTGCTTGAGATATAAGGATGCAACTAGGTTGTTTTTGGATGTTAATTGATGACTAAAATTGAATGGAAGTGTTAGGTTTTGGCTGTGTTGAGTTTGTAGAGTAATCGAAAGTGTTTTTGGTTGTTTCGGATAGGCGTTTTCGTGTTTTTGGGCAAAGCAGCGTGGTGGCTTTGGTTGCTGGTGATTTTAATGCATTGAGATGCATTAATCCTCTGTTCTTGTGTGATATAAATAGAAGAGAATGTCCCGAAAGCAATCGGTGAAGTTCCGAGAGCTTCGGAAGCTTGATTACGCTTCGGCAAATCAAGCGAGGCATTGTCGGTGAGTGGAATTGGTTTTAAAGCCTTTCAAAGACTTGAAAGCAAGGTTTTTGGGTTTATATTGAGTTTGAAACACTAATCTAATCCCGAAAGTAAGTTTGAGATGTTTCGCTCTCGTCTCTCGATTTTTATCCCATTGATTTATATGATCATACTCATATTTTGAAGATAGATATAAACCTATTGTTTTATGCATGTTTTGAGAAATGAATTGATGGCTTATATGATCCCATGAGATAGATTTGTTATTCCAAAAAGTTTGAATTTATTGAGAAAATGCTATTTATTGTTTATGATTTTGAAATGGGATGAGAAATGATTTATGTTTATGCATTAAAAATAGTAGGTAAATGATGTTTAAAAGTGTATATTGGCATGAGATGAGACTATTGTTACCGGATATAATTGGTTGACCAATAGGATGAGAAGTGCACTAAAATATACAAAATTCGTACGTGCTCTTTGGTTCGGGCAATGGGGGTAGTGCCATCCCGTTTCAAAGTGAGAGTGTGGTGATGAGAGATTCCACCACGAAAGGTCTTGATGATGTGAGATTCCATCAAACTTTGTGGCGATGAGAGATACCGCCATGAGAGTTTGGTGATGTGAGATTCCACCGAGGTAGGACTTGACGATGTGAGATTCTATCAAGCTATCCGTATATCCGAGTAATGTTGCTAAAATGCCAATATATGAGATTCGCATGTACCTTGTTTATAAATAGTTTAATGAATTGAGTTTTGTATATGAGATTATGCTTTGAGAAATGCTTTTGAGAAATAACCGTGTGTGGTTTTTCTTAGAGATTATGCATTTGGGTTAATGCATGGGATATATGGTACAAGTCGTTTTAATGATGTGATTTTTGCTTTGAAAATGATTTCAAGCATGAGATAGATTGAGCATGATGAGATAGAGTTTTCTACTTGATAATTGGTTTTAAAATGCATTGTTATAGTTGGTTTGTTTAGAGCATCCCTCACTAGGCATTATTTCTTATGCTCTCTTTTTCCAGCAATACAGAGAAATAAAATCTTTTGGGCAACAATGAAGCAAGAAGGAACCCAAGGAGTGAGACTTTGCTCAAGTATGGTTTTTATATTTACATGCTAGTAATAATTGGCAATGCGAGGATGCCTTAATGTTTTCAGAGAGTGTATTTTGAAACTCCATGTTTTGTGGCAAGTTTGTGATGCCTTTGATGACTTGTAAATGACCTTTACTTGTTGATATTTTCTTGGGTTTGTGTTTTGGCTCTTGAGTGGTTATTTTGTACAAGTAGCTTGCCTATAGATTTCCTTAATGCTTATCATCATGCTATGATGTTGAAATTGTCATGTATGATTGAGGTTTGATGATTAGATATATTGTATGCATGTTGGAAGCTTGTTGGAATGATTTTGATTGATTTAAAGTGTGAAAAACTAGTAAAAAAGTCATAACAGGCCCAGGTGTTTTGGTACACCTAAGGTTGTACCGAAATAGTGTGTCTAAATTGGCCTAGGGGTTTCGAAACAGAGGCAAAGTGTTTCGATAGAGGCTCCTTAAGATTGGTTACTGGAATGTCGTGTTCTGAAACACCCTAAAGAGTGTTTCGGTACGAGCCTGAGCTTCGAGACACTCGAACCTGTTCCGAAATAGGGGTTCCGATATAGGGCAACCTGTACCGAAACACCCAGTTGTTAAGTTAGTTATTGAAATCTTTTGAAGTTCTATTTCTTTACATTTTAGTCCCTAAATATTGTGGGTGCAATTAAATGAGCTTGAATGATTGTTTTGAGCTGAGTTTTAACAGAGAGGCATGTATTGTGACTAATTAAAGGTTGATAACTTAAAAATTGAAGAAGTCTCTATAATATGATAAGATTTCAAAATGGTCCCTAAAATATGTTGTATACAATTGAGCTCTAAGTGTTGTCCAATTGAGTTGCGAATTGTTCCGCTTCGAAGTTTATCACATTGGATAATAATGAGCATCTAGAAAAAATAAATGAAAAAATAAGGTTGTTTATTGGGGTAAACTTCTTGGTTTACCTTAATATTCTCGTGTGATCCGTTCGGTTTGGTCTTTCGCCTAGACCGGGTCGAGGGGTTGTATTTGGTGGTATCAGAGCTAGGTTTCGAAAGAATTGGGAGGTAAGGTCGGTGTAATATTGTTGTTTGGTTGATTTCTTAATGAATGCTATGTACGATGGTTGATTATACTATGTTATGACCATTGTTTGATTTGTGTGAGATGCACGGTGTTTAATAACATGAATTATGATTGTTATATGCTGTTGGGGGAGAGGTTAAGGGTACCCATTGCCATATTATTAATAATATAAAGAGGATTTTGGTTTTGAAAAGTAAAACTTGAGCATCTTGGATTCTTGCTTTGGCTAGATTGATTGTTTTTATTGTTGCATTCTTTTTTAGCTCAAAGATTCATACCGTTTTGATAATGGTACGAGACGAGAGCTTAGAACTAATGTGTGTAATGTGGTTGAGAATGAGGTTAATGATGTTGAGAATTTGCCGTCTCCTCCTCCTCTTGGTGGTGATGGAGCTGGAGCGGGAGCTGACGATGGAGGTGTTGGACCTCAGGCAGCGCAAGGCAGGCTGCTGCCGATATGACACCGTTGATTCAAGCTATAGTTGAGGCTTTTCAGGAAGCGATAGCGGGTATGCACGTGGATGCACCACAACATGGTGTTAATGTTGGTTTATCTTTGGAGCGTCTATGCAGTTTGGGTGGAACTAAGTTCCAAGGTCTGTCTACTAAGGGTTCTGAGGCTTGGTATGAGAGCACCCGAAGGATTCTTGGTCAGATGGGTTGCAATAATGTGCAAAAGTTGGGTTTTGTTGTATCCTTGCTTCATGGAGATGCTTATACGTGGCAGATGACTATTATTGCGGGTATGGAACCTGTCGATGTTACTTGGGAGTTCTTCAGAACTGCTTTCAAGAGAAAGTATCTGGGTGTTCGCTATCTTGATGAAAAGAAGCGGGAATTTGTCTGTGGTGCAAGGAAATATGACTGTTTCAAAATATGAGGTTCAGTTTGTTTAATTGAGCTAGTATTCTCCCAAACTGGTTCCCAATGAACAAAAGAGATGTGATCGTTTCGCTATGAGCTAGTGAAGGAGGTCAAGACGTATATGTTGGCTTCAGATTACACCAATTTTGATGTCTTAGTCACTCGGGCTAAGGACATTAAGCAAAATTTGGGTTTAGTTGCTCATTCGAGTGGTTCTAATTCTAGAAAAAGGTTGGCCGAGTTTGATACTGGTAGAGATCGTTTCAAGAAGCACAAGGATAGAAGGTATCATCCGGATCCAAGGCGTGGTGGTGGTAACCTTGGTCATGGTCAACAAGGCCAAAATGCCTTTGTTCGTACTCTAGAGTGTAATCGATGCAGTAGAAGGCACACGAGAGAGTGTTGGGGTAATCTGGGTACGTGTTGGAATTATGGATCATGAGAACATGTGAAGCATGATTGTCCACAATCGGCTAGAGATGAGCAAGATCTGGTGCGAGCTGCAGAGCCACAAAGAGGTTGTGGGCGTAGTTGTGGTAATTTTCAGCGTAGAAAGGATGGACAGAGAATGTTTCTCATGTTGTTGTTGTTCAGCCTGAGGTATGGACAATCATGCTTCATATGAACAACATTCCAGGTGTATTTCCGGAAGAGTTGCCTGGTTTGCCACCGAATAGAGAGGTTGAGTTTAACATTGAGTTGTATGAAAATACAACTCCAGTGTCAATTGCTCCCTATCAAATGGCTCTGAAAAAGTTGATGGAGTTGGAGACACAACTTAAGGAGTTTCTTTATCGAGGTTTCATTAGGCCTAGTGTTTCACCTTGGGGGTGCACCGGTCTTGTTTGTGAAGAAGAAAGATGGCACAATGCGTGTGTGTATAGATTATCGACAACTAAACAAGTTGACGATTAAGAATAAGTATCTCTTGCCAAGGATTGATGATCTTTTTGATCAGCTTCGAGGTGCTTTGGTGTTTTCTAATATTGATTTGAGATCCAGATATTACTAGTTGAAGGTAAAGGATGTTGATGTACCTAAGACCACTTTTTGCACAAGGTACGAGCATTATGAGTTCTTGGTGATGCCGTTTGGTTTGACTAATGCCCCTGATGCGTTCATGGACATGATGAATCGTGTGTTTCATGAGTTTTTGGATAGGTTTTTGGTTGTGTTTATTGATGATATTCTCGTGTACTTTCATACTGAGGAGGATCGTGATAAGCATTTGCGGATCGTGTTGCAAGTTTTGTTGGAAAATCAGCTTTATGCCAAGTTGAGCAAGTGTGAGTTTTGGCTTAAGGAAGTTGTTTTTCTTGGGCATGTGGTGTAGGCTGAAGGGATTCGGGTCGATCCCCAAAAGGTTGAAGCGGTGATGAGTTGGAAGTCGTCTAATTCGGTTAATGGGGTGCGTAGTTTCCTTGGTTGGGCGGGATACTATCGTAGATTTGGGGATGGTTTTTCAAGGATTGCTGCTCCTTTGACAAAGTTGTTGCAAAAGGATGTTAAGTTTGAATAGACGGAGGTTAGACAACAAGCTTTCGAGAAGTTGAAGGAAGCGTTGACGTAAGCTCCTATCTTGATTCAGCCTGAATCGAGTAAAGAGTTTGTGGTTTATAGTGATGTGTCCTATGTAGGGTTGAGATGTGTGTTGATGCAGGAAGGTAGGGTGGTAGCATATGCATCTCGGCAGTTGAAGGTGCATGAACGCAATTACCCTACGCATGACATCGAGTTAGCTGCGGTGGTGTTTGCCTTGAAAATTTGGAGGCATTATCTTATGGTGAAAAGTGTACGGTTTACACGGACCATAAAAGTTTGAAGTACTTGATGACACAAAAAATGTTGAATCTTAGGCAACGACCGTGGTTGGAGTTGCTTAAGGATTACGATTTGACCAATGAGTACCATCCGGGGAAGGCTAATGTTGTAGTCGATGCCTTGAGTAGGAAGGTGGCTGTAGAGTTGAGGGTGATGTTTGCTCGGTTGAGTATATCGCGAGATGGTGGTTTGGTGGCTGAGTTACAAGTGAAACCTTCGTTGTTAGCGTTGATTAAGAAGAAGCAGTTGTTGGATGATTCGTTGGTACCGCATGTGCAGGATATTGCGGAAGGAAATCCAACAGACTTTTGTTTCAATGATGATGGTGTTTTTTGTTTTAAGAGTCGAAAAGTTGTGCCGAAGGATGTTGAGTTGAGGTGCACTATCTTGACTGAGGCCCATAACAGTCCTTTTGCTATGCATCCTTGTAGTACAAAGATGTATCATGGGTTGAAAGATGAGTACTATTGGTTTGGCTTAAAGAAGGATGTAACTGATTTTGTTAGTAAGTGCATGGTCTGTCAGCGTGTTAAAGCTGAGCATCAATTTCCTTCTAGATTGTTACAACCGTTGAAGATTCTTGAATGGAAATAGGAGAAAAGCACCATGGATTTCGTGATGGGTTTGCCTTTGACACTGTCCAAGAAGAATTCCATTTGGGTGATTGTAGATCGTTTTATGAAGTGTGCATATTTTTTGGCAGTGCATACTACGTATACATTAGACAAATTGGTGGATTTGTACATTTCAGATATTGTGAGGTTGCATGGGGTATGTAAGTCTATTGTTCTAAATCGAGATCGGCATTTCACAGTGAGGTTTTGGGAGTTTCTTCATCAAGCGTTGGGTACGCGTTTGAATCTCAGTACTTCGTATCATCCGTAGACGGATGGTCAATCTGAACGAGTTATCCAAGTGTTGGAGGATATGTTGTGGTGTTGCATCATTGATTTTCAAGGTTCTTGGGAGAAACAATTACCTTTAGTGGAGTTTTCTTAGAATAATAAATATCAGATGAGCATTCAAATGGCTCCTTATGAGGCCTTGTATAGAAGGAAGTGTAATTCGTCTCTTTGTTGGGCGAAAGCGGGGCATAAGTTGGTTTTTTTTCCTAGTGTGCTAAAGGGCACTACGAAAAAAGTAAATCTTATTAGTGAGAGGTTGAAAGCGGCTTCGGATCGGCAAAAGTCTTATGCGGATTTGAAGCACAAGGAGGTTGAGTATGTTGTAGGTGATAAGGTGTTTTTGAAGGTTTCACCTTGGAAGAAGTTGATGAGATTTGGCTAGAAAGGCAAGTTGATTTCGAGGATTATTGGACTGTATGAGGTGCTTGAGCGTGTTGGTCATGTTGCTTATATGTTGAGGTTGCCTCTCGAGTTGGAGAAGATACATGATGTTTTTCATGTATCCATGCTTTTGAGATATAGATCAGATTCGTCTCATGTTATGCCTGTTGAGGAGATTGAGTTGAATCCGGATTTGTCCTATGATGAAGAACCGGTTGAGATCTTAGATTTGGACAACAAGTTTCTACATGGTAAGACCTTTGAGTTGGTCAAGGTCTTGTGGCGACATCGTGGTGTAAAGGAAGCAATGTGGGAAATTAAGGATGACATGAAGAAACAGTTTCATTATCTTTTTCCATCAGGTAAAAAATTTGAGGTTGAAATTTCCTAAATGGGGGAGAGATGTAACGCCTCGATTTTGGGCCTAGGAGTCTTTAAGGTTGACTCGGGGTTCGTAGGACCTAGACTAGAGATTCAAGTTGGTTCGGGAGTGGTTCAGGGAAAACATGGTTTGGAATGTGGTAAAATTATGGGGAAAATTCCTAAAATCCTCTAAAAATATATATAAAGTTTTGATAAAGTCAATTTTGGAAAATGACTTTTGGAAGATTGACATTTCAGTTTAGTGACTAATTTGTAAAAATGTAAAATCTATTTTTAAAGGACTGTTTTGAAAGAGGGCCAAAACTTAGAATCTTTAGGGAGCTAATATGTTATTAATTAACCTTTTCCTTTAATTGACCATTATAAATGTGTTTTATTAAAAAGAAATAAAGAGAGATTTTATTAAAAAGGAATTTAGTCTTCCAAAATCTATTTCGGCGTATCTTCCATTTCTCTCATTTCTCATCAGCCAAACACCTCATTTTCTCTCAAAACATTCAGAGTTTTTTTTACCTTTCTACTTCACTTTGGTTTACAAATGATTTCCTTGGTGTTTCTTTCATTTATCTCAAAGGAATCTTGAAGATTTCTCAACAAATCTTGTCAATTGAAGGAATAGGCAAGAGTTAGAGGTAATTTTCGTTCAACTCCTCTAATCAAGGTTCTTTAAAGAAATTTCCAAGTCTTTGGCTCTCTAATTGTGTTTATTAACAATGTTTTATAATCTATTTGATGGAAATGGTTAAATCAAGCTTTGAAAGATGATTTCTTAGGATTTTTGTAATGGTACTGTTTTGGTTATTTCAAGATTGATTTTAATCATGTTTTGGATGTTAAAGGTTTTATCATAGGAATCCCGAAATAGGTTGGATCTCTAGTTGTTAAGGTTGCTAGATTTGGGTTTTGTGGTAATAATGTGGTTTTGGTGTTGTTGGAGATATAAGGATGCAATTAGGTTGTTTTTGGATGCTAATTGATGATTAAAATTGAATAGAAGTGTTAGGTTTTGGCTGGTTGAGTTTATAATGTAATCGGAGATATTTTCGGTTGTTTCAGATAGGCGCTTTGGTGTTTTTGGGTAGAGCATCATGGTGGCTTTGGTTGCTAGTGATTTTAATACATTGAGATGCATTAATCCTCTATTCTTGTATGGTATAAATAGGGAAGAACGTATCAGAAGCAATCGGTGAAGTTCTGGGAGCTTCGGAAGCTTGAATATGCTTCGACAAAGCAAGCGAGGCATTGTCGGTGAGTGGAATTGGTTTTAAAGCTATTGTTTGAGATGTTTCGCTCTCGTCTCTCGATTTTTATCCCATTGATTTATTTATTTGATCATGCTCGTATTTTGAAAACATATATAAACCTACTGTTTTATGCATGTTTTGAGAAATAAATTGATGGCTTATATGATCCTATGATATATCCAAAGAGTTTAAATTTATTAAGAAAATGCTATGCATTGTTTAAGCTTTTGAAATGGGATGAGAAATGGTTTATGTTTATGCATTGAATAAAATAGTAGGTAAATATGTTTAAAAGTGTATATTGGCATGAGATTAGACTATTGTTATCGGATATAATTGGTCGACCAATAGGATGAGAAGTGCACTATAATATAAAAAAATCCGTACGTGCTCTTTGGTTCAGGCAATGGGGGTAGTGCCATCCCATTCCAAAGTGAGAGTGCTGTGATGAGATATTACACCACGACAGGTCTTGATGATGTGAGATTTCATCAAGCTTTGTGGCGATGAGAGATACCACCATGAGAGTTCGGTGATGTAAGATTCCACCGAGGTAGGGCTGGACGATGTGAGATTCTGTCAAGCTATCCGTATATCCGAGTTATGTTGCTAAAATGCCAATATATGAGATTCACATGTAGCTTTTTTAAAATGGTTTAATGAATTGAGTTTTTTATATGAGATTATGCTTTGAGAAATGCTTTTGAGAATCAACCATGTGTGGTTTTGCTTAGAGATTATGCATTTGGGTTAATGCATTAGATAGATGGTACAAGTGGTTTTAATGATGTGATTTTTGCTTTGAAAATGATTTCAAGCATGAGATAGATTGAGCATGATGAAATAGAGTTTTCTACTTGAGAATTGGTTTTAAAATGCATTGTTGTAGTTGGTTTGTTTAGAGCATCCCTCACTAGGCATTATTGCTTATGCTCTCTTTTCCCAACATTGCAGAGAAATAACATCTTTTAGGCAGCAAGGAAGCAAGAAGGAAACCCAAGGAGTGAGACTTTGCTCAAGTATGGTTTTATGTTTACATGCTAGTAATAATTGGCAATAGGAGGATGCCTTAATGTTTTGGGAGAGTGTATTTTGAAATTCCCTGTTTTGTGTCAAGTTTGTGATGCCTTTGATGACTTGTAAATGACCTTTACTTGTGGATATTTGCTTGGGTTTGTGTTTTGTCTCTTAAGTGGTTATTTTACATAAGTAGCTGCTAACATCCCGATTTCAAGGTCCGAAAGACCGGTGTTGGAAGTTGTGTGTGAGTTTAGGGAAAGTGGTCCTCAGATGAGTGGAAAAATATGAAATAACTTTCTAAAATCCTTGATAAATATGTAAAAGTTTTTGGTAAAAACAATTTTGGAAAAACGTTTTCTGAACCGAGATATTTTGGTTTAGTGACCAAAATGTAAAGTTTGCAAAATCTTTTTTGGTGACTATTTTGTAAAAGAGTCAAAACATAGAATTCTTAAGGAGCTAAATTGGCTGGGCCAATATGGTTATTTTCCCCTTTACTTTTGACAATACAAACATTTTAAAATAGGTTTTATAATTAGAATAAAAAAGGTTTTCCTCTTATCTTTTTATTTCACGTTAAAACTCATTTTGAGCTTCCTCATTTTCTCTCTTCAGCCAAATAGCTTTTGGGCTTGATTTTTCTCAAGGTAAAAGTGATTTCTTATCAATATAATGTTGCCAAATGATTTTCCTACTTGGTTTTCTAAAACCCAATCTTGTTTCATTGTTTTTCTTAAGGAATTTTGCCAAACAAGGGGAAATAGCTATCATTGGAGGTGAGCAACGAAAATCTCCTCTAATGTAAGGTTCTCTATTGATATTCCCATGCTTTGATTCTTTTAATTACGAAGGTTATGTTTTCTTAAAGTAATTTTAATGGAAATTGGTTAAAATGAGCTAGATTGAGCTTTGGGGGTAAGATCTTGAGTGAGATCTGTTATTGTTGAGTTTGTTGATGGTTTTGATTTCATTTTGATGGGGCTATTGTGTTGGGATGATAGTGAATGATAGGAATCCCAAATTTGGGTTTGGTGTTGAAGTTTGAAGTGTGAAAAAGTGAGTTTTTGCGCAAGTTTTGAGGAAAATCGATAGCTGGTGATAATATGATGTTGGGTTGATGTTTTAGATGTTTATTCATGTGTTTCGATGATATCTAATGCTGGGTTTTGCTGGAGTTTGTCGGAATTGAGTCTTTCAATGTTTTCAGCTTGTTTCGGAAATGTTTCGGTAGGTGTTTTGATTGGGTTGTTGAATCTCTGTTTTCCAGCAAGTTAGAGTGTTGAAAATATCTCTAATCCTCTGTTTTGGGTTGTTGAATCTCTATTTTCCAGCAAGTCAGAGGCAGGGATTGAAGAGCCGGAATTGTTGGATTCATTTGTGGGCGAACCGAAAAGCTAGAAAGGGAGTTTCGGCTTGGTTTTGGTAATCGCCGGTGAGTGGAAACGATTTTAATGCTTTAACAAGGTTGATGAAGTATTTTGAGAGTTTGGGTTGAGCCGTTAGGTCAAACCAAGCTCAAGAGTAAGTTTTGTGTTGTTTTAGCTTTTTTGCCGTTTTACAATTGATCATAAGCATATCATTCTAAATGACGTTTTCCACTGCTGTTGTGCATTAAATGCATGTTGTTTTTTCCCATGAGAATGCCATATGATTTATGAAAGTGTTGTTTGAGTTCATGCTATGCATGATCTTGTGGTTATGGTATGTGGGATGTGTTTGGGGAGGTGTTTATCCCCGGTGTAAATCAGTGAATTGAGACGTTGCGATGAGTATATTGACACATAGGTTATATCAGATAGATTGATCAATCTATAGGATGTGAAGTGTACTATAATTATAAAATTCGCGCGTGAGAAATTCTTCGGTTTCACAATAGGGGTTGTGATATTGTGATGCGAGTGGTAGGGGTAGTGCTATCACCAACAGGCAATGCAGGTAGTGGCATCCCGGCCGAAGTGAGTTTGTGATGAGGGTTATTTTACCATGTGACTTGATGGGGGGTAGTGTCATCAAGGTGTCCGCTTATCCGAGCAACGTGTCAATGATGCCGGTATACAAATTCGCTTATGGTTTTGATATGAGCTTGGTAAACTCATATGGTTATGTATTTGTGCTTGAAGCATGAGAGTTGTTATGGAGCTGGTGGGCTTGGTTTGCATATGTGGTTTACATATGGTTTTATGCATGGTTGATGCATGTTTGTGCCTTTGGCATGTGTTATAACCTTTTCCTTATGCTATACCTATATTGGCATGTTGAAGGAAATGATTCGCGAAAGTGGTTTTCTTTAAGAAATGGTTTTGATTTTCAAATTGAAGATGGCTTTCAAAACTGCATTGTTGTAGTTTGGTTTTGAGCCCCGCTCACTAAGCTTCATAGCTTACGCTCTCTTTTCCAGCAATGCATATTCGTAGATCGTTTGGAAGGCAACGGTTCAAGTGAGGCGATCCAAGTGTCTGCTTCTAGCTCAAGTATGACCTTGTTTAGATAATAGTGTGTGTGGCAATGAGGATGAACCTTGTTTATGTGTTAGGAGTGTTTTGTAAACTCCTTGTGTTGAGAGCATGTTGTTGCCTTGTTGGCATGTTTTTACCTTGTTTTATATTAATGTTGGACCTTGGAGTATTTTGTTTCAATCGTGTGTTGATCATGGTTAGTTTTCTTGTTCGTATGGATGTTTGATGGTTTGATCTTGGAGTTTGTATGCTTCTCTTGTTGTTTCTTTGATGTGTGTGGTGTTTGGGACCAAGGAAAAACAACCTTGGAGATGCTAGAACTGCAACTTTTCTGTTAATGTAGCAGGGTGTTTCGAAACGGGCTCGAATGTTTCGGAAAGACCCTTGTTTTGGTCTTGGCATTTCGAAACGCGTATCGAAACGAGCTTTGCAGGGCCGGAATGGGTCCAAGCCGTTTCGGAACGAAAGCTCAATGTGAAGCCTTGTTTCGATATGGTCGTTGGTGTTCTGAAACGAGAGACGTTCGAGGTTAGTTGAGAGCATATTTGAAGTTATTTTTCTTGCAATTTGGTCCTAGTTTGTTATGCTTTCAATTGTGGTTAATTGTGGGCTTGTTTTGAGTTGCATTTCATCATTGAATCATGAAATGAGTTTAATTACAAAGTGATCACCTTAATTACATTTTAGGTCTCTGTCTAATGCTAGTTTTTGCATTTTGGTCCCTAGTTGTTCTTTTGATCGATTGGTGTTCGTTTTGTCATTTTTTTCCGCTGCGTGTTTTCAAACATAAGGTTTAATTCGATCATCTAGAAAAATTAATAATCAACACGTTTAGGGTTACTAATTGGAGAGAAATATTTGGATCTTTCTTCGGTTAGTCCCGTGTGATCCACTCAACACGGTCTGGTGGCTAGGCCGGGTCGAGGGGGTTACATCTGTTGGTATCAGAGTCTAAGTTTCTTCGGAAAGGCTTGCGTTGGTTGTCATGCAACTGGAAAGGTAAGTGAGGTAAGTGTTTTATCGTGGTGTTTGCTCGTTTGTTTGAGGTTGCTCGCGGTGTAAGGTACCCATTGCCATATACTATTATCAGAAAATCAATGTAAAATACTTGAGCACCTTGGACCCTTGACATCATTGACCCGAATCATTTCCTTTATTTTATCTGTTGTTGTTGTAGCATTGCTTTTGTTGTCATGGTTAGACCTAGAAGAGGTCAGGCGGGTGGTGAGCCGCGGGAGGTTCCGGTTGAGGATGTTGGGCATCCGCAAGAGGGAGATTTACCTCCTCCTCCTCCTCCTCTGGGTGGTGGAGCCGATGCACGAGGTGAGGAGCCTCGTGGTGGCCAGGAACAGGCTGGAGCTGATATGAGCCCGTTGATTCAGGCTATTGTAGGGGCTTTTCAGTCTACTTTGGTTGGGTTACAGGCGGCTGCACCGTATCATGGTTAGAGGGAATGGTTACCCCTCAAGAGACTCCGTAGTTTGGGTGGAGTTGAGTTCCGTGGGTTATCGCCTGAGTGAGCTGAGGCATGGTTAGTGAGTACCACCAGGATTTTGAGTAAGATGAAGTGCAGTGATGCACAAAAGCTTGGTTGTGTAGAATCTCTGCTTCAGGGTGACGCGTATGTCTGGCGGACTACGATCACCGCGAGTATGGCTACTGCCGATGTCACTTGGGATTTCTTCCGTTCTGCTTTTCGGAAGAAGTATTTGGGACTGAGATATCAGGATGAGAAGAAACATGAATTCATGGCTTTGGTTCAGGGAAGCATGACCGTTTCAGAGTATGAGGTCCAGTTTGTTAGACTGAGTTAGTATGCTATTGAGCTAGTCCCCACTAAGAGGGAACGTTGTGAGAGGTTTTTTTTATGGTTTGGTTTAGGGAGTAAAGACGTACATGCTAGCTGCTGATTACACATATTTTGATGTGTTAGTTGTTGGAGCCAAGGATATGGAGCATAGTCTTGGTTTGTCTACTAGAGAAGGCAGGTCTAGTTTAGGGAAACGACATGCGGAGTGGAATCATGATCGTGCCAAGGGACACAAGGAAAAGAGACATCATTTTGACCACAGACGTGGGGGTGGTAATCCCGGGCGTGGCCATCAGGGCCATGGTTTTGCTCACCGTGCACCCGAGTGTACCAAGTGTGGTAGGTCTCATCAAGGAGAATGTTGGGGAACTTATGGTACTTGCTGCCAGTGTGGATCAAAGGATCATCTCAAGCGAGATTGTCCTCAGCTAGCTAGAGGTGGACAGGCACCGGCACGAGCTGTCGAGTACCAGCGAGGCCGTGGGCGTGTCCAAGGGAATTTTCAGCCACGGAACGAGGGTCAGAGGAATGTGGCGCATGTAGTCGCAGTTCAACCTAAGGGAGGTGGACTAGCGATAGTGTACACACATAGAGAGGGCATGAATGACACCAATGTTATCGTAGGTAATTTCATGTTAATGTCTTTGACATTGCTTTCGTTGATTGATTCTGGCTCTACGCATTCTTATATTCTGGGTGAGCATGCTAAGAAGTTGGATATACCATGTGAGATTCTTGATATGGGTATGAGTGTGACTAGTTCGTTTGGCGAGACAGTTTTGGTCAAAAAGATGTATCAGAGATGTTCGTTGATGGTACAGGGTCACGTGTTTCTAGTCGACATGATGGAATTGTCGTTCTACGAGTTTGATGTGATTTTGGGAATGATTTGGTTAGTAGAACACAAAGAAAAGGTAGACTTTGAGACTAAGCGAGTGAGCTTGAGATTATCAGATGATTACGAGGTGGCAGTTGTTGGTGAGAACGTTAAGTTCTTATCCAACGTAGTTTCTGCTTTAGAGGCTCCAAAGATGTTGGATCAGGGATGTCAAGCGTACTTAGCTTATGTGATGAATCCGGATATGAGTAAGGTCCGACCAAAATACATTAGAACAATTTGTGACTTTCCTTAGGTGTTTCCAGAAGAGTTGTCTAGTTTGCCACCGGATAGAGAAGTCAAGTTTGCTATTGAATTGTATTCTGATTCAGCTCCCGTGTCGATTGCTCCATATCAGATGGCTACGAAAGAATTGAAAGAACTGAAGACTCAACTTCAGAAGTTATTAGATCGTGGGTTTATCCGTTCGAGTATATCACCTTGGGGTGCACCGGTGTTGTTCGTTAAGAAGAAAGACGGAAGTATGCGTATGAGTATTGGTTACCATCAGTTGAATAAATTAACTTTGAAGAACAAGTATTCGTTGCCGAGAATAGATGACTTGTTTGATCAGTTGCGGGATGCGTCAGTATTTTCAAAAATAGACTTGAGATTCGGGTACTATCATTTGAAAGTGAAATATCAAGACATACTAAAGACAGCTTTCCGTACACGTTATGACCATTATGAGTTTTTTGTAATGCCGTTCGGATTGACTAATGCATCAGCCGCATTTATGGACATGATGAACCGTGTGTTTCATGAGTTCCTAGATCAGTTTGTTGTATTGTTCATTGATGACATATTGATTTATTCGCGCACTGCGGAAGAACATGATAGACATTTACGACTTGTGTTGAAGACTTTGCTAGATAATCAGTTGTATGTGAAGTTGAGCAAATGCGAGTTTTGGATTAAGGAGGTAGTCTTTCTAGGGCATGTTGTATCACCTGATGGCATTAGAGTTGATCCTAAGAAAGTGGAAGTTGTTGTGAATTGGAAGCAACCGAAGTCTGTGACTGAAGTTCGTAGTTTCCTAGGCTTAGCGGGCTACTACCATCAATTTGTAGAAGGATTTTCAAAGATAGCTACTCTATTGGCGAAATTGTTACAAAAGGATGTCAGATATGAGTTGTCGGAAGCGAGGCAGATGGCCTTTGATCGTTTGAAAGATGCTTTGACTAGAGCACCTGTGTTAGTACAGCCGGTAACGAGGAAGGATTATGTGATTTACAGTGATGCTTCGTACGTAGGCCTAGGTTGTGTATTGATGCAAGATGGGAGAGTTGTTGCATATGCGTCGAGATAGTTGAAGACTCATGAAAAGAATTACCCCACGCATGATATTGAGTTAGTCGCTGTTGTGTTTGCTTTGAAAGTGTGGAGACACTATTTGTATGGTGAGAAGTGCACAATGTATACCGATCACAAGAGTTTGAAGTATTTGATGTCACATAAAGATTTGAATCTCCGACAGCGTAGATGGGTTGAATTATTGAAGGATTATGATCTTACTATTGAGTACCATCCAGGTAAAGCCAATGTGGTAGCCGATGCGTTGAGTAGGAAGGTAGCAGTTGAGCTTCGAGCGATGTTTGCTAGGTTGAGTTTATCACGTGATGGTGGTTTGATTGTTGAATTGCTAAGTTGTTCAACATATGAGTTTATCACGTAGATGGGTTGAAATTTATTTGATGGAAAAACAGTTGCAAGATAGTTCTTTGGCTTCACATGTTCAGGATATTGCGGAAGGTAAACTGGCCGTGTACAATTTCAGTGGTGATAATGTTTTGTGTTTCAAAGATAGAGTTGTTGTGCCTGAATATACTGATTTGTGACGCACCATTTTGAGTGAAGCACATACTAGTCCGTTTGCTATGCATTCGGGTAGCACGAAGATGTACAGAGACTTGAAGAATTATTAATTTTGGGTTGGTTTGAAAAAGGATGTGGCTGAATTCGTAAGTAAATGTATGATTTGTCAGCGAGTGAAGGCTGAACATCAGTTTCCGTCAGGATTTTTACAGCCTTTACGAATTCTGGAATGGAAATGGGAGAGAATAACTATGGATTTTGTATCAGGGATACCGTTGACTCCTTCACGAAAGAATTCAGTTTGGGTGATAGTAGATAGACTCACCAATTGTGCACATTTTCTACCTGTTAACACGACTGATTCTTTGGATAAATTGGTTGATTTGTATATCTGTGAGGCAGTGAGATTGCATGTAGTACCAAAATCGATTGTATCGGATAGAGATCCGAGGTTCACATCGAGGTTTTGGGATTGTTTGCATAGTGCATTGGGTAGCCGATTGAATTTCAGTACTTCGTATCATCCACAGTCAGATGGCCAGTCAGAGTGAGTGATACAAGTGCTTGAGGATATGTTGCACTGTTGTATTATTGATTTTCAGGGTTCGTGGGAGAAACACCTGCCGTTAGTTGAGTTTGCCTATAACAACAGTTATCAGGCTAGTATTCAGATGGCACCGTATGAGGCTTTGTATGGTAGGAGGTGTAAGACTCCTATTTGTTGGGCAGAAGCCAGACAGAAATTGGTATCATTACCTGCTATGCTTAAAGGCACTACTGAGAAGGTGAAGTTGATATGTGATCGCTTGAATGCAGCAACCGATCGACATAAATCTTATGCAGATTTGAAGCATTGTGAAATCGAGTATGTCGTGGGTGAGAAAGTCTTTTTGAAAGTATCACCATGGAAGAAAGTGATGGGATTCGGTAGAAAAGGTAAAATGAGTCTGAGATTCATTGGTCCGTATAAGGTTGTTGGACGAGTTGGCCATGTTGCTTATAGATCGAGTTTGCCTCCGAAATTAGAGATGTTTCGATGCTTCAAAAGTATAGGTCCGATCCGTCGCATGTAATGCTTGTTGAAGAAATTGAATTGAATCCAGATTTTTCGTATGATGAAGAGCCGATTGAGATATTAGCTACGGACAACAAAGTTTTGCGTGGTAGATCTATCGAGTTGGTCAAAGTAAAGTGGCGACACCGAGGTGTTGAACAAGCCACTTGGGAGAGGAAAGACGACATGAAGCGTCAGTTTCCGCATGTTTTTCCATCAAATAAATTTTAAGGACGGAATTTCTTAAGTAGGGGAGAGTTGTAACATCCCGATTTATGGTCTGGAAGATCCGGTAGGGTTTCGAGGTCCGAAAGACCGGTGTTGGGAGTTGTGAGTGAGTTCAGGGAAAGTGGTCCTTGGATGAGTGAAAAAATATAAAATAAATTTCTAAAATCCTTGATAAATATGTAAAAGGTTTTGGTAAAAAAATTTAGAAAAACGTTTTCCGAACCGTGACATTTTGATATAGTGACCAAAATGTAAAGTTTGCAAAATCTGTTTTTGGTGATTATTTTGTAAAAGAGTCAAAACATAGAATCCTTATTTCACGTTACAATTCATTTTTTAGCTTCCTCATTTTCTCTCTTCAGCCAAACAACCTTTGGGCTTGATTTTTCTCAAGGTAAAAGTGATTTCTTATCAATCTAATGTTGCCAAATGATTTTCCTACTTGGTTTTCTAAAACCCAAGCTTGTTTTATTGTTTTTCTTAAGGAATTTTGCCAAACAAGGGGAAATAGCTATCATTGGAGGTGAGCAACGAAATTCTCCTCTAATGTAAGGTTCTTTATTGATATTCCCATGCTTTGATTCTTTTAATTACGAAGGTTATGTTTTCTTAAAGTAATTTTAATGGAAATTAGTTAAAATGAGCTAGATTGAGCTTTGGGGTAAGATCTTGAGTGGGATTTGTTATTGCTGAGTTTGTTGATGGTTTTGGTTTCATTTTGATGGGGCTATTGTGTTGGGATGATGGGTGAATGATAGGATTCCCAAAATTGGGTTTGGTGTTGAAGTTTGAAGTGTGAAAAAATGAGTTTTTGGGTGAGTTTTGAGGTAAATCGATAGCTGGTGATTATCTGATGTTGGGTTGATGTTTTAGATGTTTATTCATGTGTTTTAATGATATCTAATGCTGGGTTTTGTTGGAGTTTGTCCGAATTGAGTTTTCCGATGTTTTCGGCTTGTTTCGGAAATGTTTCGATAGGTGTTTTGATTGGGTTGTTGAATCTCTATTTTCCAGCAAGTTAGAGTGTTGAAAATATCTCTAATCCTCTATTTTGGGTTTGTTAGAGGTAGGGATTGAAGATCCAGAATTGTTGGATTCATTTGTGGGCGAACCGGAAAGCTAGAAAGGGAGTTTCGGCTTAGTTTTGGTAATCTCCGGTGAGTGGAAATGATTTTAATGCTTCAACAAGGTTGATAAAGTATTTTGAGAGTTTGGGTTGAGCCGTTAGGCCAATCCAAACTCAAGAGTAAGTTTTGTGTTGTTTTGTTTTTTTTTTGTCGTTTTACAATTGGTCATGTTTTGATCATGAGCATATCATTCTAAATGATGTTTTCCACTGCTGTTGTGCATTAAATGCATGTTGTTTTTGTCCCATGAGAATGCCATATGATTTATGAAAGTCTTGTTTGAGTTCATGCTATGCATGATCTTGTGGTTATGGTATGTGGGATGTGTTTGGGGAGGTGTTTATCCCCGGTGTAAATCAGTGGATTGTGACGTTGCGATAAGTATATTGGCACATGGGTTATATCGAAAAGATTGATTGATCAATAGGATGTGAAGTGCACTATAGTTATAAAATTCACGCGTGAGTATATTGACACATGGGTTATATCGAAAAGATTGGTTGATAACCAATTCCCATCTCGTGTATATGTATATATATATCATGGAAAGCTTAGTTTTCATAGTATTATTGGGCAATTTTAATGCTTCAAAACTTTGATTAGGTAATTGTGTCATTAAGGATACGTGTGTTTATGATCTAATTTGATTAGTTATCTATGCCTAAATTTTACTTTCAAAATCTAATTTTTAAAAAAAGAAATAGTAGTTGTTATTAATGAATAATATTTTAGTTGAATTTGATTAAAGATAAGATAATAATAATATATTGTACCATACACTTTTCTTTTCCCTATTCCAAAATTTCTATTAGGACTGTTATATTCTATTAAAATATGTGACGGTCACGGTTTTAGGGAACTATCATGCAGGTTTTTTCTTTTTAAAAAAAATACAAATGTATCGAAAAGATTCAGGGTTATGTGTTTCCTGTTGATATGATGGAACTTTCGTTCTACGGTTTTGATATCATTTTGGGTATGGATTGGTTGGTTGAGCACAAAGCTAGTGTAGATTTTGAGACAAAGAGAATTTCGTTAAAGCTTTCTGATAGCTACGAAGTAGTGATAGTAGGCGAGAACGTTAAGTTCTTATCGAACGTTGTGTCGGCTTTAGAGGCTCATAGGTTAATGGACTCCGGTTGTGGGGCTTATTTAGCGTATGTGATGAATCAGAATATGAGTGAGGTTAGACCGAAAGATGTCAGGACAGTTTGTGATTATCCGGATGTGTTTCCAGAAGAGTTATCGGGTTTGCCTCCTGACAGAAATGTAGAGTTTGTGATTGAGACTATTTCAGGGTCTACTCCAGTTTCTATTGCTTCGCACCGTATGGCTCTGAAAGAGTTGAAAAGTCAGCTTCAGGAGTTGTTAGACCGAGGTTTTATTAGGCCTAGTAGTTCGCCTTGGGGTGCTCTCGTGTTGTTTGTGAAGAAGAAGGATGGCAGTATGAGGATGTGTATCGACTACAGGCAGTTGAACCAGTTGACAGTAAAAAACAAGTATTTGTTGCCTCGTATAGATGACTTGTTTGATCAGTTAAGAGGCGCCTCAGTATTTTCGAAGATAGATTTGAGATCAGGGTACTATTAGTTGAAGGTAAAAGAATGTGATGTTCCGAAGACAACCTTTAGGACTAGATACGGTCATTATGAGTTCCTTGTGATGTCGTTTGGGCTTACGAATGCACCAGCAGCTTTCATGGACATGATGAACAGAGTTTTCCGAGACTATCTAGACCGATTTGTAGTTGTTTTCATAGACGGCATCCTTGTGTACTCCAGATCAGAAGAAGAGCATAATGAACACTTGAGACTTGTTTTGCAGAGATTGATGAGCAATCAGTTGTATGCTAAATTGAGTAAATGTGAGTTCTGGATTATAGAGGTTGTGTTTCTTGTCCATGTAGTACTAGCTGAAGGTATCCGAGTTGATCCGAAGAAGATTGAAGCCATTGTTGAGTGGAAACAACCTAAGTTAGTGACAGAGATTAGGATTTTCCTAGGACTAGCTGGTTACTATAGGAGGTTCATTGATGGTTTCTCTAGAGTAGCTGCTCCGTTGACTAAATTGTTACAAAAAGAAGTGAAGTTTGAGTGGTCAGATGCGAGATAGAGTGCTATTGAGAAATTAAAAGAAGCTTTGATGAATGCTCTAGTGTTAGTACAGCCAGTTTTAGGGAAAGAGTTCGTGATCTATAGCGATGCTTCCTACGTAGGTTTAGGTTGTGTTCTGATGCAAGAAAGGAGAGTTGTTGCTTATGCTTCGAGACAATTGAAGGTGCACGAGAAGAACTACCCTACGCACGATATTGAGTTAGCAGCAGTTGTGTTTGCATTGAAGATTTGGCGTCACTACTTGTATGGTGAGAAGTGCACGGTTTACACTGATCATAAAAGCTTGAAGTGTCTGATGACTTAGAGAGAGTTGAACTTGAGACAGAGAAGATGGCTTGAACTGTTGAAAGACTATGATTTGACTATTGAGTACCATCCATGTAAGGAAAATGTAGTGGCCGATGTGTTGAGCAGAAAAGATGCAGTTGAGTTGCGAGCTATGTTTGCTAGGCTGAGTGTGTTAGGGGACGGTGGTTTGATTACAGAGTTGCAAGTGAAGCCTTTGTTGATTATGATGATTCGAGAGAAACAATTGCAAGATATATCATTAGCTTCACATGTTCAGAACATTGCAGAAGGTAGACCGACAAAATACATTTTCAGTGATGAGAATGTGTTGTGTTTCAGAGACATAGTGGTTGTACCTGAAGATGTTGAGTTGAGACGTATGATTCTGAGCGAAGCACATTCGAGTCCTTTTTCTATGCATCCGGGCAGTACTGAGATATACCGAGATCTGAAGAGTGATTATTTTTTGGTTGGATTGAAGAAGGATGTAGCCGAGTATGCGAGTCGTTGCATGGTATGTCAGAGAGTAAAGGCAGAACATCAGGTTCCTTCAGGTTTGTTACAGCCTTTGAAAATTCCAGAATGGAAGTGGGAAAGAATCACTATGGATTTCATGTCAGGGTTGCCGTTGTCTCCTTCGAAGAAGAATTCTGTCTGGGTGATAGTTGATATATTCACTAAGTGTGCTCATTTCTTAGCAGTGAACGCCACAGATTCCTTAAATAAGTTGGCAGATTTGTACATCTGCGAGATTGTGAGACTTCATAGGATTCCGAAGTCTATTGTATCAGATAGAGATCCGAGATTCACATCGAGATTTTGGGGTTGTTTGCATAGTGCCCTAGGTAGTTGTTTGCATTTCAGTATTTCATATCATCCGCAGTCTGATGGTCAGTCAAAGCGAGTGATACAGGTATTAGAGGATATGCTCCGTTATTGTGTGATTGACTTCCAGGGTTCGTGGGAGAAACATTTACCTTTAGTCGAGTTTGCTTACGACAACAGTTACCAGGCTAGTATCCAGATGGCTCCTTATGAGGCATTGTATGGTAGACGATGTAGGACTCTGATCTGTTGGGCTGAAACGGGTCAGAAGTTGTTACCTATGCCAGATTTGCTTAAGGGGACTACTGATAAGGTGAAGTTGATTTGTGACTATTTGAAGGCAGCTTCCGATCGTCAGAAATCTTACGCAGATTTGAAGAGAAAAGAGATTGAGTTTTCAGTGGGTGAGAAAGTGTTTCTGAAAGTGTCTTCGTGGAAGAAGGTAATGCGATTTGGCCGGAAAGGCAAGTTGAGTCCGAGGTTTATCGGTCTGTATGAGATAGTTGAGCGGATCGGGCCAGTAGCTTACCGTTTGAGATTGCCTTCAGAGTTAGAGAAGATCCACAATGTATTTCATGTGTCGATGCTTAGGAGATATAGGTCAGATCCATCTCATGTTATGCCCGTTGAGGAGATAGAACTGATTCTGGATTTGTCGTATAATGAAGAACCAGTTGAGATACTTGCTTCTGATAGCAAGGTGTTGCGTGGTAAGACCATAGAGTTGGTCAAGGTGTTGTGGAGACATAGAGGTGTGGAAGAGGTCACGTAGAAGAGGAAGGCTGATATGCTTGAGCAGTTTCCGTAATTGTTTCCGTCAGGTAATTTCGGGGACGAAATTCCTTAAGTGGGGGAGAGTTGTAACACCCGAGTTTGGGGGTCGAGTGGAAATAAAATATTAAAATAATGTTTCAGGGTTTCTCTTTTCTTTTTAAAATTCATTTAATATGTTGGACCCGATTTTGATTTAAAGCCCGAATTTCCATGGATTTTAGAATATTGGATGATGGCCATTTTTCATTAATGGCAGTTTTGTAATTACATTGTCTTGTAAAATAAAGCCTTATTTTATTTCAAATACCCAAATTTCTATCATCTTCTACCTCCAAAATCACTTCCAACGTGAAACTCCTCCCCTCCATTGGAAGTCACTATTCCATCACCAACCTCATTCATCCTTGGTGATTTTCAAAAGGTAAGCACATTCTCATGTTGTCCTCATCTTCCCCTTGCTACCCATGTTCTTAGTTTTCATTGAAACCCATTATTTTGTACTTTGAGATTTTTGGGTTTTAAGTTAAAAATCTAAACTTTATTAACCTTTAAGTAAGCTTTTTATTCTTTGAAGTTAGATAAGTGTTTAGTAACCCAAATGGTCCAACATATATGATTTTTACTTGGTTTTATAAGGATTTTCGGATATGGGTTTTAGGGAGGTTTTAGGTGGTTCAAAGGTTGGTTTTTGGGGCTATTTATGAGTAGGAATTGAGGGCTGATGATTGTATGATGTTTAGGGGTTATTTTGGGAGCTTATGAGAGTGAAAAAGGGGTTGGAATCAATGGTTATTAGTTGTGCAAATGGGTTGCTCGAAAATATGTGTTTAAGGGTGTTCTTAGTTGGCTAAATGCTTGTTTTGTGCCCTGAGGTTGCTACAGTGATTTGTGGGCTGATTTGTGTTTGTTTTGTTGGCTTTGAATGACTAGCATCAGGATTTGGTGTTGAAGAATCTTCGGGAATCAATCCAGGAAGCGTGGAAGTTTGATCGGTTAGAGTTTGTTAAGCTTGGAGTAGTCGGTGAGTGGTTCTTCGATTTTAAATCGGTTTTCAAATGTTGGTTCGAGCATGTGAACGTAGGCCGGGCTTGGTAAACCCACCTAGAGTTGGGATTAGATTGGTAGTCTAATCTCAAGCTTTAGTTTAGAAGACTTTGGTTGAACTTCTAAATGTTATGTTATGCCTCATGTATTAAATGTGAATGATGTTACTATGCATTTTGTGCATATGTGTTGTGATGAGGCATAATGATTCATTTATGCATTGTGATATGCATGTATTTGATGAAATGTGGGTGCATGATGGTAAATCATGGTGACTACGTGCTAAGCATGGAAATTGGTAAGAATGTTGTGAGGTTGAGCTATGAAATGAGTTAGTATTGGCACTAGTATGCTTGGGGTACAAATGATCGATCATTAGGATGTTAATGTGCGCACGAGAGTCGAAATGCACGCATGGTCTTGGTGATGGTAGTCATCAAGATAGAATACGGGTACGCCCGGAAATCTTCATTTATATTTTAGTCGGTGATGAGTGGAATCCCATCGACGGGGCGTGAGGATGAGTGGAATCCCTTCCGCGTGAAACGGTGATGAGTGTAATCCCATCGTGAGGTAATGTAAAGGTTGAGTTGTTGGATGTGAGTTCCAACGGTTGTTATCCGCGTATTCGGGTCATAGCTAGGTGCCAATACGTTTGTTAAATGTGTTTCCTTATGGTTGTATTGTGGACATGTTGAGCATGGCATGATAATTGATGATATGTTCATGCATTTTATATATTTTGATTCATGTGGTTCCGAAGGTAAGGAAACATGCATTCATCCTTGGTTTTGTTGCTTGTGCTTGGACCCTGCATTGTCGAGGTTTGTTTTATGAGCTTACCCTCACTAAGCTTTACGCTTACGCTCTCTTTTGTTCGACAATGCAGATCCTTAGTTCATGGGTTGCTTGTGCAAGGAGAAGGCCTCCAAGTGTGCTATCTTAATCCTCAAGTATGAACTTTTAAGTTATGAGATGTAATGGATAAGCAATGGGATTTGTTTTGTTGTTTTGTGTTAGGAGCTTGTTTAGACTCCTTTGATATGTTGGTGTTTTGGTTGTGGCTGTTGTGCCATGTATGTTGGCCTTGTGCCCTTATCTTTATGCTTTTGTGTATGTTTTATTCTAAGTCATGAAACCCTTGTTAAGCAATGTATGTCTCTTTTGGTGAATGCTTGATTCTTTAAAATGTATGGCCTTTTCATGTATGTTGTGTGTTGAACATGTTTGGAGTAGGGTGAATGCCTCTAGTGTATGTGGTTGCATATTATATCTTGTTTCTTAATGTTTGAGGCTTGTTGGGAGCTTTTGGAGATGCAAAAATCTGGTTTTTAGAAACACACAGACTGTAGGTGGTTCGGAACAGGTGAGGCTATTTCGGAACGGGTGTGGTTCCAGGGACACCCGTACCGGAACGCGTTTCGATACGGTTTGGCTATTGTGAACCCCTGTTTTGATACGAGTATCGAAACATTTTTGCTACTGTGAGGCTATTTCGGAACGGGTGTGGTTCCAGGGACACCCGTACCGGAACGCGTTTCGATACGGTTTGGCTATTGTGAACCCCTGTTTTGATACGAGTATCGAAACATTTTTGCTACTGTGAGTGCCTGTTCCGAAACGTGTTTCAGAATGCCTAGGCGAAATGGACCCCTGTTCCGAAACGGGGTGGATGTGTATCGGAACGGGTGGTCTGGCTTTTTAAACTGGGCTCGTGTATCGAAACGGGCAAGCCTGTTTCGAAACACATGCCTTAAATGTGGGCTTTTGACATCTCTAAAGGTTCTCAAGGGTTGGGCTTAGGCCCTGTCCGATGTTAGTTTTCTTGTGAGCCTTGTTAGTAATCGTTTACGTGTGTTTGGGTCGTGTTTGCAAGGAATCAACCTGACTTGAATACATGGTAAGTTTAAATCAAATTACGCGCCGTTTGTATGGTTTAGTCATGTTTTCCGCTGTCGCTTCTCACATAGGTCTAATTGAATTCATCTAGACAAGATAATTAAAGAAAAAGTTTTCTCGGGTTGTTAACCAAAGTGGAGCCTTAACGAGTTTCGCCTCGGTTTTCCCTGTGTAGCCCACTCAGACTGGTCAGTCGCCCGGACCGGAACAATGGGGTTACACTCTTTCTAAAAATCCATCCAATAATTATTTGAAAAATTAAATTCAAATTGCCATTCTTAAATGCCAAAATACTACATAAAATTAATTAAGGTCGGACTCTCGAGTTTTTCCCTAGTGAAGTTGCCAAGTTGGCTGACCATTTTAACCGGGTGTAAAAAATAGCTTGACAAATAATTTTAAAAATAGGGTTTGCCTTATTTTTCATTTAATTTGAAGAATTGGGTTTTTCTTATTAAATTAGGTTTTACAATTAAATCATGATAACTGGTTTTTATTATTTTTATTTAATCTTTAAATTGATATGAAAAATCATTTTTTATGTTTTAATCTTGAAAAGTAGAATTTCTTTTTAAATCAAATTAGTTCATTTTAAAATTCGAATTTACCATTTTATTTACTTTTAATAAAACATTTGGAGTCGCCATTTTTAAAACACTTTGGAGTCGTCACCGATCACTTTGTTAGACCGGACACCATAAAAACAACCAGATATTCTTTATTTTAAAATTCGGGTTCGGGAGCTAGTTATGTGTGAGTAGAGGTGGCAAACTGACCCGAGATCTGAACCGATTTTACCCAATCTAAGACTCGGTATCGACCCGAACAGGATGAATCGAAACTCAAAACAAACCAAATCGAATTGAAACTGATCCGATTTTTAGTTGAACTGATATAGACCTGATCCGATTTTTCAACCAAACAGAACAGACTCGAACTGATTTTTCAACCAAACCGATTTCATCCGAACCGAAAGTAACCCAAACTGAAAGCAACCCGAAATAAAGAAAATATATTAAAAGAAATAATGAAAGATTTGATGTGAATTGTCCCACAACTCACTAAAAGTCAAACATATTGATCTCCTATCGAACCAATCTTGATCCGATCCGAAATCAACCGACCCGAAAATACTTGACCTGGAAATCAACCGAACTGATGTGACCCGATCCGAACTAATACCCAGCCTGAATCACTATAGACCCAAATTAAAACTAAACCAGACTAGATCCGACCTGAATAGAATCGAAACTGAATGTAGTCAAAATCGAACTTGACTCGAACCGAACCCGATCCGAATGACCCATTTGCCACCTCTACGTGTGGGGAAGGGTTAGCACCCCTACAAACGCCCGTTATATGCACCTTTTAATTTTACGTGGCATTTTGGTATTTCGAATAATATTTTGAATTTAATTTAACCCTTAATTATTAATGGATTTAAATTCCAAAAAGGAGATATTTTTTATAAGGAAATATATATTTTTATTCGAATATGAGATTAAAAGCACCCTTTTATATTAGAGGCACCCCATTCATAGTCAAAAATATATTTCCAGCATAAAAGATTTGAATGCATGATTTTATTATTGTCTTGTTGATTTTAAGTTCTAACTTAAATAGGCTCTATTTAATTAAATTGGTTAACTATAAATAATATTAAATCTAAAGATTTTTATGAGATAGTACCATTTACTTGAATACCATCCATATAAAAACCTCAAGATTTAGATAATATTTGTTAATCTAATTATTTAAAATAGTAAACTTAATTCATGCTCTAATTATCTATCTAGGTTATTTATTCAATTATAAGTTATAATGGATACTAAGTGTTTTTCTTCAGAGCCAATGTTGGAATAACATCTCATCATAATAGAACACTACCCAAGTTTGAACTCCAAAGATTCTCACTTAGTATACATTAATTTGCTACAGTTATCTCGCTTAATTAATTATTAAACCTTAATTAAAGAACCTAAAAAGACTACGGCTTCTAACAATTAATTAAAACTAGGTGACAAATTGTCTACAATACAAAACTACATGCTCAATTTAAAATATGCATCAAACATATAATTTAAAACAATTAAAATTAAATTGAACAATTAATTACAGGACTTAATTGCAAAGAAAACAAACCATAATCTGATTTTTATTGAAATTGATGACCAAATTGTATTACAATTATAAAGCCCAGCGACTTAAATCACAATTAGCTAAATTTTGAAAAATTACGCGGCTCCCCCTTCGACCCATTTAAAAAAACACGAATCTTCCCCCTTTAATCTGGTGCCAAAACGACACAGTTTTGCCCAATATATAAAAGGGTATATCGAGTTAAACTCGGTCATTTTTTTCACTTTCTCCTTCTCTCTTCTTATTCTCTTTGAATTAAAACACATCCTAAACCAGAAAAATGAACCCTAATGGATCAAAATCCATTTTTATCATGAAAACCAAACTTCGTTCTTCATCATTTTTCATTCGATCTTTAGTTGCCACTCATTGCCCGCTATCCGTTGTTAGCCGGCCACCATTTCGGCCACTGTCTTTTTTCAGCCGGCCGCTGCCGAAACCCTAAAATACCCAAAAAAATTTCATTTTAAACCATAAAACTGTAACGGTCCAAATCTGGTTAGCTAGAATTAAGGGAAGAAAGGATAAGAACAGAGAAGAGAGAGAAGAGAGAGGATAAGAGGAAGACAGAGAAGCAATTCTGGTATTCAATAAGGACAATTACAGCTCAGGGTCCCTTTAAACCTTATTCCCCCAGACGGCACCGTATTATGTATTTACATGGCCTATACGCTGCGTTTCATTAAAGCAGCCGAATTTAAATAAAAAAACGGAAAATAACTAACAATTAAATCATTCCCAACGGCTATTTTACTTAAGGCTCGTGACAATACTCCCTTCTTCAAGAGAATCCTTGACCTCAAGGATTAAAATCTGGAAACTGCTGCTTCAGCAAATGCAAGACCTCCCAGGTAGCATCTTCAGGGAAGGAGTTACTCCACTCAACCAGCACCTCTGTCACTGCTCGATTGCCTCTTTTCCCAATTCGTCGGTCAATGATTCGAATTGGTTCCTTGTTGATGCTTCCCTCAGCATCAATGATAGGCCATTCATCCTGTATCTTATCAGATCCCACCCTTTTCTTCAGTTGTGACACATGAAACACTGGATGTACTCGAGAGTTTTCAGGCAACTTCAACTTGTAGGCCACAGCTCCTATCTTCTCAATAATTGGAAATGGTCCAAACCACCTGGAAGCCAGTTTCTGACCCACCCTTGCACAAATTGTTTGCTGCCTGTACGGTTGGAGTTTCAGGAAAACCCAATCTCCCACTTGATACTCACACTCCTTCCTTTTCTTGTCAGCCTGGCACTTCATCCTTTCCTGAGCTCTCTGAAGATGGAATTTCAGCATTTTAATGGCCGCTTCTCTAGCTTGCAGGCTCCTATCCACAGCTGCAACTATGGATTCCCCAGCATTGTAAGGCAAGTGCATTGGAGGAGGTTGTCCATACAAAGCCTGATAAGGAGTGGTTTGAATTGCTGAATTGAATGTGGTGTTGTACCACCATTCTGCAAGAGGTAGCCATTCTGACCAATCCTTAGGCCTTTCACCAGTCATACACCTTAAATAAGTCTCAAGGCACTGATTAACTCTCTCGGTTTGCCCATCAGTCTCTGGATGGTATGCTGTTGATGCCTGTATGACTACTCCCAACTTCCCAAACAGCTCTCTCCAAAACAGACTCATGAATACCTTGTCTCGATCACAAATTATGTTGTTTGGCAACCCGTGCAACTTAAAGACATTCTTCAAAAATGATTGAGCTACATCCTTTGCTGTGAATGGATGAGCCAACCCTATGAAGTGGCTGTATTTAGTAAGTCTGTCAACAACAACCAAGATACAATCCAGTCTCCCAGATTTGGGCAATCCTTCAACAAAGTCCATTCCAATAGAGGCCCACACTGTTTCAGGTATAGGTAGAGGTTGTAATAACCCTCTTGGATGGTGTTTGTCCCCTTTGTTCCTTTGGCAAATCATACATTCTCTAACCCACCCTTTTACATCTTTCTTGAGACCCTTCCAATATAACACAGTGGATATCCTTTGCATGGTTGCAGTGGCCCCTGAATGTCCCCCTACAGCACTATCATGGAAAAACTTCAATAATTCTTTCTTCAAGTCAGTGTCATCACCCACCACTAGCTTACCCTTTCTTTTCAACAATTTACCATCCCACTGATACTTAGGATGCTTATCAACCTCTTTTTCTTTGGTCTCAATGATCCTTCTTAACTTGTCATCCTTCTTCCAAGTCTCCATGATTCTTTCCCATAACTTGGCATCAACTTGGCTAACTACCAATGTGCAGCAACTTCTCTCTTCTGGCCTCCTAGATAAAGCATCAGCCACCACATTGTGAATCCCTTTCCTATACTGAATTTCATAATCAAACCCCATCATCTTCACTACCCATTTCTGTTGGAAGGGAGTGAATGCCTGATTTTCAGCTAGGAACTTCAAACTATGATGATCTGTTTTAATTACAAAGTGTCTCCCAATCAGATATGAAGACCACCTCTTAACTTCCATCAACACAGCCAACATCTCCTTCTCATATACTGACAGTCCCCTATGCCTAACTCCCAATCCTTTGCTGAAGAAAGCTAAGGGTCTCCCCTTCTGCACTAACACAGCACCCACTCCCACCTCTGATGCATCAGCCTCTACTATGAACACTGAGCTGAAGTCAGGTAATGCCAATACTGGTGCAGAACAGACAGCATTCTTGAGTTTCCCAAAAGCTACCTCTTCCTCTATTCCCCATTTCCAGGCTCCCTTCTTCAACAAATCAGTTAGAGGCCTTGCCAAACAACCATAACCTTTAACAAACCTCCTGTAATAGCCAGAGAGGCCTAGGAAGCCTCTGAGTTCTTTCACTGTTGTGGGAGTTGGCCAAGCATTAATGCTCTTGACCTTTGATTCATCCATGGAAATGCTTCCTCCTGAAATTACATAACCCAAATAGTCTACTTCCTTGGCTCCAAAGCAACATTTAGATCTTTTGGCATACAACTGATGAGCTCTTAGGATCTCCAAAACAGTTCTCAAATGCTCCAAATGAGATGCCCAGTCCACTGAGTATACCAAAATATCATCAAAGAACACAAGCACAAACTTCCTCAAGTGTTGTTTGAAAAGCTTGTTCATCAGTCCTTGGAAGGTGGCTGGGGCATTTGTTAGCCCAAAGGGCATCACTAAGAACTCATAGTGACCCTCATGAGTTCTAAAAGCAGTTTTAGGAATATCTGATTCTCTCATTCGGATCTGATGATATCCAGATCTGAGATCCAGTTTTGAAAACACAGTGGCTCCCCCTAGTTCATCCAGCAATTCTTCAATCACAGGCATAAGGAAACTATCCTTCACAGTGAGTTGATTCAACTTCCTATAGTCCACACACATTCTCCAAGACCCATCCTTCTTCTTTACCATCATAATTGGAGAAGAGAAGGCACTGTTACTGTCTCTAATAATCCCAGATTGCAGCATCTCACTCACAAGCTTCTCTATTTCATCTTTCTGTTGAGTAGAGTGCCTATATGGTTTCATCTTGACCATTGCCTTATCATCTTTTAATTCAATCTTATGATCATGGCCCCTCTCAGGTGGTAAGCCTACTGGTTCCTCAAAAACCAGGTTGAATTCCTGCAGCAAAGCCTCAACATCAAACTCCACCCTTCCCCCTTCAGTCTTCAATTCTAATTGAGCATCCAAAATCCACACACTTGCAGTACAGGGCCCTTTTGTTCCTCTAAGCAGCTTGTCACACTCTTTAGATCCCACAACCTGTAGTGATTGCGAGATACATCCCTGAAACTTCACCTCCTTCCCCTTGTAACCAAACTGCATGCATAATTTTGAAAAATCCCACTGGATGTTGCCCAGCTGTGCAAGCCACTGTATGCCCAACACCACTTCACAGTTTTTGATAGGTAAAACTAGGAAGTCAGAAGTGAAAGTGACCCCTTGGCTACTCCAGTCCACTCTTGAGCACTCTCCCAAGGTATTCATCCAATTACCATCAGCAACAGTAACCTTTAACTGTTTGTGCCTACTCATCCTCAAGTTCAGCTGTTTAACCACTGCTAAACTGATGAAATTATGTGTGCTCCCTGTATCAATCAATGCCACACACCCAACTCTTCCAATCTGCACTTGTAGTCTCATTGTGTCCCACCTAGCTGTGCCCCACATAGCATGTAAAGACAGTATAGGTTCCTCAGATTGTGTGTTCTCTGGCCCACCTTGTTCCGCCACCTCCTCACAGTCCAAGAAGATTTCAGTATCCCCTTCTTCCTCCACTCCATCCACTACAATCTGATACATCTGTGACTTAGCACACTTGTGTCCTGGTGTGTACTTAGCAGCACACCAAAAACACAGACCCTTCTTCCTCCTTTCCTCTACCTCAGCTGCAGACAATGTCTTCCCAGGCCCTCTATGATTATTCACACTAGGTTTTAGATGCACCGGACTAGTGCTTCTCGGGGTGGAAAACCTAGAGGAAGGTGCTACGGTGGTGCTTCCCATCGGTGCAGGTCCTCTGAAAACACTCCCACTGGCTCGAGAAGGGGAACTCAGTATAGATGGCAAAGCAGAAAAAGATTTCTGGTTAAACCCAGCATTTCTCTTTTGGGTTGGGTAGTACATGGATTCCACATGTTTAGCAAGGTGAAAAGCTTCTAATAAGGTCTTAGGTTGCAACAACTTAACAATTTGCCCAATCTCCAAACGTAAATGATTTTTGAATACGCTAAGAGTATAAGCATCAGGAAGCTTACTTATCTGATTCAAGAGATGGATGAAATCTTCGTAGTACTTGTCCACTGTGTCAGTTTGTCGAAGCTCAATCAGATCTGAAAATGGATCATCAAAACCACCGGGCGCAAACCTCTCCCTCAACAGTTGTATATAATCTTGCCAGTGCATAGCGTTCAGATCTGGGTGTGTTTTTGAGAGGAATTGATGCCACTGAAGGGCCTTCCCTTCCAGATGCAACATTACGACCCTCACTTTGGCAAAATCCGGCACTCCTTCTGCTTCAAAGTATTGCTCCAACTTACACATCCATTCGCGGAAATCTGAACCATCGAACCTTGGGCAAAGCAGCTTGTAAGCAAAGTTCATCTGCTGCATAGGTTCCCTCTCCTGCGTTTCGCGTACTAGCTCCCTCGCTTCCGGTCCAACCCCACCGTTAATCTCCAATCCAGACGCAGCTCCACTGTCTGGAATAGGAATGGTCCCCCCTTGCGGAATCTCAGGAGAAGTTCCCAAAATCCAAGAATGTTGACCTTCCATTGCGCTTGTGTCTATCTTTTTCCCCAGGCCTATCTCCAGCAGTTTATGCAAATTGGCCATCATAGCTGTTTGCATCTCCTGGAATCGGGTGTTCATGGATGTTTCCAACCTTTGCACATTAGCTTCGATGCGGCTTGTTTCCTGTTTCCAGTCCGGCGTAGGATCCTGTGGCGTAGCCCCAGTTGTCGGCGGTGGTAATTCACTGCCCGTCGCCGTTGTGTGACTCCGTGTGCCCACCATCTCCGAGGAACGGTAGCTCTGATACCCTTGTAACGGTCCAAATCTGGTTAGCTAGAATTAAGGGAAGAAAGGATAAGAACAGAGAAGAGAGAGAAGAGAGAGGATAAGAGGAAGACAGAGAAGCAATTCTGGTATTCAATAAGGAAAATTACAGCTCAGGGTCCCTTTAAACCCTATTCCCCCAGACGGCACCGTATTATGTATTTACATGGCCTATACGCTGCGTTTCATTAAAGCAGCCGAATTCAAATAAAACAACGGAAAATAACTAACAATTAAATCATTCCCAACGGCTATTTTACTTAAGGCTCGTGACAAAAACCTAATCTAAGATCCAATTCAATCGAATCACCCATCTCCGACCAACCTTGATCTAACTACCCTCTCGGCCATCTTCAACTCCGCCATGGAAACAAATTCCAGTCACCACACGAGAAGATCCATTCACATTTCTTATTATCTTTCGTTTGTGCTTTTATATACCTCAATGGCCTCGTTTTTATTTTGCAGGAAATTAAACAGAGGAGGATTTACCTACTCGACCGTGAAACGATGGTCCGGCTTTCAACACCAGCGACGGTTAAAGCTCTTGCGTTTTCTCGACTCCCGACAGCGGCTTCACTTCCTCAACAGTTCAGCTTCAGGTGGTTGTTCAGTAACCGAGCCAGTTCAGCTTCTACGGCGGTTCAAATTAGGTATACCCTCTCTCCTCATTATTATCTAATATTATCATTTATTATTGGAGTTTTTACCCTACTATGCTTCTTGAATTTCTTTTCCAACAATGTGGTTCATCCTTGTTTATTTTTTAATATATGGTGATTTACTGTTCAAGATTAGAAATCGAATAGAGCATTGTCCGACTTTATTGTTCATCCACTTTTATGGATATTTTTTTTAAGTTAAAATATTGAAGACGGTGGAAGAAGAGTCTGAATTCAGTGTAAAATAATGTTCAAAGTCGGAGGGTGAGCAATTCGAATTCATTTGTTTATTAATTTCTCAAAAAAAAAACATTGTTCAAAATCGAAAGCAGAACAGTCCGACTTCTGACTTGAATAGTAAACAACCACATTCTTGAAAATAATTTGGTTAGAACCATATTTTGAGAAGAAGAAAAAATCAACCACAATATTGTGGTAATTCTACCATTATTATTAGTAGTAGTAGTTTTAATAGGTGGTAATTATTATGAATATTATTAAGTATTGTAATTAATTCTGATAAAATTCTCTCTTTCTCTCCTTTATATTTATAGTAAACGGAAGGTGATACAAGGATGACATCATGAAGCTGGTTTTAGGAAAACTAAATTTTGGGTGAACTCCTTTGGACCAATCAAGGGCTGCCACATGACGGTTTTAGGCGAAAAAACTGAAAATTTAGATTTGTTGATCAGAATGGGCGAAAGTCGATTGTAATTTGGGCCTTGTAAATTTAAGTTGGGCTTTTTAAATTGTAAAAGAGGTTTATATATATATATATATATATATATATATATATATGTAAATGGGCATTTGGGTATTATTTATGTATTATTTGGGCTGACATTATTTATTTCGGGGATTTATCATTATATATTTTAGACATTAGAAAGGATTTTTTTCACTAAATTTTGGAGCTTTATTTATTTAATATATCTATATATACTCATACCCGGGAAAAATTAAGGTATTATAATCTGAATGGTCAAATATTTAAAAAATGAAAATATAGTGACCAAAATGTTAATTTTTTGAAACGATGACCAAAATGTTAATTTTTTGAAACGATGACCAAAAGTGAATAAAATTAAAACGAAAGTGATTATTGCAGTAGTTTATCCTAAAACAAATTATAGCCAAAAACAAGGAAATGAGAGTCATTTCTCTATCTTCAGTTTACCCCGGGGGAAAATCATCATTTCCCCAATTATGTCTCTTTCTATACTCACACTAAAAAATATTAAAAATTTAAATACTAAATTCTAACTCTATTTTCAAATCTTAAATTCTACATTCTAAAAAAACACCCTACCATTAATTCTCTAAACTTTAACTATAAACCCTATTATTAAACCTTAAATACTAAACCCACTTTTTAAAAGTAGAAATATAAAAAAACATAATTTGAGGGCAGAAGATTTTCATCCCTAAGTAGGAGTGTACACGTTTGAGGTCAATACAGTTTAATTTGGTTCTATTACTTCATCGATTTTCAGTTCCGATTAGATTAATTTTTAATATTAATTTTTTAATTTGAGATTTTTTACTTTATTTTGATAAAATAATTTTTTTTATGATTTCAAACATTATTTATTAAAGTTTTGCCGTGTTTTTTTTAAAATTAGTTTTTCATGTAAATTAAAATAATTAATAATTGATATATAGTATTTTAAAGTTATTTTACTATTTTTAGGCATAAATTTTTTATTTGTACATTATAACATTATAAAAATTCAATTCAATTCAAGAAATATAATTTTTAAGCTTATAAACCTTGAAATATTATTGTGATTTCTTTAATCAACCCTACTACTGAGTCTTATATGTATCAAGTTATTAACAAAAGTACAATGTTCTCGATACTTTTGATGCGATAGAATGTTTTAGTACCTTAAAACCCATGAATGTCAAGATTGGAATAAAAAATAGTATGTGAACTAATATCTATGAATGTTGAAACTATTTAACATTAATTGAAATAAAAAATAAAAACATATTTTTTGAAATCATATATATTTCTTTGTTTTTCAATAAAAGACTTTTTTGTGTAATAAAGAGAGTTAAAAAGAAGTATAGAAAAAACCAATTACTCAGTTAAAAATGTTCATATTATTTTATTTTATATGCATATGAATCTCGATCTAATATTTGTATTTAATAAAAATAATATAGAAAACAAAACCAGACAACTCCGATCCAATGGCTGCAACTTGATAACTCCGACAAACCACCTTTTTAACTTTTGCCCCACAGGCCATCACAAAACACTGGACAAGCTGCTCCTGCTTTTGCAGCCAGCCACCGGCATCACCACACCTGCAGCCCCCACAAACTGACCCTCTCCTACAAGCCCTTGCCTCTCTCCTCCTCCAATCCCAACAAAATCATTATCAAAACCAAACCCATTGTCTCGAATCATTCCAAGATCAAAACTTTGCCACTAAAAAACAACACTTTCATCAGAGACAACACCAGCAAGAAGAACCCGACTTTCTACTCTTTTCACTTCTCAGCCGCATCAATGCTCTCGATTCTCTCAAGCTCTCACTTTCCAGTAAAACCCATTTTGATAATGTAGCTGTTTCTCGGAAAGCCTTGGACTTGCTTCTCAAACTTGACTCTTGCCAGGTATGTCTCATTGGGGTACTTTTTAAAATCTTGGTTACCCTTTCCTTTTCTTGGATTTTAAGTGTTTTTTTTTTTTTTTGTAGGGTGGTGATCCAATGATTAGAGAAGGAAAAAGGTCAGTTAGTAGAGATTTGCGTCATTTTTTAGAATATATTCATGGGTTAGTTTTAGAAAGGAATAAGCACTTGTTTAAGAATGCAAAGAATGTGAGAGTTTGGGGCAATGGTAGTAAAGCTAGGATTTTGAGCTCAAATTCTAGAGGAACAATGGAGAATTTGAGAGACAGAATTGAAAATCTTGAGAGGCTTTCTGTAAACGAAGAGGGAGACAATGAAGATGGAGATGTGGAGCTTGAAGGGTTTCATCAAATCATAGGTGAAAGACAGAATCTTAGGTTCTCCATTGCTGGAAAAGCTGTTGCTTCTGCCTCTCAAAATACACATGGTGTGGTTTTTGTGAAAAGGCAAGGGTTTGAACCAAGAGTGAAGAAAACTGTGAGCTTTGCTGAGAATGGGAATATTTATAGTATAATCCGTAGTGGAGATCGAAACTTAACTGATGATAGTGTTTAAAATGATGATCATGGAGGGATAATGGAGAATCTTGTTATTGAAGAAAATGGAAAGGAGATGAAGTTGAATGATGAAGAAGCTTCTTATGATTATGAGATTCAAGATGGAGATTTTGTGTTTTCTGCTCCATTCCCTGTCAAGATGGAATCCAAAGCTGATCTGGTGAAGAAGAGAAAGGGTGCCTTCCAAATTGTCTCATAGGCAAAAACATTAACAAGGGATTTGTAATGATCGGGTTCCAGGTAGTCTCCCCGAGTTCAAACCAAGGACCTACCTGGTAATGGTATGGGAGACCTTTTCTGCAACACAAGCATCGGTTGAACTCTGCAGTGCGTAGGTCGACTCGAGAGAGAGGTCCTGAAACTCCAGTCATCATGGGATTACATTTTCATTGGTTCTTACTGTTACCACACTAGTTTTTAGTTCAGACTGATGAAAGATTGCACTGATTTGTTTGTAATCCCATTAGAAGGTTTTGGTTTGACTGATTTTGCAACTTGTTATGGATTGTTTAATGGTTAGATGAACTGATTTGTTATTCTTTCCTTGTCTCATTTCTTCACAAGCATTATTCCATGTCAAATAATACTCTTGGCTTAATTATAAGAAAAAACCCTGATATTTTAGTTTAAATACTTCTTAAATCCTTGTCAGTTTCTTAATTATAAGAAATCCTTGATCAGTATCTTCATATTCATAACAATTGACAAAAATCTCAAACTTGAAATTGGGTTTAAATTAAAAATTGAAGGGCTTCCTTGAACCCCAAGCAAGAGTGACCATCATGTATGGGGAAGTTGCAATCAGTGCATATATGATGTACCCACTCCACTTGATGAGAGTTGTGATGAATATTTTACATACTTTATTTTCATGTAAAGGAATGAGTTGTTCCCTTCATGCATTTCCATTGGATTGCTTTAAAATATGATGCGGTGGAAACATCAAGATTTTATCACATAATCTGGCAATGGATCCCTTCAGAAAAACCCCATAAATAAAGCCACAAAGAACACCATATTTTGTCTTTAACTACAAAATTCTGCAGGGGATATGCACATGGGAAGAACCAAGTGATTCAGATCAAGAGATCCATTTTGGCCCTTTATATACATAAGAATATTAGGGGGGGAAATCGAACATACCCGTATCCAACACTCAAAGTCAAGTTTCAGAAGAAGTAGCAGGTCTTATTTGACTCAAAGTTTGATGCTTCATTTCATCCTACACTTTTAAAACCTTGGCCATCGTTATATCAGACGACTAACAAGTGAAATCGCTTTCATTTCGTATTTTGTACATTCATCAGGCAGCTGAGATTTTCAACACTTCTGAAAATTCAACAACACAAAAAGAATATATCTCACAAAAACCTCATTTTCTTCTATTCTTCAAATGTATGAAGCAAAAGAATGAAGATACAGAGAGCAATGTTCATGCTATGAAAACTATCGAGAAATCGAATCAATGTAACTTTGCCATGCCAAGTATCAGTGAAAGAAGTGAGTTACCATTGGAAACCAGTAGAAAAGTCAACGGTAACAGTTTCGGCATAGCCTTTCATTAGTTAGCAACTAGGCTCAGTAGAGCCTCACTCTTGCAGTCGGTTCCGAGCCGGCATGACTTGAATCCGGTGTCGCCTTTAACCTCTTCACTGTGCATAACTGGGAGATTAAGATCAATGACATCAGAAGAGATGTGAGAAAGGTCTAGCTTCTCAGCAGGCTGTTTGTCGCTGGTTCCGGGGTCTTTCGACACGTGAGACCTCTTGTGACCACCTAAAGCTTGCCCGGATCCGAAAACCTTTAAGCATATTAGGCATTTGTGCACCTTATACACCCGTGCTTCAGAAGCAGTCACCTCATTCATTTCCTGGTCCACTGAACTCTCTACATACTCAACCTTCACAAGCTTGCAACTATCATCAATTTCAGGAAAACTGCTAATATGGTTAGTTTTCTCGTGATCCTCAACTGGCTCTACGGCGCAGGTATTACTCTTTCTATGGATTGTTTGATGACCCCCAAGAGCCTGGTGAGATTTGAAAGTCTTGCTGCAGATCCTGCACTTGTATTTGTTCTTGTTCTGGGAATCATAGGACATCTCAGAATTCAGAGTACTTATTAACTTGTTGGAAGCATCCCCTCCCGGTTCCGAATCGCAAGCATCTTTGCAAGAAGTAGACTTTGTGGATCCTAAACCATTTAATTCCAATCCTTCCATCAAATCCTGCCTTGCTTCTACTTCAATAGACCCCAAGTTCATTATTTCACTGGAAAATCTTCCCTTGATCTCAGTTCCATACAATTCGAATCCAGATTCATCATTCTTTCCCATTTCAGACAAAATCCCAGAATCCAATTCTTTAGTTTCACTCATGTTCTTCTCACGGAAACCATTCATAGAAGCAGAAGGGTATGAATCGAATTCATCCCCATAACGAAAAGGACTCTGCAAAATTCCATTATTTTGATGAAAAGATTTGATCCCGGAATCAACATTATCACAAGACTCCCCAAAACAACTGAATTCGGTCCAATTCTTGACACCCCTAGACAACATTATCAAACACAAAGCAGCATCTTCAACATCCTGATCAATTTCAACAAAACCAGAAGACTCATTTTGACCATTATTATCGTACCTCAATCTTTTCGATCTCTTTCTCTTCACTGTTATGCTCTTCAAAGGGTGCATTCTCATATGAGCAGTGAGAGCCCTCAAAGACTTGAACTTTCTGCCACATTCTTGACAGTTAACTTCTTTCCTTTCTTTTGCAGAGTGATGCCTCATATGACCAAACAGAGCTTTCATCGACTCAAACTCTTTGCCGCAAGCTTTGCACTGGAACTCAAGGGCCGAGCTAGTGGAAGCATTGTCGTCGCCATTAGAGCCCAAAGATTTCCAAGATTTCTTAGGGTTATCCCTCAAACCATAACCTTGAAAACCCATATCTTGCTTTGCCTTTCTTTTACCAGACTTGTTCTCCATTGAAACCAGACTCGCTCGCTTCAGATGACTTGTTCTTCAATGCACAGCTGAAACCCAGATCAAAAAGAGGGTTCTTTTGGCGGAAAAAAGATGGGAAATCTTAGAGCTTACACCAACAATAGAAGAACCCCATTGCTTGTTTGGTTAAGCTGACGAAAAATGAGATCTCGATGAGAAAGTGGGGGGTATTGACTCTTTTATAGTTTGAATTGGAGTATAAGCAAGCAAGTAGAAGGTCAAACTAAAGTGGTTAAGCAGATTTTTGGCCTTTTAACAGTGGTAAGCTACAGAATTTGCATCTTTGAAATCCTTGCATGTCAAGCAAAGTTACAAAAGCTTACACTACAGTGTTTGGCCACTCCCCCCATCATCTTTTAAACCACAAAATGGATTTTTTAATAGAATTAAAAGAGAAAATATTTAAAATTGTAATAAGATTTACAATTATTATAGTAAATTAAATATATAATTTGAACATTTTTCTATAACATTGACACTAACTAGTTTAGATCACACATGAAAAAGGTTAAAAACAGAACAAAAAGACTCAGACGAAAAATAAATACGAAACAATTTGATTGCATCGAAAAACGAACCACAAAAGGAGATTAAGTTATTGATGAGAACTGCAAATCAGAGACGAGCATCGTGAGCAACTATCTATGAACGCAAATCGTGTATCCTTTAATCTGGGGTCCAAAATAGGACAAATCAGTACGATTAAAAATAAATGTGATGTTAATCAGTCGTGACTTCTTCAAATCCAACCCTAAGAAAATATATAGTAAAAAGAACAGTCAAACGACCAAGAAAGAAGACGAAAAACGTGCCAAAAGATAGAAATAAATGTACCACAAAGACAGAAAAAATGTGCCACAAAAACGAACAAAAATGTGTCACAAAGATAGAGTTATTTTTGTGAAAAACTAAAAAAAAAAAACCAACGATCGACGACCAACATTAAAGTTGGTATTACCATCAGTTAAACAAAATTAAAAACAAAATACGAGCAAAGAAAATAGTTGTGGCGCTATTAGGGTTTTTTATTTGTAGTACAAAATGGATTTCAACTTGTTACAACTCACAAAAGTATTATTGTAACAGAATGTATACAAATATCAAATATCTAAACAATACATAAGGAGAAAATATAATACAAAATAGATAAATGAGTTATCAAATCTACTATATTAGGGTCAAAATTGGTGAAATAATAAAGAAAAAATGGATGTGACAATTTTTAAAAATAAAATTAACTATATTAGATTTGAAGTAATGATTCATTTTAGAAGAGAAAAAAGATTATTTTAATTCATTAATATATATATAAATTTTTTGCTTAAAAGTTAATTTAACACTCAATAAAAAATTAATTATGACAGTTAAATTGAGTGCAAAAAAATTATTATAGATAATTTTTTTAAAAAATTGAGGTAATTACAAATAATGTATGTTCTGAATATGCTCTCAATCATTTGACATGTTTAAAAATAATTTGTTTGTATACATGCTTAAAAATTTATTATAGATAAATTATTTTTTTAATGAGTACTAAATTTATATTTAAGCCTAGATTATTTATGTATGCTTAAAAATAGTTTGTTTGTGTATATGATAGGATTGTATATTTAAATTATTTTCACACATTGAGTTTGTATTATATTTTAATATATATCATATATTTTAATAATTTTTACTATAATTCTTCGAGAATTACGATATTATATCTCAATTCATCACATTTGTTTTCACAGTTTTATGATGATTTAATTTGAATTCGTGATGCTTTTTTAATTGTTCGATTGTTTAATTTAAAATTTTATATATTTATATAAAGTTTATACATTAATATTTTTTATATAGATCTTAACATATTTATGAATTCGTATCACTTAATTTTTATTTTTATCATGTTATGTATTAATTATTTTTATGTGTTTATTTGTGACTCATTTTATTTAATATTTTATATAATTTATAATATGAATTTGGTTTTATTATTCTTTTAAGAATTGAATGGCTGCATAGACAGAGACGGATTTACATGGGGTAAGGAGGGGCAATCAGCCTACCTTTGAAGATTTTTTTTCAATTCTGACCCCTTATTTAATTTTTTTAAAAATTAGTTTATTTATGAATTTGCCTCCACTTTCAAACATTTAGGGGGCGTTTGGTTCGCGGAAAAGATCATTACCTGGGGGAATGATCTTTTCCGGAATCACATACCCACGTTTGGTTAGAGAGCATTCCTACCAAGGGGTAATATTGTATTCCCAATAGTAGCCTTTTTTCATTAAATGGTGGGAATGTGATTCCCTTGGTTTTCTTAGGTATTTGTCAATTCCCGTCATTTGGACCATATTACCCTCAAGTTAATGAATTTTGTTCACATATATCCTTTATTTAATTTAATTAGATGATTAAATATATGTGAGGTAAATTAATAAGTTAAGAGGTAATATTTTCACACAATATTCTTTTACTTATAAGATATTTATCATCTTATAAAATATTTTAGTAGCTACTTATGATATAAATTCTTATTAGTATTACAGAATTTATTTACTTTAATTTACTTGACAATCTGTCACAAGTAATAAAAAATTAAAAATTTGAGCATATTAAAAATTTAGCATTTAAAAAATTTACAAAAATATTTTAATAGAAGGTAACGAGAGTATGCAAATATAAATTATATTTTTATTAAAAATAGTTAATATAATAATTATATTAATAATATGATAAATATATTATTTTTGTAAATTTTAAATAGTGTAACAAAAATAATTCTACAATTTTTTGTGCATATGTTTTTAATTTAATATTGAAAGTTTAACACGTTAAAAAGAAAATATAACACACGGTCAATTTAGTAAATTTCACTTTCAGATAATCTTATTTACCTCCAACCAAACACAATAATCTTACATTCCTACCAAATAAACGAAACAAGGTAATGTAACATTCCTAGTAATATGCCAGGTAATGTTACATTCCAGAAATCTTATTCCCAGGAGTAATCTTTCATTCCGTGAACCAAACGCGCCCTTATAATTTTCCTCCAACCCCAAATCCTAACTCTGTCCGTATACATAAATCTAATATTAATATAATTAATATTATTTTTATCATTAATTTAATTTCCCAAGACGTGGTGAGAGTATATTCTAATTCGAAAATGGATCCATTTATAAAATAAAAGCTTAAGCTTAAATATAAATTTAGCCTTCATTAATATATATATATATATATATATATATATATATATATATATATATATCAATTTACCCCTCATAAATTTTTTACATCTAATTTAATTTTCATAATTTAAATTACGATCAATTAAGTCATTTCGTAACGTTGACAGTTAAGGTCTACTAACGGTTAACATAGTCAACGTAACATAAAGACTAAAATTATTGTAATTCAGATTATTTGCTAAACAAGAATAATGCTAAACAAGAAGGAGATGAGAATTACAAGAAAAAAAAATTAAGAAGAAAATACAAATTTCATCAGATTTTGCTTGAGTCTTATTTTGTCCCCAATCCTTTGTTATATGATTCCTTTGTTGACCGAGATGAAAAACATAATGAACATATTTAACAAATGCCTTCTTGAACTTAACAAGTGTTTCAGTGGAAAAGTGGATAATTTTTATTTTAGAAGATATGAGTTCAAATCACTTTGTCTACAAAGTGTGTGCCTATTGTCAAAAAGTTAAAAATATGTATGAACAAATACTATCTTGTAATTACCTTTAGACCTTCAAAAAAACAAACGCCTTCTTGTGTCCATTATGTTTTGTGGCTGTTTTATTATGCATGACACTCGATTTCAAATTTGAGAGAAATTTTAAGAGTGTTTAAATTAAATTATTTAAATCAACTAACAATAATATTAATTTTTTAAATTAAAATGTTAAGTTTTCAAATGTATAAGGATAAAATAATAATACTTTTTTATAGTAGAGGGGCTAAAATAGTTATTTAGGTATAGTACAAAGGGTAATTATAGCATGCATTGGCAGTGGAAATATTTTGTTTCCACAAGCGTCCTAATTTTAAGGGTTTTAGAGATTTAGTTCAGTGTTCATGGTTTAGGGGTTTATGTTTATGTATTAAGAATTTTAGGGACTGTAGATTGAATTTAGAGTTTAGGGTTAGAATTTAGGAGTTATAAGTAAAAACCTAAATCCCTAACATATTACCCTAAAACCTAAACTCTAACCTCTAAATCTTAAACCTTAACCTTAAACCATAAACCCTAAATACTAAACCCTTAAATTAGGTCCCTAAACCCTAAAATTATGGTACTTGTGAAAATATTTTGTTTCCACTGCCAGTGCATCATATATTTTCTCGTAGTACAAAAACTAAAATATTTCTTTTGTTATAGAGCCTAAAATAAACTTTCTAAGTTTATACAAAAACTTCTAATAGATTTTAACTACTACTGCTACTGCTCCTGCTACTACTATTTAGGTCATCATTTGATTATAAAATTTAATTTAAATTTGTTAATAAAAGAATTTTGAATAATTTTATTTTTTTAACAAAATCTCATATGTTAATATCTATTTTATGATATAAGAATAATTTTATTTGAGTCGAGATGATATTTAAATAAAATTCTACTAACAATTATGTAGAGCCCGATAAACACAACCGAATTGCTTGCCAACTAGAAGAGAAGTGATAGTTTGGGTGTTTGTGGTGGAAGCAAAAAGATAGAAAAATATGAACAAAGATTTAGAGTGGTTCAACTTTCTAACCAAAGCCTACATCCACTACCTTAGCTCATCACCAAAGATCTCACCAATTCACTAAGAATTCTTCCCCTTTCCTTGACTTATAACCCAAGCCTAGCATCCAAAGCTCACAAACCGAGTTTTGGAAACTCTCTCAAACAAGAGAAAACTTAGCGAATAAAAATCCCTTTCTAAATGTTGATGTTTGCACACTAAAGCACTCACCCAAGTCCTAGAACACTTGAGTATACATTGACAATTTGAGCTCACAAGTGTTAGTCATTACAAGAATGGACAATTTAGCACTAAGACATGATTTTGATCATAATGTTGTTGACTTGTGGATCATTAGTCTTCCATAGATTCTTGGAGGTCCCTTTTATACTCCCAATTGAGTTTATAGCCGTTGGAGACCGTTGGGATTGAATTGGAGCCGTTGGAGCCTTTATTTTCCGCAATAAATGTAGTTCTAGAGCTGTCATATCGATACGTGGGTAGCTGTATCGGTACGGGTTCTTCAGAAACTAGTAGTTGAAGTCTGATGCAGCTTTGCGTATCGATACGCCTTGGTGCGTATCAGTACCTGGGATCGGTACACCTTTGTACTATATTAGTACGGGATTCGTTAAGCTGCGAAGAACTAGACGTTGGGGGTTGTTGAAAATAGTCATTAGGCATTTAAAACATATGGTATTGGTACGCCACATAGCGTATCGGTACGACCCTATCCATATCGGTACGCCTAAGCTATGCCGGTACGATTTTTGGCTACTAGAAAAATATTGTTGCTCAAACCTTAAAAGGTATAGATACGGTGTATACCGTATCGGTGCGGTCGTGTTGAAAATAAGAGTTTGGCTACTTTTAAACACTTCCAAAACCTTATGAAAACATCTCAATCTTATTTTCAAGTTGTTTGGACTTAAAATTATTTTTGAAATCTTTTCAATTTAGTTCAAAACTAATTTTCAATTATTATTTCAAAACAAATATCCTAACAATCTCTCCCTTTTTTGATATAATAAAACCAACTTAAAAATTTGTTTTTGATATTGCTCCCCCTTAGTAGAATAATTTTTGAAAATTCAAATGTTTGAATAATTTTTAAAACCAACAATTATTATTTCAAAATAATTTTTTGAAAAGTTTATAGCTCCCTCTTATTCACTTGAAAATTCAAATTTTCAAAACATTCTCGTCCTTTTTGTTATATCAAAAATGGTTCAAACCAAAGTTTAAAAAACTTTTAAGTCCATAACAATGGAGAATTAAAAAGATTTAACAAAAATAAGATTTTTGTTTAAAAATTGGCTACCCCTTACTCAAAGCATCAAGTAAATGTTAGTCCAACAAATATATGATTATCTAGTTGAAATAAAATAAATTGAATTTATAAAACAAATAAAATCAACTAGAATTTTACCACTTGAACCAAAGGAAGGATGTGAAGCCTTCCTTCTTCAAGTGATCTTCTTTGTGTGACAAAAGCTCCCCTCAATTTCATCACTATGTAGATCAATGCTCTATCACACCTATAACAAGACAATCAAGTAATTTTTGGTATCCAAATTACTTTGAATGCATAAGCATTAGTAGCACAAAGTTTAGTCCCTTTAGGAATCTATTTTGCAATTTCATCCTTTTTAGTTGAAGTAATTAGTTCTTTTGGGGCCCAATTACTTCTAAAACATTTTCCATTTAAAAATCTAGAGGCACTAGATTGTCTTTGATAAAAATTTGATTTTTCAAAATTGTTTTTCTTTTCAAGTTCTTTAGAAATCAAATCTTTTTCTTTCTTAAGATCATCCACCTCTCTTTGATGATCTTTCTCTAAAATTTGAAGCAAAATTTGTAAATTGACATTATTTTGCTCAAACTCATTGAGTTTTGCTTCAAGTTCATCTTTGGTTTTAAAAATCAAATCATTTTTAATTTTTAAATTTGAAACCAATTTCTTATTTTTCAAAATGTGATTTTTAAACTCTAAAAACCAAATCATCAAAGGCATCTTGTAATTCATCAAAAGAATATGAAGTAGAAGTAGATGAATTAGAAGTTACCTCACCCTCTTGGAGGGTCATCAAGCATAGGTGGGCTACTCATCATCGGTGGAGTCTTCATCACTCCAAGTTGCCAGATGTGCTTTCTTTGAGAATGATCCTTTTTTGTTGCTCTTGTGGGAATTCTTCATCTTCTTTTTCAATTCATGCTTGGATTCTTTTATTTCTTTCTTCATGAATCGGGCGAATTTCATGAAGAGATAGGTCATCTATTCATTTTCACTATCCTCCCCACTTGAATCTTCTTGATGATTTGCGGAGGATAGAAGAGAAATACCATTTAGATCTTCAATTCCTTGATCTTTGATCTTTTTCTCCTTCTCCTTTTTCAAAGGAATGAACATCAACTCTTGGGTAATAAGAGGCTCAATAAGCTCATCAATCTTGAGCTCCTTTAAGTTCTTGGTCTCAATGATAGTCGCCTTCTTGCTCTTCCATGATTCGAAAAGTGAGTAAATCAACTTCTGAACGAGTTTTTCTTTCGAAATGTCCTTTTCAAAGCTTTTGAGTTGGTTGACAATTTTTGAGAATCGATCGAACATCCTCTTGATGTATTTATCCTAGTCCATCTTGAAGTTTTCATACTCAAGGTTGAAAAGACCGATCTTGGTCTCCTTTATTTCGTTTGTTCCCTTGTATATGGCTTCAAGCTTGTCACATACTTCCTTGGCACTCTCACAAGAAGAAACCGTAGCATAAACCTCTGGTTCTAATGCACAAAATAGCACTAGCAACGCCTTGGAGTTTAGCTCCATCATCTTCTTGCCGTTGGCATTCCAATCCACCTTCCTTTGTTGAGGCTCGAACGGTGGTCCATATTCAACAAGGTCCCAAAGATGATAATCCTTTGCCTTGATGAAGTACATCATCCTAGTCTTCCAATAGGCATAATGTTCACCGTTGAAGAATGGTGGCTTGTCGATGGATTGCGCCATGAGCTTCGGTTGGTTGAATGGTTGATCGAGTTTGCCATGATCGCCTCAATAGGATGTTAATCCTCTTGATCGAGCTTCGCTCTGATACCAATTGTGGAGCCCGATAAACACAACCGAATTGCTTGCCAAGTGGTGGAAAAGTGATAGTTTGGGTGTTTGTGGTGGAAGCAAAAAGATAGAAAAATATGAACAAAAATTTAGAGTGATTCGGCTTTCTAACCAAAGCCTACATCCACTACCTTAGCTTCTTACCAAGGATTTCACCAATTCACTAAGAATTCTTCTCCTTTCTTTGGAATAGGAGGAAACCTTTTACAACCTAGACTTATAACCCAAGCCTAGCATCCAAAGCTCACAAACCTAGCTTTGGGAACTCTTTCAAACAAGAGAAAACTTAGCAAACAAAAATCCCTCTCTAAAGGTTAATGTATGCACACTAAAGCACTCACTCAAATCCTAGAACACTTGAGCATACATTGACAATTTGAGCTCACAAGTGTTTGCCTATACAAGAATGGACAATTTAGCATTAAGACATAATTTTGATCATAATGTTGTTGACTTGTGGATCATTAGTCTTCCATAGATGCTTGGAGGTCCCTTTTATACTCTCGATTGAGTTTGTAGCCGTTGACGACCGTTGGGATTGAATTAGAGATGTTGGGGCCTTTATTTCCCGCAATAAATGTAGTTCTGAAGCTGTCTGTATCGATACGTAGGTAGCCGTATCGGTACCGGTTCTTTAGAAACTAGTCGTTGAAGTCTGATGCAGCTTTGCGTATCGATACGCCTTGGTGCGTATCGATACCTGGGATCGGTTGTACCGTGTCGTACGGGGTTCGTTAAGCTGTAGGGAACTTGTCGTTGGGGTTGTTGAAAATAGCCATTGGGCATTTAAAACATAGAGTATTGGTACGCCACATAGCGTATCGGTACGCCTAAGCTGTACCGATACGATTTTTGGCTACTGGAAAAATATTGTAACTGAAACCTTAAAAGGTATCAATACGGTGTATACCGTATCGATACAGTCGTGTTGAAAATAAGAGTTTGGCTAGTTTAAAACCTTTTAAACACTTCCAAAACCTTATGGAACCATCTCAATCTTATTTTCAAGTTTATTTTCAAGTTATTTAGACTTAAAATTATTTTTGAATCTTTTCAATTTAGTCCAAAACTATTTTTCAAATATTATATCAAAACAAATATCCTAATAAATTATCAGTTCAAAATTTATAAATTCTACGATAATTTCATTTGGTTTATTTTCGAATGGAAAGCCATTGTGTTAGAAATTTCTTAACTTAGAAATAAGTATTAATGCAATCAATTGATGCTAAAAGAATTTATTTGTTTTTTAAAGGACAAATGAATGTGGGATGTTTGGTTAACTTAGAGAATAATGAACAATAATTTGCAAAATTAGGTTTAGTTGATCAATATTAGATAGACTTTTAAATACTTGATTCTTAAGGATGACTTGATTTATTAAGGATTTAGCCAACCAACACTCATAATTCTATTTTTTTTATTTTTTTTAAAAAATCAAATTATTAAAATGCTAACATAATATGGTTAATTAATCTATACACTGATGGTAGAAACTTTTCACAAACACCTTAATTTTAGAGTCTAGGTACTCAATTTAAAGTTGAAGGTTAGAATTTAAGATTTAGAGGTTGAAAGCTAAATCTCTAACCATATTAGCCAAAACCCTAAATTCTAACAACAAACCTTAAATTCTAACCACAACCCCTACATTTTAAAGCTCTAAACCTAAACCCCTAAACTAAATCCTTAAACCGTAAAACTTAGACGCTTGTGGAAACTTTTAGTTTCCAAAGCCAACATATTGAATATAAATCTTAATAATAAATGTATTTATATTCCATGCAGTGAAAAAAATATTTCACAATCATGCTTAATTTCACTCTAAAAACTAAAATTCAAATCATAACCATAGAACCATAAATTCTAAACGATGTCCCTTAAACTCTAAAACCTAAACTCTAACCATAAATCTTGAATTCTAAGGCCTGTTTGGTAGTTAGCGGATAGCTGATAGCGTTTTAGTATTAGCTGATTTGACTAGCAAATTGCATTAGCTTATTGTATAAAGTATTTGGTAAAATTAATTGATAGCGGATAATTGTTTGATTATTTGAAAAAAATAAAATGACATATAAGGACGTGATTATATTCAATAATTGTTTAAATAATTCATTAGTTATTAATATTTTGTATCTATTAATATTAGTTAGATTATAATTTTTTTATTTAACCACTGGTTCGAACCCATTGGTTGACTAATCCGAATCAGGTAATGCAAAGGCCCATTATGTGGGCGACCCTCCCAACCCAATAAGCATATATGGAGTATGTATGTATTAATTTTAATATTTGTGATTATTTTTTTAATATAATTTTAATAATTATTAAATTTTGATGTATTTATTAATTTCTTATTTATGCAATTATATTTTGAATATAATTTATTAATTCTTAGATTTAGGTGTATATATTAATTTATACATCATTTTCCTATTTATGAAAGTATGTTTTTAATTTTATTAGTTATTCAAATTTATGTTATTTAGAGAATCTTTTGGTAATTGTCAAGGATCAAGGAGTCTTTATATTTTTTTATCCGAACTTCTAATTCAAAAAATTATTAAAATGAGCTTTTTCAAATTGAAAGGCTTCACTTCCAATCGGCTATTATAATCATCTATTTATTGAACATCTAAATTAGAGAATTTGATTGGTCAAACCTCTAAAAATGGTTCAAACCTCTAATTTTGACTCAAAAAATTATTTATCAAATAAAGCTTAAATCCTAAACTAAACCCCAAAATCTTAAATTAAACCCACTTTTGAAAAACTTTTTCTACAATGTCAGTGCATGAAATATTTTCTCGATCTTTAAACTTTGATATTTCTAGCAAACCGATTTTTCAGAATATTTGATGATAAAATTAGAAAACAAAACATTTTTAGAATCACTCCAAGATGCATCTCTGTTTTCAATTTAGCAAGCTCTTGCCTCACAACCCCAGCTCTCTGCAAAATCGTATTATATCCTTTCTGCTTCCAATCAAGGTCTAAAAATTTGTCGTAAGCTATTAAGTTTAATTGAAAGAAAAGAAAAATTCAAATTCTATTAGGTAATCATTTAGTCAAGTCATCAAGTGAGCCAAGTTTGAGTATTCTAACACATAACTAAAATAGCACGAATCGATTCGGATTAATTAGGGCGAAGACTGAAAATTCGGCGGGCAATAAAAAAAGCTTTTTATTTATTTATTTTAATTTCTAATGAGTTAATTGCAACAATGTCCCCAAACTATAACCTTCATTTTAAATTAGTTCCTAAACTTTTAAATATTCCAATTTCTTCTTCAAATTATGGTTTTCATTATAAATTGGTCCCTAAACTTTTGAATGACATGTTTCCATCCCCAAACTATGACTTATTCTATATTGGTCCCCAAAATTTTAAAAAATTTAAATGTTTCAATTTCATTTGCAAATTATCGTTTATACCGCATCATATTATTACATAATACACATAAGTGTTTCATGACAATTAACAATTTTATGACAATTTTATTAACATGATATATGATTAGCATATACTGATAATTTGGAGATGGAATTATAGCGTTTAAAAAACTTTAGGATCGATGTAGAATGAGAATCATAGTTTTAGGTTGAATCTAGAATGTTCAAAAGTTTAGGGATCAATTTAGAATGAAGTTCTTAGTTTGAGGATGAAATTAGAATATTTAAAAGTTTAGGGACTAGTTTAAAATAAAGATCATAATTTGGAGACATGTGGTGCAATTAACTCATTTCTAATTAATACCTAAGAATCTCAAGAACTTGAGTTCAATCTCAAGTAGGTATAATCAAGTTTGAAATCGAACATAAAATATAGTTTTTTTCTTCTTTTTTTTTACAAATCCTAATCATAATCCTACCTATAAGGGAGGGAAAGGGGAAACATTAGAAGAAGGAAGGGAGAGTGTGCTCCTAGTGGGTCTAGAACCCATGACTTAAGGGAATGTGAGGGAACAAAGATGGGTAGCTTGGCCAACAAGCCAAATGTGCTTGCTCAACTCACTTGGTAATAAGTTATATGAGTTTAAATCAAACTCACTTTTAAGTTTATTTACAACTTAAGTTCGACTCAACTCAATTATTCTCTTGCTCTCAAATGCTTTACATAAAACAAATAAAACAACTAAACATACTACACATTGCAAAAATTAACCTTGATCTTGGCCAACATAATCTTGAATTATTGTTTCGAACTCAAATGAAAGTATTTGGTATGTGTCATAGACGAGTATGATGATTTTTTTTAAATTTTAATACACATTTGACCGGTATAAAAATTAGGAGTGGTAAATAAGACAGTTGAGCTTGAGCAACTCAAACAAGCAAACTTTGAGTATTCAAATGATTAACTTAAGATCTTAATCAAGATGTTTCACCTTAGTATTGAACATTTTTTGAACGGGAGGCGATAGGGGAGCATACTGGAGGCAAATGGGTGCTGGGCGTATGAAAGAATGGCGTTGGGAAGAAAGACGACCAGAAGCAAGGAAACCAGGTGTAAGGCGAGCGGATGCCAGTCGTGAGGAAGTAAGGCGATCGGGAGTTTGGCGAACGGGAGAAAGACGTTGTGGGTTCTCCGTGTTTGTTGATAACGTGAGCAAAAGAATTCGACCGGCAACGTTGAAGGACGCCTTCTCAGGTTACGGAAGAGTGCTAGATACATACATCACTTACAACAACAAGAAGAGAGAAAAGAAATCGTCAACCTTTGCATTTATAAGATACAGCAGCGATATACAGGCTTGCAAAGCAGTGGAGGGGGGACATGGCAGATTAATGGATGGCCATAAGATTAGAGTGTTTAGAGCCAGGGACTCGTGGAACGGAAGCAAAGTCCCGACGAACAACCAGCGTGGGAGTACTTCTGGTGTTAGGGTGCAGTCATTCAGAGATGAAAGATCTTTCAAAGAAGCTCTGATGGGTGCTCCAAAACCTGCTTCCATGGGGTCTGGTAATGATAGCCTCATAAACGAACATAGTGGAGGGGCGAGGTTTTCAGCAGTTCAGGTTAAATTTGTGGACCGGGCTGCTCAGCAAAGCTCTGCAGCTACATGCAATGAGTCAGCCATAGTCGAGGTTGCTAAGGTTGAAACGGAGTGGAGAAATAGATGTATAGTGGGTGAAATTAAAGACATGTATAATCTTGAGCTAGTTCAAGAAGCATTCCAGTCGGATGGTGTAACAACTAAAGTTAGTTCTTGGTATGGTATGCTGGTAGTAATCCAGTTCACCTCTTCAGAAGAAATGCAATCGATATGGGCTAGACGTGAAGAAATGCTACGCCTATGGTTCGACCAGTTTGAATTACTAGAGGGGTTCGAAGGTAAAAGAAAGCTAAAACTATAGGCAATCCTATAAGACGTTTCGTTACAGGTCTGGTGCGACAGTTTCTTCAGAGGTATAGCAAATAGATGAGGTTCGTTTATAAAGCTTGATGAAGACACGCAGCAGCGCAGACGTTTCGACGAAGCAAGGATTCTGTTGTTGGCAAACAAACTATCGGAGGTGCCGGAGAGCTTGGCCATTATTGTTAATGGAGTCTGTAATAGGATCAGGATTCGAGTTGAAATTCACGAAGGAGATCGGAGATTCCTAGATGGCCGGTCTCCGTTCGACTCTCCGGCAAATGATGATAGCAACGCTTCGTTCCCTGATCCAAGCATGCAGGAGAATGTTAATGAACCCATCATTCCCGAGGAGGAAGTTGAGTGGTCTGACGACGTGGAAGAAATTGGCCAAGTGGATATGAATTCTGGACGTTGTGGTACGGGGCCACAAGCATCTCTTAATAGTTGCGGGCTGGTAGATGTGCCTATATTAAACGGTGATGGGCCAGTAAATAATTTAATAGTAAGCCCAAAAATACCAAGGCAGAGTCAAGTGGTCGAAAAGGGGGATCCAACTCTTTCTGGCGAATCTAGATTACAAGATGTCCAAATTGAGGCGATTGATGGGGTGTGCTTTATTCCCACGGTTGCTCAACCTCAAAGAGGGAAAAAAATATAACAACAGCTTTGGGTATCAGACGTTCAACTTCAGAGCAGGCATGTACAAATTCAGCTGGTGGTTGGGGCCTCAGAAAGGAAAATCTAGCAAAAGTTTAAAGGGAAGGAAGGGGAGGAAATCTAAAATGGATATAAGCCAAACAATAAGGAGCGGTCTCGAATTGAAGCAAATCTTGGGGGAATCGGGGGAGTCATCTCCTACCCTGCAATCGACGCCCGTTTCAGAAGAGGTGGAAACATTGGCGGTCGGAAACACGTTGGGCATTGCATTTCAAGCACCGGAGCACATAGTTATTCAAAATCTAGAGATTCTAGAGAGGGAGGACTCCAACGGCTGCTGAAGGTAAGCTATCGCTTTATCCGTGTGTGCTCTCAAAAAAATAAACATGAATTGTATATTCCTATCATGGAATGTAAGAGGCCTTGGCAAGCCTGAGAAGCAGAGAGCTGTCAACCGAGTGTTAGCTTCATCGAAAGTCAACATTGGTATGCTTCAAGAGTCAAAATTGGAGACAATATCACCATGGGTGAAACGTCGACTCCTAACTGGTAATTTGAAAGAATTGGCGAGTGCACCCTCATTGGGCGCGTCGGGGGGCATTATCACTCTATGGGATCCCCGGTGTTTCACTGTAGAAAAATGTCATGTGGAGGATAGATTGATTGTGGTTACTGGGTCCTTAGCAAGAACAAAGAGTAAGGTGGGTATTTGTAATATTTATGCCCCGAACGACTTGGGCGAGAGGAGAAGGTTTTTTGAACAGCTCAGTGGCATCATTGACACTCTAGGTATTCCAATGATATTAGGGGGTGACTTCAACTCCGTTCTTACCAATGAGGAAAGATCAGGCGTGGGGGATTGTCAAGTTTCTATGTCGTTATTGGGGGAGTTTATACAGTCGACTGCTCTGATCAATCTGCCACTGTTAGGGGGTGATTATACATGGTTCAGAGGAGGAGGATCGCAGGCTGCAAGCAGATTAGACCGTTTCCTGATATCTCCGGAAATTTTGCAAGTTATACCGCAAATAACACAAAAAGTGCTACCTCGAAGTTTATCGGACCATTGTCCAATCCTCCTAAAGGAGATCAGCGACATGAGTAAGGCACGACCATTCAAATGATTTAGTTATTGGGCTGATGATAAAAAGTATCATGCACTGGTGGAAGGGCTTTGCTCGTCGAAAAACAATGAGAATATCTGCGGCACATTGCGGTTAATTAAAAGTGCTTCCAAAAAATGGGTCGATGAACGAAGAAATAAGGATTCTGATTCCATTCCTGCAATTGAAGAAAGAATAGCAGTGTTGGAGGCAGTAGCAATCTCGAATCCAGGGTCTGTGGATACGTCGAATGAAATTAAACTACTAAGATCTACTTTGTGGAAGAAATACAGAACTGAAGAAAGAGAATGGTTGCAGAAGTCATGTGTTAAGTACTTTAAAGAGGGCGACCGTAACACAAAATTTTTCCACTTGACGGCATCGATGAGGAGCAAGGCGAACTTCATTTCGGAAATCCATGTTGAAAATTCGTTATTAACCGATTCTGAGAAGATCAAAGCAGCCTTTGTCGAGTTCTTCCGTAGCGGATTTAACGATGTTAACACTGTCCCTATTGCCGATTTTGACATCAATGTTAAAAAGTTGACTTCGTCATCAGCAACTAAGATTGAAGAGCCATTCACTGAATCGGAAATTTGGCTAGCAATCAAGGCAGCGGACGGATCTCGAGCCCCCGGACCCGATGGGTTCAATTTGGATTTTTTCAAGCAGTTTTGGCATGTGCTGAAACCGAGTATATTGGAGTTCCGCTCTAATTTTTTTCAAGGGAAGCTGCTCGATAAGAACTTCAACCACTCGTATATAACATTGATCTCTAAAAAGAATTGCCCAAAAGAGCTAGAGGACTTCAGACCCATATCACTGGTCAGCAGCATGTACAAAATTTTAGCCAAAGTTCTTGCAAGAAGACTGACAGGTTGCATTGAGGAGGTGGTTGGTGATAGGCAATTTGCGTTCATTCCTGGTAAGCAAATTGCGGATTGTTCTCTGATAGCTAACGAAATTGTCGATGAGCAGAGGAGATTGAAAAAGGAAGCAGTAATTTTTAAAGCGGACTTTAAGAAGGCATATGATTGTGTTGATTGAAAATTTCTCGACTTGATAATGGGAAAGATGGGCTTTGGAATGAAATGGAGGAGATGGATTTACATGTGCTTATCAACTGCAAATATTTCCATTTTGATTAATGGGTCGCCATCGAAGCCGTTCCGGACAAGAAAAGGACTACGTCAGGGATGTCCGTTATCCCCCTTATTGTTTAATCTTGTAGGGGAATCACTGAGTGGTATTCTGATGAAAGCGGAGTCGACTGGTTTAATTAAAGGTGTAGCAGTGGGCAAACATGAGTGTCGGTTTTCGCACATACAGTTCGCTGAAGATTTGATCGTATTTTTAGAAGCAAAGGTGGAGTATATTCGCAACATGAAAAGAATACTCAAAATATTTGAGCTCGCAGCCGGTTTAAAACTAAATACGAGGAAAACTAAACTGTACGGCGTAAATGTATCCGATGAAAAAGTGGGTGATTGGGCGAAGTTAATTCACTGCAGTTGGGAAAAATTACCCACCACCTATCTTGGTCTTCCTTTGGGATATCCATGCAATGCGATTGAGATATGGAAGCCTGTCGAAGACAAAGTTCGTTCGAGGCTACAGACTTGGAAGGGCAAAAGCTTATCCTTCGCAGGGCGGATAATTCTAATAAAATCGGTCTTGAGTAATCTCCCGATTTACTTCCTAACTCTCTTTGAGATGCCAGCAGGGGTAGCAGCCAGAATCAATAAATTGATTGCTGGTTTTGTTTTGGGCCAGACTGATAAAAGATCAATCCATTGGATTAGTTGGGATAAATTATGCAGACCGAAACTTGATGGCGGATTAGGATTGGTGGATGTCAGAGTCAAAAATCGCGCATTGCTTAATAAATGGCTTTGGCGTTATGGTGTTGAACAGAACGGATTCTGGAGGAAAATAGTCGAAACTAAATATGATCTTCAACCAAATTCTCTCATTCCTGCGACAAGCAAGAGGAGAAATTTCTCGTGGATGTGGAAGTCGATAACAGCCCCGCTTGTTGAACAAGATAATGTGTATATAGAAAATGTCAGGTGTGTTTTTGGGAATGGCGAAGCAATCGATTTTTGGGAGGATATATGGACAGGATCCTGCGCTCTGAAAATTGCTTTTCTAAGGATTTATGCAGTAGCGCGGAAAAAAACAGGGAAAATACAGGAGTTTGGTGAAGTAATTAACAATAGTTAGGTATGGAACATCGAACTTCGTAGGTGTTTATTCCAATGGGAAATCAGTGTGTGGCATGATTTTTTGCAGGTTATAAACAGTGCGATCTGGACAAGCTACGGCAACGACACTATTCGATGGTTGGGTTCAACATCTGGACACTACTCCACAAAAGACTTCTGCAAGTTGGTAACTTTGAATGGAAATGACGACAGTGGGTATTGGAAATTAATTTGGGCTAACTTGGCCCCCCCGAAGGTCGAAGCATTCGTTTGGAGAGTCGTTCAAGGAAGAATTCCAACGCGTTCCGGGTTGGTAAGACGTGGAATTATACCTGTGCATGAAAGTATGTGTGCTCTATGTGAAGTGAAGAGCAAAACTGCAGACCATCTTCTTTTACAATGCGAAATTTCTTGGCGCATTTGGACAAAGTGGTGTAATCTTTGGGAAGTCAACATATGTTTTCCAGCTAGAATCAAAGATTTACTTATTGAATGGCATCATCTACCGGTTAAAACTCAGTCCAAACCGATATAGGTAATGAGTTTCTACGGAATTTTGTGGTCCCTATGGTTATGTAGAAATGAGAGGGTGTTTTACAAGACGGAGATCAATGAGGAGCGTGTTTTCGAAATATCTTTGCTTCGAATCGGACATTGGAGTAAGTGCAAATGGCTTGAATCCTTATCTTCAGTGTTAGACTTTGTCAGACATCCGCGAGAGTTTGAGGTACACAATCGAAGAGCCGTTAAAGCAGCTGCAATATCTTGGATACCTTCGGAGGCCGGAGTAGTTAAGTTCAATGTGGACGCAGCGGTGATGGGAGCGATAGACAAAGCGGGGATAGGCGGAATATTGAGGGATCAAGCTGGCAAGCATCTGATCAGATTCGTGTGCCCACTGGGAGTGGCAGAACCCACGAGCGCAGAGCTCCACGCTATACACAAAGCTGGGACAGTGTTTGCTGAAGCAGGAGTGCGCGATTCGCGTAAGTTAATAATTGAAACTGATAGCTCATTGGCAGTAAAATGGATTGAAAATCCAAACATGGCACCCAACTCGTTTCGATGTATTGTTAAAAAGTGCAGGGACATGTGCGACAGCAGAGGGTTTACAGTTTCGTTCAACTTTAGAGAAAATAATTGTGAGGCTCATAACCTTGCTAAGCAGGCGCTCCACAGCTCTAGGGATATTATATGGATATGCAACGAATTAAGAGGGCGTCAGTTTTAAAGAAGGGGAGGCTTTTTGGAACTAGATGATAGGAAGCTGCTAATAAGCTCCAGAACGAGGTGCCTATTAAACAATTTTTGCCGTATTCCCAGCAGCATTAGAAGGGGCAGTTGGTGGAAAAACAAGTTGGTTTTGGAACAGCCCCAGTAAATGTAGCCGAGTGCAACAACAGTGAATCTGGTATAGGTCATTGATCAAAGTACATGAGATATATTATGTAAATCCATGCTGGTTACAGAGATGTTAAGGACTGCAGATAAATTGTCTAAAGCAGGCTGATCAAGTGAGAAACCGGTTATTTGAAGATGAGTTCAGTGCGAAGACAAATGGTATAGATTGATTGGAATGATTTGGAGTGGGAGGACATAATGGAAAAGCTGCAGCAAGATTGGTGGGAAGAAATTAAGAAGTGTTCATAGTTGCAGTACAGGGTTGGAACATTATGTTGCAATCCTTATTACTGGTGAGGAACTTTTCCTCTACCGAGTCGAGTATTGTTGGTTGAGGGATGGTACATTGGTGCATTTCAAGCCTGGTTGTGTGGCTATTGTCTGAGTCGAGTCCTGTTGGATTAGGGAGGGTATATCGGAGTCTCCCAAACCTATAAGTGTGGCTACTGTGTGAACTTTGTGTATACATGGATTCATTGCACTATTTTTCCTCCATTAGAAGTAGGGAGGTTTTTTAACGAGGCATGAATCCATGGCATTTCAATTCATGACTAATAAAGCACCACCTTTCAAAAAAAAGTATTGAACATTTTCATTTTGAACCCAAAACTAAGACTCAAGCTCGAATTTGAACAAGCGAGCTTGAAATTGAACTCTCTCTTTTTTAATGTAAACAAATCTAATCAAGTGAACCTCATCTAGGGTGAGAGGGGACGAAATATTAAATTTAAAAAATACAATGACTTATTAAAAATTTAAACTTAAAATTTAAAAGGCAATGATTAATTCTTTTAATATTTAAATTTATACGGACTATACCCAACTGTTAGGGGAGCACCATGAGCGACTGCTCAGGGGCCTTAAAAATTAATTATTCTTGTTTTTAAAGTTTTATTTTTTAATTTATCAAACGAATAAATTAATCTAACATTAAAATTTAATTCTCTTTCTCAAATCTCAGAGTTTATTTTTTTTGTCAATTTTAGGTCTCTCTTTATTCTTCTCCAATCTAATGATAAAAAAATAAACGGTACACTATTTTTCAGTTGTTTGTATTTATTGTTCAAAATCAAACTCCATATCATACCCGCAATTCAATTCCTTCAAATTTTCTTGACAAAACAAAAACACTAATGCGTTTGAGAAAGTTTAATCATGTTTCTATGGTTTATTAATAAAATATTAAATTAATTGTTCAAAGTAATGAGATATGTTTTCGCTCTATAAGGGTCCATTTTTTAATTTTCGTTTGGGCGTCGAAAATGTCCGAAACGATTCTAATAAATACGTAAATTATTATTAGATCAAGAAATTTAAGAATATGAACCCATTATTGTTTGGTTCAACCTTACTTGATTAAATAATTAATAAATCGTTATATATTTTTTAATTTAACTACTCATTTTTGCAGGGATCAAAATACTATTAAATATATAAAAATTTTAGCAAGGACGGGCCCCTTTAGTCCCAACATAGCCCGGTCACTGACCTCATCGTTCAACGTTTATCTTTAAATTGAGCTTGAACAAGTTTAAAGCCTCAAATTTCAAGTTAAGGACTCGAATATAGCTCGATTACACCTCCAGTCTTAGCCTTCGAAACATAGAATCTATTTCCAAATCAATCTCAACAGAGGAAGAAAATAACTAAATTTCCTTTTCATCACCAAAACTCAAATAAGTACAAAAAAAATAAAGATAATTCCATACTTTGCTCTGCTCAACAACATTTGAAAACCTTTTGAACGGTTCAAATAAAACGGGATAAACTACAATGAAGGTCCCTTAATTATTAGTGAGGTTACAATTCGTCACTCAATTAAAGTTTTAGTTATGATTGGGTCATTTTTCGTTCAAATACAAACGAGCATTCAAAAAGGTCCGGTATGATGATAATTTTAGTCCTCAAAACTTATATATTCTACCAATTTAGTCGTAATTCAAAATAATTCAATAAATTTAACCTTTCATATTTAAACAAATATATCAATTTAGTCATTTTCCTTCTCTCAATCACTTGAATTATATACATTGGTTAACACTAGAGTATTTCATTTGAAATTATTAATAAACCTAATGCTCAAAATTATAAATGTAAAATATTTATAATTATTCTTAATGATAGGTCTATAATTAATATCTACATTAAAATTGAACATATTGAAATTTATTTATTAAAACTTTCAGATTTTAGTTACTTCTACCACGTAATTTTCTACAAAAGTTCATGTTTATGTATTATTATACATTTTTTAATGAATTCATTATTTTCATTTTATTTTAAAATAAAATAATAATTAAACTTTCTAATACTGGATTTTTCTTATTAAACCGGTTTTTAAAGGGTAAACTACACAAATGGTCCCTTGACTATGACCCGATTTTTTGTTGAGTCCTT